>CM016721.1:85191219-85671219 GCA_005771605.1 Scutellaria baicalensis
ACTATAATTAGTCAACTTTAAAAGAAACTTTCCTTTTTAAACAACATGCAACTTAAAACTATACTTTTGGTACTCATGCTTCATGTTTGGATCTTTTTTATTTCAATGTCTTCTTGCAGTGTGAGATTTCAACTTGTTTGTGATCAATCAAGGAAGAAAAAATTACAATAATGTGTGATCAAAATGAAATAGATGCACTACAAGAAAATAGTGCGTTGTCTTTCCCAGAAAAAAAAAAAGTGTTGTCGTATCCACCGTTGTAAAAGACAGGCGCTGAAAGACAACGCACAAAGTGCGTTGTCTTTTCGGGATACGTCAACGCTTTTAAAGTGTTGCACTGAGTGTTGTCTTTAAGGTTTCTACAACATATTATGCAACGCTTTTTTAGCGTTGTCTTCCTTAAATTACAACATTTGTGCAACGCTTTTTTCTTTGTTGTCTTCTTCGAATTACACAACCATTTTGCAACGCTTTTAAGCGTTGTCTTTCTCTATAATTTTGTTTTCATTTTATTTTATATATTCTGTATCCTATAATAATTATATAATAATAAATAATCAATAATTGTATAAACAAAATATGCATTAAAAGAACTTATTCCAACATATAAATCAATGTCAAACATATATTTACAAATCCTCCCAACAATACATTTATCTAAACTTAAAAAATTGTACTTGTCGAAAACATCAATAAAAACATATTAACAAATGTTAGATTCAATCATTTCAATAACAATAAAACCTTTACAAAAACATAACGACCTTCACAGGAAAACAACATCATGACCTTCACAAATACTCCTTGTTTTCCTAGAATCTGTCAAATGTATGAAAAAAAGGAAAGTATTACAAAACTCACATATCGTTTTAAATTTGTACATAGATTAACAACCAAAATTTTTTAAAAAATCTAGCAATGTAGAAGTGTTGTCTTTCTGCAATTTTTCTTGTAGTGATATGATAAAATAAGTCCAATTGAAAACTTTTTAGGTGGATAAAAATTGCTGAAAAATATTGAATTATTAGGCTGAATTTAATTTTGATTATAAGTAATTATGCCGACAATGGGCTTGGTTGGTTAGAGATGTGATAGCATTATTATTAATTAGGTTAGACAATTGTGGCCTAAGACCATCTCCAACAGTGCACAGGATTTTCCTGTTAATTTTACACAATTTTTATATAATAACTGCCCATGATCTCCAACAGTGCACATTATTCTCTGCACCAAAAAAGAATATTCCATAATATTCTTTATTAATTAATTAATTTAACATTTTATTTATTATAAATATTCGTTATTATTGTTAAATAATCTATTTTTCATCTTTATTATTTTCGTAAATCTAGTTCAGATATATGCTCATCCTTAATAATATTTATAATAATATTCAATATGGATATTTTACAAATATTTTCGTAAATCTAGTTCAGATATATTCTTATATCCTTAATAAGTTCTATAATATTCAATATGGATATTTTACAAATATTTTTGTAAATCTAGTTTAGATATATTCTTATATCCTTAATAAGTTCTATAATATTCAATATGGATATTTTACAAATAATTTCGTAAATCTAGTTCATATATATCCTCATCCTCAATAATATCAATAAATTTGTAGCAATCTTATTATTAATAAATCTTTATCAATTACTTACCTAATATCTATATATAGGTCATAGATCATACATTCATTTGCACTCCTGATTTCTTTTTATATATATTCTTTGTAATGTCTATATATTGTGGTCAAAGTTACAAGACAATTGAAGATTGGCATTTGTGTCGTATTTATTTAGATATTACACAAGATCCAATTGTAGGAATCAAATCATGAAAATGTATGTTGTATGTTGTATTGTATTTTTTTTTCCAAAATCGGAATGATTATAATAGCACTTAATATAAAAAATGAGGAAAAAATGAATACAAAGTAAAAATAATAAAAAAGAACTTAAAAACAAAATAAAATAAGAAAAGAAAAAGAATAAAATAAATAATAAATAATGATAAGAAAAAAATGAATACAAAGTAAGAATATAGAAAAAGAAATTAAAAATAAAATAAAATAAGAAAATAAAATGAACAAAATAAATAAATAAGAAAAGAAAAAAAAAGATGGCACAAGGTTTGACCTGTGGATAGTTGGCGCAAAACCAGCGGTTAATATGAGATGGCGCAGAGAAAAGATTTATTGTTGGAGATGAAAACAGGCGCCATCAAATTGTGATGGCGCACTGTTGGAGCATCTTCAACAGTGCGCTATCAAATTGTGATAGCGCCTGTTTTCCATCTCCAACAGTAATCTGCAATTCTGAAAACATCTCCAATAGTGATCTGCAATTCTGTGCCAACTTATCTCAACCGTCAGTTTTACGCCAACTTTCCACAGGTCAACATCTTGCGCTAACTTATTATTATTTTTTTAAATTTTAATTATTTCCTTTTCTTTTCATTCATTTTCTCTTCTTATTTTATTTGTTTTTTAATTTCTTTTTTTATTATGTTTACTTTTTATTCATTTTTTTCCTTTATTTTTATATTAAGTGTTGCTATAATTATCTGATGTTTACCATAGAATTTAAAATATAATACAAAATCATATATATTAATATGATGTATATAATATCTAAATATTAAAGTACTTTTGATATTAAATTTGTATGCAATAATGGAACAACAAATTATTCATAAATTAAAAAATACAATGATTTTCCTAAATATGAAACTACATCTGATATTATTAAGACTGAGATATATCTAAACTAAATTTACGAAAATATGTGTACAATATCGATATTGAATATTATAGAATTTATTAAGGATGTAAATATATCTGAACTAGATTAATGAATATATTCATATTGAATACATATTGAAAGTTATGGATATTATTGAGGATGAGAATATATCTAAATTAGAGGATGAACATATATCTAAAATGAATTAACTAAAATATTTGTTTATCTATTGATATTCTTATTGAATATTATAAAATTAGGTACATATATTATAAAAAATTATTTATATCCTTATTAGGTACCTATTATCAAAAATTGTTGAAGATGAACGAAATCTTGATGCTTTGAAAGCAATAATAATGCCACCACCAGATATCGAAGATGTATTTTATTATTGTAATATTATTGATTAGTGACTCACATTTTTATTTTAAATTATTTTTATTTAATTTAAACTATTTTATAAGACTTAATTAATGTAAATTATATTAAATTAGATCTAAACATATATAATTTTTTTACACCTTTAAAATAATAAAGATAAAAATAAATTACTTAACAATAATATATTAATAATAAATGAAATGTTAAAAAAATTAATTAATAAAGAATATTATGGAATATTCTTTTTTGGTGCAAAGAATAGTACAAACTGTTGGAGATCATTGACAGTTATTACATAAAAATAGTGTTAGATTAACAGTAAAATCATGTACACTGTTGGAGATTGTCTAAGCCATTGTCGGTTTTATATGGAATAATAAAACCAACTCTATTTAATTACTATCTTAATGTTTGTGAATATATGTTTGGAATTTAATTTTGCACTAACATATTTTAATTTTCTCAAGGTACTTGTTAATTATTTGGTAAACGTTGCATCAAATTAATACCTTTATATCTCCTCAAAAAGAAAAAAAGATAATAATTGTGTAGTATATATAATTATATTTTGCTAAATGCTTTATGACTAATGTTAGTGGATTTACTTTTTTATATATTTCAAAATAAATTTTCAATTAAAAAAATAAGATTGAAGAGTGTAACATTTATGAAATCGTCTTTTTTTTTTTTTTTGAGAAGATGAATTAATACAAAATTATTTAAATTATAAATTAAAATAACATATTATATATGGAAATATGTAATTTTGATCCATATTATATATCGGTAAAATAAATTTAAATAATTCTTTATGAACATTTAATTGATTGTGTTGACTTATTAGGCAGCTTTCGATTCAAAGGATATAACGCTGGCGGTCAACTAAATAATTGTTCTTTCCAAATAATATAATACTATATATTTAGCTGTTTGAAATGTTGGACCTAAAGAATTTAATTCAATTTGACTCATTTTAAATAGTTAAATAATTTAACAATAATCTATTTCCAAACGATAAAACCGTGTCCAAAATCTATTTTCAAAATTGATTTGTCTATGACATGCATAAATATTTATAATTCTAATTCAACGAACTAGTCATCAATGAAATATGGTTTAATTTGAAATCGATATCATGCTGTCAAGATTAAAATTTTGGATTTTAGATACTCAATTTGGGTTTTCTTAATCTACTTAAATTTCATTTGGATTTTAGATGTTTAATTTGTAGTTATTTTTTTCATTTGTCATCGCATAGCCAAAATTTATTGTTACAAATACTTTTCAAAATAAAAAGTAATAGTATGATACGAATACATTTCAAAGTCAAATGAGACACTTTTTAAAATAATACTCTTATTGAAGTTAATAATATTTTTTTACAAAATTATCAAAATTCATTATGACTAATGTTAGTGGATTTACTTTTTTATATATTTCAAAATAAATTTTCAATTAAAAAGATAAGATTGAAGAGTGTAACATTTATGAAATCGTCTTTTTTTTTTTTTTTTTGAGAAGATGAATTAATACATAATTATTTAAATTATAAATTATTATATATGGAAATATGTAATTTCGATCCTTATTATATATATATTGGTAAAATAAATTTAAATAATGCTTTACTACTAGGGTTTTCAATTGGGGATCTACAATAGATTAAATTTCCACACTTAGTCTATTTTACATATATTTAGTATAATAAAAAAAATCAAGTTAAATCAGTCTACGACAACACTATTATGAGGTTAAGACAACGATATAAAGTTACAGTTGTCTTAGGGATCAATGACTACATCTCTACGATAATCTCATATCATAAGCGTGTCTTAGGAATCAACGACTACGTATCTACGACAACCTCATATCATAAGCGTTGTGTTAGGGTACATTTTTAACCTAAGACTACGCCTTTATGACAACCTCAAGTCACAACCGTTGTCTTAGGGTTCAATTTTACCCTACGACAACGCCTCTACGACAACGCCAAGAAAAAACAGTTGTCTATGAGAGCATTTTTGCACTGATCTCCGACAATTGTTTTATCTACGACAACGCCTATTTAGGCTATGACAATGGTCCGTTGTCTTAGGGATGTAGTTTATGATAGAATTTCTTGTAGTGAAATAAAAATAAAAGTTTTAACATCTAAAGAAAAAAAATCATTGAATGTGGATTTGGATTGGATCGCTCATATATATATATATATATATATATATGCATGTAAATCTCGTGTCACCATTTCTATCTTGCGTGTGCATATGAACCTGGAATTTAAAATACGATTCATCACATAAAAGACCATAAAACAATGGTTAACTTCACAATTAGTCTTGTCTGAATATATTAAGGTGTATTGGCAAAATTATCTCACTTCATTTAACAATTAATATTTGGTATCAAATGTGAACATCCATGAGTAATTATATGTTAACAAATTTATTTTTCAATTCATCTAGAAATTAAAGTTTCACTTAGAAAGTAATTGTGACAATCATATACAAACAATTTCTGGAAAGTATATTAATTTCCTGAAGATCTATGTTTTGTATATATGCAATAAGCCTGAAAAGAAATTGAGCATCAATTATTACAACTTACAATAATAGAAATACAAGAGAAAAATTCAGAAGTAGGTTCAAACATGTTGATTTTTCAAAGTATATTTTCATAATCTTTATATATATATAAAAGAATGACCACAAGTGTCACATGTTACTCTCACATTATCTCAACATTAAATGTTAATCGTAATTGTTATTTTCTATTTCTAATATTCTTATTAACTAAATAAATTATTAATTAAAAAGTAATGTTTAAAAGAAACATTATGAAATAAAAATAAGAATTTTGGCTAAATCTATTAAATAACATATGTTGTAATTTAAATATAGATCGATATTTTAAAATAATTTTACAAAAATCTTTATATATATTATGATGCCTATATAATTTTAGTTACAACTCAACTTTATATTGATCATAATTTATATTTTAATTTATTTTTCTTTTTGATACAAATAACACTCAAATCATAAAATCCTTCATCGCCATGCCATATTTTAAATCAATACATTAATTTCAGCCGATCAATGTAAATCAAAAAACAATCACGAGTCTTAAGCAACATCCCTCCTTTGGACTTTTATATATAGAGATTCATTGAATTCAATTAGACGATGCAATGTCTCTATATCACGTTAATCTTACTAATCACAATTCACATCCAATACCAAACAAGGTTATACGTACATTATGAGGGGTAGTTTAGTCATTTCACAGTCTTTGAAGAAAAAACCTCCTGCTCCAAGAGCCCTCTCTCTATATATAGACATGTCACATGCATATATATATATATATATATATATATATATTTACACTCACACGCAGAGGATGGAGAGCAGAAGCGAAGTGGCTAAGGAATTGGAGCAGTGGCTTAAGCTGGAAAACAAGGTGGTGATGGTGACCGGCGCGTCTTCCGGCTTGGGTCGAGAATTCTGCTTGGACTTGGCTCGAGCTGGGTGCCGAGTCATAGCCGCGGCTCGGAGAATGGACCGGCTGCGATCACTCTGCGACCAGATAAACAGCAGCTCGAGCCGAGCCGAACCCAGAGCCGTGGCTGTGGAGCTCGACATCAGTGCAAGTGGCGCGGCTATTGAGGCTTCAGTCGGCCGGGCCTGGGCTGCATTTGGACCAATTGATGCTTTGATCAATAACGCTGGTTTTAGAGGTAATTCAATCGAATTTTTTACGAAGATTTACATATATCAAAAAAACTCATGTGAGACGGTCTCACGAATAATTTATGTGAGACTGATCTTTATTACATATGAATTGAATTCATATCCACAAATCTTCATATCTATTGTTAAGTGTGGGTTATATGGGTTGACCGTCTCACAAGACTCACTCTACATATGAGATTACTATTTATGAAGTTTCAATTATTTGGTGAGCCCTTCCTACTATATATATTTATATCCTTGCTGGTTAAAAGCAAAATCATGTAAATTATTTACAAATTTTACTATCTTTGGAATATCAATCGAGCGGTTTATTTCTACGAATACATTCAAAATATCATGAACTATATATTCTTCACTCGATATTCAGATTGAGACATTGTACATACTAATATCTATCTACAATTGTTTGTTTAGATCACACACAATATAAGCAAAAGGAAAACAAGAAAATTGTTTCCCATATCAATGTTTAGCTATCATTTTATTAATTACGTAATTACTACAATTTTGACTATTTTGTGAAATGAATGTAAAAGTTTAGGTGGTGATTAATGATGGTCATGGAATTTAAACTGAGGTTACTAAACTTAAATTACTCATACATGATTTAATTACTATTCTTTTGTTACTTATATATAGTTAATTAAATGTTTGGTTAATTAGGCAAGACTATATTTGCAAGGAGGAGGTCCCATGATTGGATTAAATCAACTACTACCAGATATTTGGCATTGGTTAATCACTGATATATATTCACAAAAAAAAAAAAAAAAAAACTAAGACAGCTCATAATAACTAATAACTGCAAGTAATGTAATAAATCCAAAAAATCTCTTACTAAATAGATTTTTCCATATTGTTGGTGGTTCTTTTTTTTTTTTAAATTTACGTGGGACATATTATATGTATAATATAGGTGAAGTTCAGTCTCCTCTTAATCTGGGTGAGGAAGATTGGGATAAAACGATTAGGACAAACTTAACAGGAACATGGTTGGTTTCCAAACATGTTTGTGCACGTATGCGTGATGCTAATAAGGGTGGATCCGTCATTTCCATCTCTTCCATCGGTGGTCTTGACCGTGGCCACCTGCCCGGTGGCCTCGCCTATACTTGCGCCAAAACTGCCATCAATACCATGACAAAGGTATATATCGTAGTCTTTGCAACCAATTTTTTCTGGTTAAAATTGGATTGAAATCGAAGAGATTCTTAAATTGTGAACATAAATTGTAAATCATGATACTTCAAAATCGAAAGAAATCATAATTATGAGACATAAATGATTTTGACCTAAATTATAGGTAGAACAATATTTCATGCTATATATGTTGAATAAATGATAATTGTGTATTTATATTGTGTAAATATTAGGTTATGGCCTTGGAATTGGGAGAGTATAATATACGAGTGAACTCGATATCTCCAGGGCTATTCAAATCGGAGATAACAGAAGGTTTAGTGCAAAAAGATTGGATAAAAAATGTGGAACAAAGAACAGTTCCTTTAAGAAGTTTCGGGACAACGGATCCTGCATTAACAACACTTTTAAGGTATTTGATCCATGATTCTTCTAACCATGTATCCGGCAATCTTTTCATTGTCGATGCCGGAACCACCTTGCCCGGTTTTCCGATTTTCTCTTCCCTCTAGATTTCTAATCCAGAGATACATCGAAGAAACTTGAATGTTATGTAAATTTTATGGTTTTGAAATTCAATTTGTTGATATGAGAATTGTAAGTTCAGTTATGTGCAGTTTGCATGGTTCACGTATATCATGAGCTAGCAAATATTCAAATTGGCTAGTACTTATTAAAGATTTCAATTTGTTAATTTCATTTGCTAGGTTTCAAATCTATATATGTATATAGTTAATGGGACATGTTTTTGTATTAATAAAGAGCTATTTAAGTCTTTATTGTGAAACTAATCATTTATTTTGTTGTATAATTTGTGTAACTTTGATCTTAATATCGTAACTTAATTACACAAATATTGCTTAATTTTTCTTCACTAGAAGTCCAATGATATGATTTCATGAATATAAATTCGTAAGTCAAATTAAATTTAGTTCATAAATTCATTAAATTTTACTATTTATTCGTACAAAATAAAAGGACATCAAAATAAATTATGAATCGATACATTCTTTGATATTGAGGATTTCAAAATAATAATAAAAAGGAAAAAATATTTAAATTAACCACCTACAAAATCATCCAGTGAAAATCATCTAAAAAATAATGTAATATGAAAAAAATTAATTCATATTAGAGTCCCAAAAAGAAAAGTCTAATGAAAGCATAGGCTTTTAAGCTTCTAAAACCCGCCTTTTGCCAAATTTCAAAATCTTTTTATTTTTACCTTTTATTTTCTTTATTAATTTAACAATGTTTAAAAACCGTTATATGCAGAAATTTTGAAAAACCTTTCATTACTTGAAAAGAAAGCATGAAGAAAAACCTCACAAAATCTCGATCAACAATGGAAATCGAAGAAGAAACTGAAGATCAAATAGACCCGGTTAGACAGTTCATGAACTTGGGCACCTGGCCAGTACTGCCTCCGACCGATGCCGTTGATGACGGCGAATACTCCGACTTGTTATTGGTGGGTTTCGTGATTGTCGATGTGGTAGGGCTTACGCATTACCAGGGAACTATCAGTGGCCGCGAACTGGTGGCTTTGATTCGAGACGTGTTGAATCCCCACGATTCGAACGCCATTAAAGTTCTCAACATGGTCTCGATGCAGGTCGGCTACATTCAGCGCGCCGCCGCCGCCGTTTTGTCCCCTATGATTGACGCTGGTTATATCAACGTCGAAGGTATGTTGATTTCTGTTTGATTTGTGTGAGTGAGTATTGGTCATCGCGACAAATTTGTTCGTAAAATTGGTAATCGTAATTTGTGTGTGTGTGTGTGTGTGTTTTAATGGAAATGAAGGTGTATAAGTTGGGGAAAATGGCTCTTTAGTTCTATTATCTTGTGATTCGATTGTATGGTGTTTGTTAGTGTCAAGATTTGCACAGAAAACCACTGCAAACAAGAAAGAGATCAAACCAAGAATCAATCACAACTTCCATTTCTAACCACTTTATATGGAATTTTCACCTCAAAATGACCCTATCTATAAAGATGTCAAGAAACCTGTAGGTTTTGAGCCAATTAGAAATGAATGAAAATTTGTGATTACGTTTCAAGTTCACTGCTATGTTGAAGCTAACTTTGGTGGATATCATGGCTTTTCCTATTCAGATCATGTTTAATAATACCCGTATATATTGAACGTGTAACAGGCATTGTGCCAAAACCAGAGGGGAAGGGAAGAAAATTTAAGGTTCCCTGTCAGGTTCATATTTTTGCACGTAAAAAGGAGTTTGGGAGAGTTAAAGCTGAGCTAAGTAGAGGAGGGTTGGAGCTAATTTCAGAAAACAGTGCTTTGTTCACATTATCAGAGGCAATGGCAGTGAAAGAGAAAAATGGCATTACAAGGGTGAAGAGTATAGATGAGATATTCAAGCTATTCGAAATGCAAGTCAAGGAAAAAGGGGTATTGAAGGCATTAGAGCCACCAAAAGACCTTATAAAAACGGAGCTGTATTTGCATCAGAAAGAAGGTCTGGGATGGTTGTTTAGTAGAGAGAATTCCATTGACTTGCCTCCTTTTTGGGTAGAGAAGAATGGGGCTTATGTGAATGAGTTAACTAATTTCCAGACAAACACAAGACCCGAGCCTTTTCGAGGTGGCATTTTAGCGGATGATATGGGCTTAGGCAAAACGCTTACACTCCTCTCATTGATTGCTTATGATATATCAGCTGATAGTTCGGCAATGAAGAGAAAAGCTGAGGATTTCAGTGCTAATATAAAGGGAAAAGGGCCTGCCGTTGATAGATTAGAGCCCAGTACGACGCTGATTGTTTGTCCACCTACTGTCATTTCATCATGGATAACAGACTTAGAAGATCACACAGTAAAGGGAAGTTTTAAGGTGTACCTGTACTATGGTGAACGGACTAAAGACGTTGAAGAGCTTCAAAAGCACGATATTGTTCTGACTACATATAGTATACTAGCAACTGAGGGGATTAAGGATGAGTGTCCTATTAAGAAGATTGAATGGAGACGAGTTATATTAGATGAGGCACATGTGATTAAGAATGCTAACACTCCTCAGAGTCGTACAGTCATTAATCTGAATGCCAAGCGTAGATGGGCAATTACAGGGACTCCCACGCCAAATAAATATTCTGATTTGTTTCCTCTAGTTAATTTTTTGAAGCTCGAGCCTCTTTCAATGAAAAGCCTTTGGATGAGTTTGATTCAACGACCAGCTTGATCGAGGTGATGACAAGGGTATCTCCCGGCTGCAGGTGAATGAATACCCATTGATGCTTTATTTGTCTTCGAACGTCTTTGTTTCCTTATCTGCTCTGTTTAATGTGGTACATTTCCTTTCTTCGGTTGATATGAAGAAATTAGGACGTCTAAATACTTGTTAAAGCAGTGAAGTAAATCTATGGTGTTGAAACCTTTAATTGTGTAATGAATTTGTTTTCTTTGGTTTTCTCCAAATGAGTTAAAAGACAATGATACATAATGTAACATCCTTTTAATTGGCATGCCGTTCTTGTATTTTCAGGTTCTTATGGCAGCCATATCCTTAAGGAGAACAAAGGAGAAAGGCTTGGCTGGTCTGCCATCTAAAACCATAGAGACGGTATTTGTGGACCTTTATGAAGACGAGCGTAAGGTTTATGAAGAGATGGAAAAAGAGAGCAAGTTGACGGCTAATCCCTTGCATCATACTTTTTACTATTTGACTAACCTTAGCATACTTGTAAGACTTCGTCAAGCTTGCAATGATCTCGCCCTCTGCCCCGACACCCTTTTCCTACCAAACCGACTGCTTTATACAGAAGCGGACAACCCAAAGTTGTTGGAAAAACTGCTTTCGGTCTTACAGGATGGAGAAGAGGATTTCGACTGTCCAATCTGCATGAATCCACCAGCAGATGTTATGATCACACGCTGTGCTCACATCTTCTGCAAGACCTGCATTACGACTCTGATACGACGTAATCAATCATCCTGTCCAATGTGCCGCCACCCTCTTTCAACATCCGACGTCTTCAGTGCCCCTTCACAGCCTTTACAGAACGCTTCTGCTGACGGGCCTCCATCCTCCAAAGTTGCAGCTCTTATAAAGCTTCTATCTGATGCTAGAGACGCCAAGCCCTCTGCAAAGTCGGTCATCTTCTCACAGTTCCAGAATATGCTGGTTAGACTCGAGGCCCGTCTCATAGAAGCTGGTTTCAAAGTGGCCCGTCTGGATGGTTCGTGGAATGCAAGCAGGAGGACAAAGGTGATCAAAGAGTTCAAAGGAATCCCAGCACCGGATGGCCCCACGATCATGCTGGCGAATCTGAAAGCCTGCAATGCCAGGATAGATCTAACTGCTGCCTCGACCGTGTACTTGCTGGAACCATGGTGGAATCCCGCGCTTGAGGACCAGGCGATGGATAGGGTCCATCGGATCGGACAAAAGGAGACTCTCAAGGTTGTGAGATTGCTCGCTCGAAACACGATCGAAGAGAAGATATTGAAACTGCAGGAGAAGAAAAGAATGGTGGCAAAGAATGCTTTTGGTGGGAGAAACCAAAACACTCGCAGCAGGCTTGGCTCTCGTGATTTTGCTTCTTTGATCAACTTTTGAATCTATCAATTCATGCAATTTTTGTGGAATGGAATCTCTTGAAATGGTGGAAATATTCCAACTTTTTTTGTGAATGTGGATGCAAATGGAAGTCAAACCTATGAAAGTTTTTGGTACTCATGCTTCATTGTTAATAGCTTGTTTGAATCTTTTTTATTTCAATGTCTTCTTGCAGTGTGAGATTTCAACTTGTTTGTGATCAATCAAGGAAGAAAAAATTACAATAATGTGTGATCAAAATGAAATAGATGATAAAATAAGTCCAATTGAAAACTTTTTAGGTGGATAAAAATTGCTGAAAAATATTGAATTATTAGGCTGAATTTAATTTTGATTATAAGTAATTATGCCGACAATGGGCTTGGTTGGTTAGAGATGTGATAGCATTATTATTAATTAGGTTAGACAATTGTGGCCTAAGCCATTGTCGGTTTTATATGGAATAATAAAACCAGCTCTATTTAATTACTATCTTAATGTTTGTGAATATATGTTTGGAATTTGATTTTGCACTAACATATTTTAATTTTCTCAATGTACTTGTTAATTATTTGGTAAACGTTGCATCAAATTCATACCTTTATATCTCCTCAAAAAGAAAAAAAAGATAATAATTGTGTAGTATATATAATTATTATTTTGCTAAATGCTTTATGACTAATGTTAGTGGATTTACTTTTTTATATATTTCAAAATAAATTTTCAATTAAAAAAATAAGATTGAAGAGTGTAACATTTATGAAATAGTCTTTTTTTTTTTTTTGAGAAGATGAATTAATACATAATTATTTAAATTATAAATTATAAATTAAAATAACATATTATATATGGAAATATGTAATTTTGATCCATATCATATATCGGTAAAATAAATTTAAATAATTCTTTATGAACATTTAGTGGATTGTATTGACTTTTTAGGCAGCTTTCGATTCAAAGGATATAAAGCTGGTGGTCAACTAAATAATTGTTTCCAAATAATATAATACTATATATTTAGCTGTTTGAAATGTTGGACCTAAAGAATTTAATTCAACTTGACTCGTTTTAAATAGTTAAATAATTTAACAATAATCTATTTCCAAACGATAAAATCGTGTCCAAAATCTATTTTCAAAATTGATTTGTCTATGACATGCATAAATATTTATAATTCTAATTCAACGAACTAGTCATCAATGAAATATGGTTTAATTTGAAATCGATATCATGCTGTCAAGATTAAAATTTTGTATTTTAGATACTCAATTTGGATTTTCTTAATCTACTTAAATTTCATTTGGATTTTAGATGTTCAATTTGTAGTTATTTTTCTCATTTGTCATCGCATATCCAAAATTTATTGTTACAAATACTTTTCAAAATAAAAAGTAATAGTATTATACGAATACATTTCAAAGTCAAATGAGACACTTTTTAAAATAATACTCTTATTGAAGTTAATAATATTTTTTTACAAAAATTATCAAAATTCGAATATGAATCAATCACACAAAAGCTACTTAGCCACAAACATATATAATACAAGTTCATGACTATGTTGTTAACACCCATATAGTGGTGGATGGTTTGCTAATATAAGTACAAATATTTAGTATTTCATTATCAAAAAGATATCATGATGATATAGATTTGTAGCTATTTAAGTAGAAAACAAGAACATATTTTACAAAATTGCCTTCATTTATTTGGGTGACTGTTCAGATAGTACAAAAGAAAGGATGAGGATAAGAATGAGTTATCGACTCATCCCACACATACATACATATATATATATAGGGTTTAATGCGCGAAACCCCCTCGTATTATAAAAAACTTGCATCGGTCCCCCTTATATGAAGGAAATTGCGCGAAACCCACGTGTGTTTTCGAAAAGTCGACACACGTCCCACTTTGACTAACGAGTGTTCACGCCGTTAATTTTCTTCCCTCAAATTCCCGTTAAGCCCCTGACATACTATAGCGGGAATATTATAATGCCAGAAATTACTGCAGAAATGGGGTTTAGTGCAAAGAGTCTTTATGCAAAATAATCTGTAAATCAAGAGCCCAGATCTATGAGGAAGATGCAGATGTTGGCTATGGCGGCGGTGGCCCATCAACTCTCCGGCCAAGTATCAACCATTCATAGTCGCCGCGGCGGCGGAGATGGCGGCGCCGCCGAAGCAGGAGACAGACCCAACCTCGCCAAAATCTGGGGCAGAACCAACTGCACCTTCGACGCAGCAGGCAGGGGGACGTGCCTGACCGGGGACTGCGAGGGGCAGCTGGAGTGCGAGTCCTACGGGGCCCCACCACACACCCTGGCCGAGTACGGGCTCAACACCTTCACCCACGAAGACTACTACGGCATCTCCCTCATGAAGGGGTTCAACGTGCCCATGGAGTTCACCCCCATCAGCAATGGCTGCAACAGGTCCGTCCGGTGCGACGCTAACATCACCGCTGACTGCCCCGCCCAGCTGACGGCTCCCGGGGGTTGCCATAACCCCTGCCAGGTGTACAATACGACGCAGTATTGCTGCGGATCCGGGGGGCAGATTCGGGGGTTGAAGACGGAGGGGTATATTGATGGGAAGAATGATCGGAGATTGGATGATTGCTTGGATTTGGGGCTTTAATTTGGGGCTTTCACAGTTTGCTTTAGTTTCTGTTTTGATTCATGGAGTATTTGGGGCTTTAATTTGGAGATCTATTTTGATTTAATTTGGGGCTTTCTGACGAACCCGGGGAGATGCTTCTGCGAGCAGGTGGGGGTGAAGGCCCCGGGAACGGCGATAAGGATGGCCTTTTTGTTGGAGGTGAGGTCAGAGACGGAGACGATCTGGAGCTCGTCGGAGGAGTCGAAGTAGGAGAGAGTGGAATCGGGGAGCTTGTCTCCGACGGAGATGGTGGCGGAGATCCTAGGAACGGAGGAGAATCTGAGAATCAACGACGAGGTTTTGTTGTTGAGCGATGGAAATGGCGATTTCACCAAGGCAATTGGGTGTGAGCTCGATTTGAGCGACAAGCCGGTGGGGTTAGGAGTGAGGTCCAGAAGGTATGCGATCTATGCCAAAAATGGGGTCGTGAAGATCTTGAATTTGGAGGAGGGAGGCGCTTTCAATGTTAGCAGCGCCGAGGATTTGCTCAAGGCAATCTGAGAGTATAAATTTCGTTTATTTCTTTCTGTTACTCTTTTGAAATTGAGGGATTTCTTTAACAATGAGTTGATTTTCTGCTGTTTCTTCACCATCTTTCTGGTATTCGTAGGCACATGAAATGGTACTCTGTTTTGAAATAAAGTGGGAAATTGAATAAAATTCGAGATTATTTTAGTGGTTGAAGATTTATTTGTTGATCAAGATTATTAATCTAATAAAAATCTATTGCAATGTTACAAATTAAGTATATAAAAAAAAATTATAAAAAACTTATCCGAATGTCTGTGAGAGAAGGGAGAGGAGAGGGGTTTCATGCTATTCTAATTTTGGACAATGCACACACATATATAAATAAAGGCAAGGGCAAAGTAGTATTTTACCTGCAAATAACAGTCAGAAATCAAGAAAATTCGCAGTTTCAGCGCGTGCAGCACAAACCCGTGAAGTTTAACAGAATTGGGGATTTCGTGTCGACTTTTCGGAAACACGAGGGGGTTTCGCGCATTTTCTATCATATAAGGGGGACCGACGCAAGTTTTTTATAACACGAGGGGGTTTCGCGCATTAAACCCTATATATATATATTTGTATCTCTAAAAACATTTTCGACATCAATTTCTTTTCAAGTAGTTGTCCACTTTATTTCACAATCGTCACCAAAGGGTTTAAATCACATGTCCAGGGTCAAGATTGGCCCCATGGTTTCAGAAACAGCCCCAAAAAGTCCATAAACAGCCATGTCCGTTATCTTTTTGGACGGAAAACGTTAGGTCAAATTTTTGTGGGAAATTATTTGTCCCCAATTCTATTTTCCCGCTTTTTCCTGTGCCATAACAGCCACCAAACATCTCCTATTTAAAATACCTTCTATTCAGAATTGAAATTCAGTTCACTATGACCAATCTTAATTCTTTGAATCTTCAAAGGTACTGTTTTCTCTAAAACTGAGACCTTAATGTTACTCTAATCATCTGGTTTTGTAGGGAGTCGAGCGATTTTCTCCGCGATCACCATATCTTCCGGGAGTACTGTACCGAACACGGTGTACGCCTGTCTCCACTCTTCGTGATTCGCTAAGCTTATAAAGAAATCTGGCCCGCTTCCAACCCACGCCACTGAACCCCTTCTTATGGTCGGACAGTACTCCGATTCAATCTTGGTGAATGTCTGCCCTTGAACTTCTAGTGTTCCTTGAATGAGAGCAAACGGAGGGCCGTACGAAGCCTGTAAGGTTTAAGGTGGGGGCATGTGAAAAAACTAGCACGGAAAATAAACGAGCAAGAATGTTACAGATTGTGCTTTTAGATTGAATGTAGCTATCGAATCAAGAGATATTAATCACATGTGATCCGGAACAAAACAAGATAGAATGTAGGATTCTTTCTAAACATTTATAAGAATGAATAGAAAACCGAGAAAGCTCAACCCTTACATCATTTATGTGGTTTCCCTTGGTATCCCAAGATTGTCCCCGCCCTTCCGCTCGATAAAAATGGCAACCTGTAGAGTGGCGCAACGACAGAAACTCCAGGATATATGTAACTGAATGTGGAGAACATTCGGGCAAAAGCTGAAAAAAGATTAGAAAAACCATCATAAACCTAAGAATGGTATGCAGAAATAAAGAACATATTGAATAAAATCAAGAATTCTATCTAAATCTCCTAATTCAAGGTTTGAGGTTTCATGAAATTAAATTTAGAGTCTGCCACGTAGAGAGGACACAGAAGCATACCTTGATGTGAAGAGTTCCATGCTCTGTCTCAAATCCAATAATGCCCTTCAAGGAGAGGAAATGGAGCTTATTGTTACAACGAGAAACAGAAAAGAAACCACAAATTCCATTAAAGATTTGTGTCTAGATAAAACATAATGCAGACGGACATGGTAGAGCATGAAGAATGCTCGAAACAAGAACCAAATATACAACAAAGAGAACACAAGATCATTTTCCGATCCACAGAATAACATGTCGCTAATTTAGAGTAATAGGCCACAATATTCATTCAATGACATTGAAGAATGAAGATAGGTACCTCTCCTCTTCCAAAAATGGAGCCTGATGTCCACATGGCTTTATTTCCTGTTTCCTGCTTATCGGGAGCTAACACATCCTTTTGTTTCTTCAACCAGCACTGTGAACACTCAGAAGTGAAGGACCACAAGATCGGAAAAGGAGCCTTGGAGTGTGCTGTGTGTCTGAACGAGTTCGAAGAGAACGAAACGCTGCGTTTGCTGCCAAGTGCGATCACGTCTTCCACCCAGAATGCATAGACGCCTGGCTCGAGTCCCACGTCACCTGCCCCTTCTGTCGAGCCAATTTGACCCCTGGAGCCGCCGACCAACCTGCTAAGCTGGAGAGGAGAAGACGAAGATGATGAAGCTTCTGAACGGCGTGAAGGAGCTTGGAAGCAACGCGCTGGCAATCATGTCGGAGGTGACGTCGATACTGTCGGTGATGCGCGTGCCGACGATGCAGCTGCCGTTGATGAGCCAGGACGACGTCGTTGGCGAAGGAGGCCGGAGGCGAAGACTACGACTAGGGTTCCATTTCAGTTTGGGGGAAAGTGTCCTCGATTTTGACCTAGGTTTAGTTGACTTAACAAACACGTGCTTCGCGCGTGGCAATTGCCGTTAGTTATTGACGGAAAAATGAACGGGGTTAACATTGATTGACCTAGGGTCACATTTGGCTCAAGCCCTATCCTACGGGGCCATATGTGATTTAAACCCCATCACCAAATCAATGTTATGGGCCCTTTAAACTTCACATAAGATTAAAAGATTTATCAAGGTTAATGACACTACATATTCATGTGATAAATAATCTAATAGGGTTAGAAATATTGTGACATATGTGATGAAATTTATAGAAGAGCGTTTGTTCGAATTCAATAGAGATGTATGAAAGTATTTAGTAGACAAGATCTTAGTGTAGATCTTAGGGTAAGAAAAAGAACCAACTCATATTACGGTTTATATCGATAATTCAAACTTTGTGTATCTTATCATAGATGTATGAATATCTTTGTATCCTCATTGATAAAACGAGCAAATTGAGATGAGCTGATAGTTTCTTTGAAACTCAACAATGTTTTGCCTACTTCTTTTACAATTATTGTTTTAGCACTAGGCGGACTAGTTTTAAGTCACAATTTTGACTAATTTTATCAAAATGTTCAAAATTAAATATACCGTAAAATGACACAATAATATATAAGACAACGTTTTAATCAATACTACATTAGTTGTGGTAATATCTCATTTAGTATCCACTATTCATAGATAGATACATTGCACAGACCTGTATATACATTCGTTGATTATGTATTGTACATGCTACAACTATTAAAGATCGTAATTAATTTAAATTATTTTTAAATATCCAAAAAGAATATCATAAATGGTTATATATATATATATGTATATATAATGAAATTTTAAGCAATGGATAAGATTCCTCCCAAAAAAAGCTAGCTGTAGAACTCAAAGTCAACTCTAAGAAAACCGAGCTCATTTCCTTCACTACTAAGCGATGTTAATTAAATTTTTCTAATTAGTTTGTTGGTTTAATATCACCCCTTATTATTTTATTATATAAGTAGTTATTAATTACCTCATGTTAATATATCATATTATATATATCTATATTGATAAAATAAAATAAAATTTTGATTGGATATAAAATAAAATTCAAAACGTACAAAAAAAGTGAGCAAAATCAGTACCATTGTTGATTATCCGTAACCATACAACTTCATGTTAATTTTCCACGTAGGGCTCCATTTACCTACCCCATAAATAAATAATCAATAGTAATAATGTCAATTGAAATTAAACCACCATTCTTTGTTGCTCAATTTTATTTTCACCTAAGTTAATTTGAATTTAGAACAATATCATAGCATTTGATTAATGCATGACAAGAAGCCACCCAACAAGTACACGTATGTAGTACATACTCTATAACAATAAATGCATTAATAAACAATATTTATATCAAAAGATACAGAGAAAAGGACATAGATTTGTATATTGTTCTTATTAATGTTTCATTTGTACTTATAAAAAATTTGTAAAAATTTATATACAACACTCTCATGAATACAAATATATGAGATCAATGTTCATAATTCATGCTTATTTCACAAGAATCCTTCACTCAATTTTTTTAATAATTTGTCTGTATTTTTAGTAAATATGATGATTTATGAATTTGTCAGACTGATTTATTCGATACTAAGTCAGATTTTTGTAACATAAAAAAATACTTAATAATTATTTGTATTTTGGAGTAATATGAGAGTCTTATTCAAACATTTTCCTAGCAATTGGATCAAACTAAAATTCGTAAAAGGCATATTTTGTTCTTAAAAATCCAGTAAATTTAAGATCGATTTAAAAGTTTCTTTTTGTTTTTCTTCTCACCCAATTAGGCACTATTTCTTTTCTAAATGGAACAAATAAATCCTTTTTTTTTTTTTTTAATTCTTTCAAATCAACCAAACTAGTCCTTTTGTTGATTCTCGGAGTCAACCTTTTTATCTTTAACTAGATAAAAGAAAATCTTACAATTCTTTTCTACACAAAAACAAAACAACATTTTTTATATTTCTAACAAAAACTATTATACACGTTTACAATAATAGTTTAATAAAAAAATTATTGAAATTTTTAAATAATGGATATCTTAAAGAATCTATATTTAATTTATCCACTTGAGATTAAAGAAATTACAGCAACTCTGAGAATTATCTTTCTTGTTTTTTTTGTAAAAGAACATAATTTTGGCTTATTTTCTCCATTCCATCATATTAAATTCCCAAATTAAACCAAATTTCAATAAATAAAAAATCTTTTTTCATACTATATTTATTTATTTTATAGTAATGTAAAAGTGGGATAAAGATAAGAAACAGAATCCCATACGGAAGTGGGGTCTTTCTTGAATGCAGAATCTTAACTCTCATTATATGTTGGTCTCAATTCGATTCTTTTATAATCTTCGTAGGTCCCGAATTCTAATAAGGCAAGATTCAAAGGACTTATTGGTAAAATAGGTTAATTTTGCAACCAAGGACTAATGAGAAAAAGCCAAGATTACAAAAAATGTCTCTTTCTGTGTGGTTAAAGGTTGAAAAGAGGGTCTTTAGTTTATCGACAGCAAAGCGGGTCTTGTAAGAAAACCAAACGTGGAATTGAATCGTCTCTCATAGCCTCTTTTCTTCAAACCCCTTTTTTTAATATTTGTTGTTTTTATCTTTTGAGTGATTCAATCTTTAAGTTCAACAGGAACTTGGAAAACATTAGTATATTTTAACTTAATATCACATTGTTGTAGAAATATTAGATTAACACATCAAGATTTTTCATAAAACAAACACTAGAAACATGATCCATTTTTGTAAAGTAAAAAATGGAGTACATGTTTTAATGAAACTGTAACAAGGAGATAATAATATAATAATTAGTGTCTCTTTCTCCTTTCTTAGCAGCATCTTGTATTGCAGAGAGAGAGAGAGAGAGAGAGAGACAGGAGAGAGGAGAGAGAATATCTATCATTACCTTTTGACACATATTCTTCTCTGAATTCCCTAAATCGGCACATAACCTTTTCTGGATTTCTCCATTCATTTCCCATTGAGTATATCAGTTTCATTGCTTATTAAAACAAACCTCTTTCAGATTATCACTCCATTTCTACCCTCTCTTGAAAGATTGGAGTAGCTTAAACCGAAAAGAAAAGGGAAAAAAAAAAAGACCATTTTTTTTTAGATTTTTACAAAGAATTTGCAGTTGAATTTAGATATTTCGATTTCTTGGGTTTCTGGGCCTCATCAAGATCGTATTTTTTTTCATTTGGGTAGGGGGAAAAAAGGGTATTTTCTTATTGACTATCAGAGGTTTTGAGCTCCCACCATGGCTAATTCTCCTGTAAGTCTTGATAAATGGAGGGATTATTTCAGTGGTGCAAATTCTGATATTTTCAATATTATTGAGCATGCAATCATGGTGGCTGCTTCAGATTGCCCTAATGATTTCAAGCTCAAGAGGGATCGTATAGCTGAGATGCTATTTTCTTGCAAAGTGGCAAAGTGTTTAGGTTGTAATAGAATCGAACTATCTGTCCCAAATGGTGATTGTCTGAAAAAAATTGATGATGATGATGATGATAAATACAAAAGTGGGGTAGAGGCTGATGGGAGTAAAGATTCAAAAGAGAGCAAGGTGAATAGCTTTAGAGATGAAGATGATGATGATGAGAGAGAAATTATGGAGATGAATGTGAATTTGGCTTGTAATCATAGCTATGAAGATGCTGAAGCATTGACTGATGAAATTGAGGAGGAATCCGAATTTCTTGAACAGGTTTTGAGGATCAAAGAGATTGTTGATCATAGTGAAGAAGAGGTTTGTTCCATGCCTTGTTTTTAAATGCTATTTAAAGTTGTTAAATCCATTTATTTCCTTGTTCGATGAATTTGGAAGTGGGGTTGTTTCAATTGAATGGATTTGATCTAGTGTGTTATGTTCTTGATATTACTATTTTGTTGTCAGTTCATTGCATTTTCTAGTGGGAGTGATTGTTTAGTGTATGCTCGATAAAACTAGTTGGTTTTTCTGGTTATGATTGTTGATTACATTCTGTTTTCGGTTTTCTTGGCAGTCGGATGAGTTGGTGCTTGAATCATTGAGGCGTCTTCAGTTGACGCCTTTAACCGTTGAGACTCTGAAGGTTCGATTAAGATTTGTGGAGTTTGTTATCGATCAAGATTAAGGTTCTTTAGTCTAGTTTTATGAAACAAACTAGTTTGTTTCTATTACAGGCAACTGAGATTGGAAAGTCTGTTAATGCTCTGAGGAAACATGGATCAAAGGAAATCCGGAATGTTGTTAGGACATTGATTGAGTACGTAATCTTGTCTCTTAGCTGCTTTGTTAAGTCGGTTGAGATCCATATACACGTAACTGTTATCTTGTTACGTTGAAGTGCTTGCCACGTTGCATTGATATTACTTGATCGTCCAATCTTGTTGCCCCTTTTAGGCCATGCTAGATATTTGATTGTAGAGCTGGGTTGAATATATCCTTTAAGCTTTAAAAGTTTTCGTTTTTGCAATTTGATCCCTTGCTCGGAAATGCAGGGATTGGAAAGTCATGGTTGATGAATGGGTTAGTGCTACAGCAGCCATTGCAGGTAGTTTAACTTGAAATGGTTTTTACTAAGACTAAATTTACAACTGGCTGATTATATATGAGTTGAGGATTAATGATTTACTCATATCTTAAAGGTGGATTTACGACAGAGTCTGCTAAAACGTCTGTTGTTGAAGAAGAGGAAGAAGGGCTGCCATCTCCTCCATTGGATGAAGGAGCTTTTCTTGCTACTCCAACTTCAATGGAGTTGTCACAGGTGTCATAGATGATATGTTTTGTTTTTATCTGGAAAGTTCTTAAATCGGTGTTTTGCATGTTGACTGACTTTGGTTTTCTCGTCTTGTGTTGTGCAATCACGAAGTTCTTCGATGGCATGGATGATGATGGAAGTGAGTAGTACTTGTTCGCTTTTGCTATTCGGTTCTTTATCTGAATTCCCCACCAGATTTATGATTTGATTCGCATTGTTGTTTCAGATCTTCAAAACAGTGGGGAATTCTACAAGAACCGAGAAAATGGCAGAATGCGGAAGTTTGAAAGACCGAAAGTTTCAAGAACCCCTCCAAAGGATTGGAGAAACAAGAGAAATCAAGAAACAACATTCAAGAAAGATGCCCCGACGTGTAAACTGAATGGACCGAGCCGACCTCAACCCGCCGGTGGTGAGGCTAGCCCCAGAAGGCCAAAATTGGCTGCACAACCTAATGTTAGCAATACAAGTAGGGTCCAACGAAATGGCACAAATCCGAAGAATCATCAGCGGGAGGTGTGTTTTAAGTGCAAAGATATTTTTTCGTGCCTTACTAGTTTTAATCTGTATCTTATGCTATAAAAATCGTCTTTTAGAAGTTGGACTCCGATGAGGCTTCAAATCAGATGAGATTAGAGGCCGCTAAAAGGAAACTTCATGAGCGATATCAAGAAGCTGAGAAGGGTTGGTCACCTCTTCAAATTCTAATCCTTGACCATTGTAGTATTCATCTGATTCGATTTTTCCGTATCTTTTACAGCCAAGAAGCAAAGAACGATACAAGTTGTCGAGTTGCATGATTTACCGAAGCAGAGTCTTGCTCAGAGGAACCAACAAACGAGGCCTAATAACCATCATAGGCGATGGGCTCAGGGACAACGGTAACTTCATAATTACTAAACATGGTTTTAATAATCGTCGATCAATTCCACCTTAACCATTAAGTGGAGTGGAAAGATGCCCTAACCTCTCGGTTATTATAGTCTCGAGCGCCTTGAGAACTGAGAATTCTAAGTGATCGATTGGATTTTTCGTTGGACCGTATAAGTTAGTCTATGTAATTAGACATTATAGTTAATCATTTGAAGATCATAGCAATTTTGTTGCTATGGACTTTGAAAATTAGTCCTCCCAAGTTATGGCCATTTCTTTTGAACATTCCCATTGTACCCTTTTGATAGACTTTGGGAGGGCATAATTTGCACATAATTAAGTACATTTATGTAGCAATTCTTACTCATCTCACTTACATTGAACCCTATAGAGAGTATAATTGGATATTTGAATCGAGTCGAGCTACATTATTAAATTTGTTCGACGAGCTTTAGTCGAGCCGAATATTAGTTTTGTTTGGATGGTTTTATATTTCCAGTTGTCGAGCTCAAAATCGAATCAGACACAAAGAACTTTAACTTTTCTGATATATCTATTGACATATCTATTTAATCGAGCTCACCTGAATTATGTAGATTTAGGAAGAGGAACTCTTTCATGGTGTAATAATTATACCCTTTTTTCCTTTTTTTTTTTTTTGGTGGGGTGGGTTTGGTAAAATGCAATTTGCTTGTGTTGGATTTGTTGAACTACATAGTTAGTTGTAACATCTATTTAATTAACATTAAATTTTATTAAATGTTTACCATTAATATATATTACATATATAGTCTTATATGAGACTGTTTTACGAATCTTTTCGTGTGATGAGTAAAAGGGATTCATTTAACTGATATTATCCGTGAGACCGTCTCATCCAAGTTTTTGTGATATATATATATATATATATATATAATATACTGTAATTTTTGTGTATTCAAAAAGAGTCAACACGCATTAAATTGACCAAATCCATTCATGTATCTATGGATTATTCTTGACCAAATCTTTTTAAAAATTTCAACTAACAATATATTATTTCACCTCTTTTTCGTTTTTAAAGTCAAATTCAAGATTTTCAGTTCTTTAAAAAATACCAAATCTTTTTATTTTAAAACTATTATTGTTGCTAAAATTTTGGATATCAGCGGATTATTATTATTAATATTAAACGGTCAAGTAGGCCAATAGATTTATAACTTATTAGATTATTTGAAGGACATAATATTAAATAGGGCACACGTGTCCACAAGATGTATGCCCTTTTTGGCCATTGCTCGAATTATTTATATTATCCGACTCATTTTAATAATATAGATTATTGCTATAATAATGATATTAACAACACATCTTTTTGGCTGGTCCCCAATTTCTTTAAGAGAAAATGGCCTACACATTTTGACTATTTGTACTTTTAACACACTTTTTCTGTTTTTCATATGCATTTTAAACTGTATAGAAGAATTCTTGAAATACAATTTAATAAAATCATATTTTACGAGACAAATCAATTCATATTTCATAATTCATAATCTACTATGAATTTGTAAAATTAATTTGAATTTTAATTAATGAAATCTCATTCCAAATTTTTTATTTTTTACATTTAATGTTCAATAATGTCAAATCTCAACAGTTTGATTGCAAATGGGGCAAATAGTGCAGTGAAAAGGAGTACTCATAAAAGGAGCCTTTACTCAATTATTCAACGATTTTTTGGAATAATTTGAGCGTTTTATATTCTGTGCAACATTACTTTCTATTATTTTTTTAAAAGGTTTTTAACTTTTTTGTTTTCTTACACAATTGTAATTATTTATCTAAACTCAATATTGTTGTATTTTGAGCTCAAAAAGGCTTTATTATGAAAGGTTCAACTTAATCCGTTATAGTTCAAGAACTTAAGAGCTCTATATTATAAGTTTTCAATATCTTTTTTCTTAATTACATAATTGCTCGTTAAATAATTTTACTCAGATAGTTACGACCCTTTACTATTTAATTGATTTAAAAAAATATTTTCAATATTCAATTAGTTTTTGTTTTTGTTTCTTGAATTGAGATGTTAAAATTTATTCTATATATGCATAGGACTAGACAGCATATTCAAGATTTGACCACATAAATAAATTAGAGTACTATATTTTCTTTATTTTATCTATGAAGAATTCAAAAGGAAAAAACAATAATTCAAATTTGTGGCTTGGCAATATAATATTCTTCATCGATCATCTTTTGGTGCTGCCAAATCTTGCAAGGAAATAGTTAAAAGGATAAGGGTTCTTATCGTCTTCACCATATACATACATATATATATATATATATATATATATATTACACAAACACACAACACAATAGTTAATTGTAAATATTATATCCGATTTATTTCATTTTATCATCGGGTATATATTGAGAATGGGACATGTGACAACACATTAACAACAAGTATAGAATTGCTTTTTTTAAGTGCTATAGTGCTTCAAAGTTGCTATTTTCCATTGCTTTTACGTGTTCACAAGATATATAGATCAATGGTAGAAAACAAAAATTATTAATTGTCAAAACATTCAAATCACTTAAATCTTCGCTAAACATGAGATATAAAGATATATAAGTGAGGGAAATCAACATTTAAAAGGTTTGAATTCATATTATCCACTCTCATTTAGTAATGAAATGAATTGATCAGGTTCATCGAACGGAGTGTGATATGAGAGTCAGTCTCATCCAATTTTTTCTTAAATAATATTAGTAATAGTACGTAATAATAATATAAAGAAAATGAAGAAAAAGGGATTCAAATATAGCATTGTTGCATAAACAAATATATTGGTATTGGACTTTGCCTACATCAACAAACACTAAGTAATGGAATTATAAGCATTATTGCACATTCTTTTTAGTAATTAGCAATTGTGGCAATGGCCCGCAAGCCCTTATCAATATGATTATGATGGTTATTTTCAAATAATAATTAGTATTATATTAAGAAAGCAATTTTTTTATTTATGAATTACTAAGAAATACAAACATATACTCTAATTAAATAATGTTGCGTAGATTTTGTAGAAGGCTCGATGTTGTTGAATAATAATAGAGAGTTCTGTTCTATATTTGCACTGCTATTTCTTACCAAAAACCCAAAAAATTAAAAAGAATGGATGAAAAGAAAGAGAAAGATTAAGAAAACCTTATATGAGATCGTAACACTTATATAATTATTTATATTGTTCAAAAATTGGATTTACAAGACAATTTCATAAGAGTTCTACTTGAGAAAAACGGACATAATAAATTAGTTGGGCCAAAAAGAAGAAATGCATGAAAAGTCACTTTAAAAGGACAAATTGGGCTGATAAAATTATAGTTTATGTGCCTTATAACCCAACCATAACAATTAACCAATGTTGAGGCCCATATTTTTATAATGCACTATTTAGCTTTGTGTTTATTATAATAGATAATAAATTTGTGATGCTTGTTTACACAATAAAATCATTACTAGTTTGGATCTTTTCAAATATTTGTTATTAAAATTCAGACATATCTGACCCTTCCTTAAACTATCTTATTTTGACCAAATTTTTTCATGGGTTTTCTAACAATAAAATGTCCCTAAAAAAATACGAAGTTTATTTTGAAAAAAATCTAAGTATTATAAAAATATCAAGTATAACATCTGCTTTTTTTTCTTTTTCTTTTTCTGAAATGATAAATCTTGAAAAAGAAAAGGGAATATTTCATGTTGCCTCATTTCTGCCTGCAAATTTAATGTATAACACAAATTATTCCATACAAAATTAATTAAGGACAAAAACTTTTATGCATCATCCATGCACCTGACCCAACCCGCGCGTCCCACACACCCTCACGCTCTCCCACGCGCCTGGGCGGATGCGCTCAAATTCGCTCGTTAAGGATATATTTTAGTTATGTTAAGCATACATTTAACTTATGTTAAGGATACCTTTAGTTATGTTAAGAATACCTTTTGATTATATTAAGCATACATTTAGGTTATGTTAAGAATACCTTTAGGTGATGTTAAAGATACCTTTGAAATCCTGATTCCAAGTTACATACCACGATATGTTAAGAATACCTTTTAGTTATATTAAGTATACCTTTAGGTTATGTTAAGGATACCTTTAGTTATGTTAAGAATACCTTTTGCTTATATTAAGCATACTTTTAGGTTATGTTAAGAATACCTTTAGGTGATGTTAAAAATACCTTTGAAATCGTGATTCTAGGTTCCTTTGAAATCCTGATTTGATACCCTTAGAATTCGCTCCAGGTCACATACATTTACGTTATATTAAGGATACCTTTAGGTTATGTTAAGGATACTTTTATGTTATGTTAGAGATACCTTTGTGTTCAAAATGTGTAACACAACTACCTTATGGATAAGATATCTCAAACATAACATAAAAGTATCCTTAACATAACCTAAAGGTATGTCTGACGTAAAGTAAATGTATGAAATTTGGGCATAAAGGTATCCTTAACATAACCTAAAGGTATCCCTAAACATTACCTAAAGGTATTCTTAACATAACCTAAAGGTATGTCTAACTTAACGTAAATGTATGAAATCTGGGCATAAAGGTATCTTTAACGTAACCTAAATGTATTCTTATGCATTACATAAAGGTATTCTTAACATAAGTAAAAGTCATGACAAAAATTGAAATAAAGTTAGCGCGAAAAAAAAAAAAAAAAAAAGCAGGTCGGATTACCCGGATCCGACCCGGTTGCATGGATCTAAGATCCATGCACCTGATGCACAAGAGACTTACTCTTAATTAAGATATATAAATGCCGCCTAACACTAATTAAAACATCTGTAATTGTTTAATTAATGTTAAATCAACTTATTAGATACTTTGTTACCTTTTGTGGTATGATTTTTTGATGTTATTTGAGTGGAATGAACTCCAAAGTTTGATTATTAAAACACACCACACACACAATTTAAATAATTGTAATTTTGAGGATCGAGTTGTTATCCCAAATTAATAAATTAGCTGTAGTCTAATTATACGGGCAACCACATTGGTTAATTTAGAAAAGTTAAAAAAATATTAATAAAATAGTATTAAATAATATAAAGAAAAGCGAGAATATATTATATTTAAAAAAAAAAAGAGAAAAGAAAATTCCGATCCACCATCTATCCTCTTAGTACAGTTCTTGCTGAGAAATGTCTGCTACCGTACAACAACATTGAAAAGAAGATTTAATATAAATATTTAAGACCACTTGAAAAAATAACTAATGCACATACCCTAATATATAGAGATATATTTAGATGGTTATTTTCTTCAAATATTTCACTAAGTAGTAGATTAGGAATCATAAAAGTCAACATAGGGCCTTTAGCATTAGAAATTAACAATCACTAGTGACATCGAGCACCCAAATACTTATTCCTTGTTAAAGGAAAAAATAGACTATCTGTTTACCCCAAAACAAAACAAAAGAAAAAAAGTTCTCATTTAATTACAAAAATATCAGGACCCTTAAATTTCGAAAATCTTCCAAAAAAATGTTTTCAATGTTATCTTTACACCCCACACGTGTCGTTATTTTTAATGAAGTACATTGGATCTAATATTTGTTTCATATTTATTTGATATAGTCTAGCTACAGTATAAAAGACACGTGTTATTTACTAAATCATCATTTTTTTTCCTCTTCAAAATTATGGGTATGATTTAAATTATTTAGCATATCTTTGAGTGGAGTTTAAGGCTGTGTAGAATTGGGAGCACTGTCGTTTTCATTTGAAAATAGAAAATAGAATATAACTTAAAAAAGATTCACAAAAATTAATATACCATTTGGAGATATTTAAGTGCTTGCCATCTAATTCGCACCACTTATGCTTTTATCAATAGGTAAAATTATTGTGAATTTTATTATAATCAATTTTCTTGCCATTAAAACACTCTTTTATGAAATAGTTTTAAACGGATCAAAGAGCTTTAAAATTGAGTCACACCTTAAAGATTTGAATTTACCGATTTTTATTTTGTTGCATTGAACGTTTTTTAATAATTGTTGATAAGATCGAATATTATAATATTGTTGGAAAAAGAAAATGAAACGTTCACTTTTGGCGTAATCAACAACACTAGAGTTCACAAGACTCACGTTTTCATTAACAACGTGACAATGCATTATGAGATATATATATAACAATGAAAATGCTCATGTGCATCAGGTGTATGGATCTGAAATGATGTAATTGGGCGACCCGACCCGGATCCATGCACCTGAGTTTTTTTTTTTTTTTTCCAAGATGTTACCTTTATGTTGTTAGGATGCGACATTTACGTTACATAAGTGTGACCTTTATATATAAATGATATGACCTTTATGTTCAGTAACTTAGGAAAATATGGAGATTTTCAGGTTTTTTCACTTCAGATTGAGACCTTTATGTTGTATTGTTGTGACCTTTATGTACAATTATTGTGACTTTTATGTACAAATATTATGACCTTTATGATCCATAACTTTGAAAAAAATGAAAATTTTCAAAATTCAGTGCATTTTTAGGATGAATATAGGTGCAGCTAATATTACATAAAGGTAAATATATACAAATTTTGCTAAAATTCTTCATTTTTTTCTAAGTTTGAGTATATAAAAGTCATTACATTTGTACATAAAGGTCACACTTATATAACATAAAAGTCACACGCATATAACATAAAAATAACAATTTGAAGCGAAAAAATAAAATTCAAAAAAAAAAAGTGCGTGGATTCGGGTCGACCCAAACCCAACCCGAATTGTATGTGTACCAATTGCACAGGAGACTAATTCATATAATAATATCATTAGTCAACATCTTAAAAAAGATAGTTACTAAAAATTCAATTAATTTGATTCCCACATCCCAAACAAACTAAAAAAATTATTCCCTTCAAAGGAACCCAACTTTGCACCTTATCTCAATATCTCCTACTCAAAATTTATTAAAAAAAATAAAAAGTGGGAAGAATTTATCGAAAAATGTAGTATTAACTAATCTTTTGATTATTAAACAACGGACAGAATTCAAACATACATTTCTTATAAAAAAATCTCTTGTCCATTGTACTAAACTTAACAAATAACATACATAGCTTTAAACACTTGATCATCATCATTCGAACGAAATTCAAAATCATCTGTTGATTTCAGATATATAAGACATTGAAAGATATGTTATATTTTCTTATAACCAAGAAATTAGTTAAAATTGAAATTTTTGTATTTTTATATCAATTAATCCTACCAACTTTTATTTGGTCAATGATGTCATTTTTGGTTAATGGCCGTAAACCAAATTAATATAATATCCTTTCAAATAAAGTAATTTGACAATTACCAAATACGTGACATCTATTGAATTTTCTGCCAGACATGTACAATTTTCTTAATCAACTTTTCGACTATTATTCCAAATATACTTTTTTTAAACAAACAATTACTAAATTTAAATCTTTTTTTAAAACTTTTTTCCCCCTCAAACTTCCCCATACTTACTAAATTATTCACTATTAATGCTTGTCTCTCCGTTTTAAACTATAACTCGTTTTTACAATTAATTATTTTCAATGTATTTGTCCAACTTTTCTCCTATATTTTTATTAGTATTTTACCTTTATGGAGTGTTATATACTAATCACTTTCATGTCAATTAAGATTTGAATAATATAGTAATTTTGAACACACAATTATATCCATTAATTGATTTGATAATCTAATGGAAACAACATTAAACGACATGAACTTTGAAACTGAGACAATAATGTTTATTTAAATATAAATTAGTACACAAATTTATTAATAGAATAGAAAAAGGAACATTTTTGGTCTGATATTTCGTATATCTACATCTATCTGGTTTTCTATACAAGCCAATAGAAATTCACAGTTCCGTCAGGTTGTATCAATGTTTTGTCAAAAATGTTAGATATATAATAATAAATGTTTGTATACATATACACATATAAGAAGAAAATCATTTGCCCTTTTCTTTAAAAAATTTCTATATCAATAATTACTGATTTACTACATATTGAAGTCTGAATCAAAGATAAATTTAGGGAAATCATAACTATATTGAATAAAATCACACAAGATTTATTGTTGATCTCACATTTAAAATAGTGAGAGAAAGTGTGAATAAAAGTGAAAGTGAGAGCCCTAAAAACACAGAAACAAATCATAAGAAAAGCATCAGTAGCAGTAACCTTAATAAAAGCTGAAAAGAAGAAAACAAGATCCACCTCGATCATCTCTCTCTCTCTCTCTCTCTCTCTTCAAAAACATGTCTTTATCGATTCAGATGAGAGAGAAAGTTGCAGAAATCCTCCGAGTCTTTCTTCTCTGAAGAAAGAAAGGAATTTCTCTTCTGGGTCCTCAAAAAGATTCCCCTTTTTAGCAGTATATCCAGAGAGAGTTTAGAGAGAGAAAGGAGGAAGAAGAAGAAGTATGAGAGAGGAGGATTCAAACTGGTTCTCCAAATGGGAAGAAGAATTGCCGTCGCCGGAGGAGCTGATGCCCTTATCCCAATCCCTAATCACCCCCGATCTGGCCCTCGCCTTCAACATTTCGGGGCCCCACCAAACCCTCCACCACGCGCCGCCCCTCCCCCCGCACTCCGCCGGCCACTCCTCCCAGCCCAACTCCTCCGCCGAGTTCGACTCCGCGGAGCTCAGCGGGCCCGCCGACGAGCCGGCCAGGACTCTGAAGCGCCCCCGCCTCGTGTGGACCCCACAGCTGCACAAGAGATTCGTCGACGCGGTGGCGCATTTGGGGATTAAGAACGCCGTTCCGAAGACGATTATGCAGCTGATGAGCGTCGACGGCCTCACCAGAGAGAACGTCGCCAGCCACCTGCAGAAGTACCGCCTCTATCTCAAACGGATGCAGAGCATCTCCAGCGGCGGAGGGAACAACGCCGCCTCCGGCATGGACGCAGCCACCGATCACCTCTTCGCCAGCTCCCCCGTGCCGCCGCATTTCCTGCACCCGAGCAGGGCCAATTCCGACCACTACCTCCCCTTCGTCCCCGTGGCCACAATGCAGCAGCAGCACCACCAGATGGCCGTGGTGGCGCCGGGGCCCCACCACCACCTGCACCAGCAGTTTAGGCATTTTGGTAATTCCCCACCGAATGGGCAATTCGAGCACTCTTTCATGAGGCAGCCGGTGCAGAGGATGGGCTCCGCAGTGGCGCCGCCTTACGTGGAGGATTTGGAGTCCGGCCGGAAAGTCCTCACCCTGTTTCCCACCGGTGATGATTGAGGATTAGGCAATTATTGACTTCTTTAGGGACCTCTCAGCAATTTCAGGGTAACAATACACTCTTTTTCCTTGCCAATTTCCTCAATTTCTTTACTATTTATTATTAATTCTCAACCTTCATATGCTCATTAGTTATTATTGCTAATTAATGGAGTATTAACCAAATCCTCTCTTTACAACCAATGTAAAATAAAACCTTTTATTTGCTTGATCTCTATTTTAATAAGTTTTTCATATCATATTTTTGCTATTACAAATATAATAATAATAATAATGTAAAGTTTACACTTAGAATTTCTTTGTTGAAAAAATGGAACGAATAAGAATATTAAAATAAAAGCGTGCCTAGACGACCGCCATGATTGTTGCTTCATACTCTATCCAAACATTGCCACTTATTACCCTATCAATCTAATCTTGTCACATTTATTTATTTTAATTCGATTTAAAGATTCAAATATATTTGAATTTGATTATTTTAATGAAACAAATGATAGTTGTCCCCAGATGAAAATCATGCAAAACAAAATCTTTAGCAGTGAGGGAATCAATTATTAACAAATACCTATATAGAGAGTCCCATCATGTTCAGACAATTATTTTATGATAATTTAGTTTAAACAATTCATAGAATTTATGGCTATCAAGCTTAGCTGGAATTAAATATTTCTTAGCCCATCGTTTTTGAACTGTCTAAAAGTTAGAGAACAACCCACTATTGTCCCACCTTTCACCATGTGACATAAAAACATATATTTACAATGCAATCTTTTATATATGTTTGGTGTGGTCGACTACAATATATTACATTAGAACTTCATTTGAGTTAAGCTATGCAATACCACTTAAAATATGGTTTTATTTTTAATATTTCAGTAAAAAAATTTAATCAGATTTAACTACTTAAAAGTTTCCGAGCAAGCTATGGTGAGCCGCCAGATGACAACTATTTTGGTCGGAACCCGCTCTGATTAGAAAAAAAATAAACATCGAAAGCTAGGGTTCCGACCAAATAAGTTGTCCATGGAATACTATTGTTGATCTTCGATCAATGCTCGAAGAATGATTATAATTACGAGGATAGAGGGCTTTAACGACTCACAGGATACTCAGCGGAACTTCTAATATTGGCATTACAGTGCGAAAATCACAAATCGAAAACAAGATCAAAGGTCCAATATCACAAAGAACAAATATTACCCGGTGCATACTAAAGTTCTTCACCACCTTACAAACAAATGGAAAACAAAAAGGGAACTAAACCACGAGGCTGAGTTCAACTGTCTTTCGGCACCATAAACCTAAACGAGGACTTCCTATAGTAAAACATTTCCCTTGATAACTTCTCACTATCATCGATGGTTTTGGGAGTAATCAAAACTTAGAGGCTGCTGACAGAAGGGGGCCTGCAAATTGACACCCAACTAGTGAAATGAACATGGTTTCATTAAGATGGATTCAGGAAGTTTAATGAGAATACATTACACCGTAATATGAAGAAAAATGACACAGGGAAGCTGATGGCTTACCTGAAAAAACCCATGTCTTAGCTGGTCATATGATTGTGCATAGATCATGGACTGAGTCGGCCACTGCATATATAACCCATCCATGGCAGCATGGTTGTTCGATCCCCCCATGGCGCAGTAGGGACTCATCACAGGGGTCCTGTAGTTGAGAGAGGCTTGAGGAGGTGCAGGCATCTGAGCTGGATGAGGAAAAACTGAGTCGTAATGGACAAAAGGAGGCTGGAATTTCTGCATATTAAAAGGTGCTACATTGAAGGTTTGGGTGTTTGGGATGTTCCTAACATATCTGCATCGTGCAAGAAGGAAACCATAATGGGTAAAGTTCGCATTGGGAAAAAAAAAAAGAAATTTCAGAATGGAATATTTCATTAAGAATACAAAGTTTCTTGGAATATACCTGTCATAGCTGCGATCATAATCAGGGTCAGTACGATCCTTCTCCCTGTCTCTAAAAATGGCTACTCTAGAACCATCCACACCAGAATTTCTTGAAACTTGATTCTCGTTTATATTCAGATTCCTCCCTTCTGAAACAAGCAGAGTCGAGGCATCTTCAGACTCAGAATGACCTGGGCTATTGAAGATACGGGCCCGTGCTCTATCATATTCCTCTTTCCTCTCTTCCACTGATCTCACTGAACTGCGTTTAAGTCCCAGTTGGTTGGCATCATTTAAGGAAGTTTTAGGTCTCGGTCTTATGACAACCTTCATTTGATCAAGTTTGTTGTTTTCTGACATCTTAGCCGGTACATCTGATAAGCATACAGCAGGGAACTTACTCTCTGGTTTCTTTATGACCAAAATACGGATTCCTTGACCATCTACAGAATTATCCTGAACCATGGTCTGCAAACCATAGTGTTGAGCAACACGATGAGCTGCAAGGCGGAGGTATGAAGTAGGGAAGTGTGGAAACTCAAACTGCTGTATATCATAATTCTGCAGGAACTTCTGTATATCAAGCTCCATTCGTAGAACTGAAAATATAAAATTCAAAAAGAGTATCATCATCTATTAAAAATAAATAAAACTTAGAAATACGAACAGGAAAAGAAATAAAAAATAAATAACAATAATAAAATCAGATGAATCAAATATCATGTTAGTGTGGTCAAATAGACGGGTAACATAAAAGCTTCTTGTCATTCAAACAATACTACCAAAATTTTTAACAACCAACTCAAGTTGATAGAAGATAAAACCATCAAGGTCAATATTCACATAAGCAATCAGGATAAGTAGAAGAAAGAAAAACTAGGTTTTTAACTTTCTTCACTCTCATGAAGTCCAACACCCTGACTAGTAGAAATGTGATCTTTATTCCTTTTCTTCTAGTTAGGAAACTTGATTAATCAGTTTACTAGAGCAACTGCAACACCAGGACTCAAACAAAATACAAAAAAATACTAATGCAACAAGAATTTAAGACAAAATATGAGACCAACACATCAACAAACATCCCATGAATGCCCAGCTCTCTGACATCGTGTCTCAGTTGTGGCAAGATTACAAATAACAATGCGTCCTTAAAAGTAAAGTGATGATACAGATATCCCTATTCTTACAAGAACATAGCGTCCTTATTCTTAGTTTCAACGATACTGCCATATTTTTTTGGATAGGCGGCATGAGTAGGCTCTAATTCAGGTATGAACTGAGTAACAAATCAGCTTCTGTTTAATTATTCGAGCTTCCATTCAGCAGCCACCTATCAAGGCCAATGCCACAATAAACCAAAACACCACCAACATGAACCCCATTCTCTAAACTCTCAATGACATATTAAAAAACTCTAATACACTAGCTACATGACATTCTGCAATTTTCTTTATTCCTACAAGTCCTTTTCTATTTCAAACTTTCAGTGAAGACTATGTACGTCAGCGTGTTTTCCTCTATGTCAAAGTTTCACATTTGGCAATGTACATAGTCCTCACTAAAATTCAGAAAGAACAAACAACTAGAAGCTTCAAGTTCAAGCATTTTCACATTACCATTGCTGGAATGAATAGATAGAGCATGTTAATAATATCCAAGTTGGCTAGCACCAACAAGTTCGCATTTCTAACCAAAAGCAAACTTCCAAGTGCATCAAGTAGTTCTATACTAATGACTAAACACCCTCCAACCATCACACAGAAGAATTAGCTCAAGCAATACATTATACAGGACAAGATTCAAGCTTTGGGAATCTGTTCTAAGAAATCCTAAGCCCAGTACCCCTCATCTGACACTCCATTTTCGAGAAGCAATATCACCAACTATGCCCAATTCAGCTTCTCCCAATCCAGATCTATATCAGTTCAGTATCTAAATTTATTCCAATCGTTCAACAAGCAAAAAAACTTTTCACATAATAAAAATCCCATTAGATCTCAATCAATCATTTCAAACTTCCAACAGTCCAACTCCAACTATCATCTAAAACACGAAAAATCTCTCGAAACAGGTCCCCCAATTAACACGAAGAAAACCACAGCGAAATTGAAGCAAGGAAAAAGGGCAAAAAGGGAGCTAACTTGTTAAACGATGACGAGGGTTTTGAAGAGCCTCCACGAGGAACGGATCCACCATCGAAACATACGCCGCCGCCGGCGGCTGCTCCTCCACCTCCACCCTCTTCCCGCCAGATTCACCAGCTGATTGCGAAGTCAAATCCATAGCCGCTGAAACAGAAAACTACCTACATACAAAAATTGACTAGTAAAAGTACATCAGAATCACTCCTCCGACGGGTAGAGGAGCGAAGAGAGAGAGAGAGAGAGAGAGAGAGAGAGAGACAGAAAATTGAGAAAAGGGAAACCCTTTCCTCGAATTTTCTCTGGGTATCCCTCCCACCAATCCAAGAGACTGAAAGCGGAGAAGAATGTGGTCGATTTATATGGATTTTTCCTGCCCTTTTTTTCCCCTTATTTTTGTCTGTTTTGACTTCTCTTTTTTTTTTTTAGGAAATTAATTTTTTGAGGTAAAAAATAAAAATAAAAATCAGATAAAAGAAGCCATTGGAATCGGTGGGAAGATCTTATGCTAGTGCTGTCGTCAATGGTGTCAAATGGTCCCAAATTAAAATTCCCAAAATAAAAGATTGTTTTTTTAAATTAGTATATTTACCATGATAATTTTTATTTTTCCAAAAATAAGGGAAAAAAAAGAAATTTTTTTTTGGGTAATTCGTTTCTAAAGGTTACAACTTGCAAAACTTCTCCTCGAATTAAAAGTCTTCTCTTTTTGAGCCCTAAAGTCTAAAGAACCGTTTTCTTTCCCCCAATTTCTTCAAAGTCTGTAGTAGCAGGAGGGCAATCATGGCTGACGCGACGGTGGATCCGCCGCCGATTGGGACCTCCGATATTGATTCCGGTCTGTCTGTCCCACCTTTCGATACCGCTTTCTTTTCCCAACAACTGATCGATAATGATGGTGCCAATCGGAACGACGTCGTCATCGACGACTTTGATCTCGATTTTGATCTGGATGAACTCCTTGACCCTACTCTGTTTCCAGACTTCGATTGCCAGCCTGGGTATGGCGCGGGTTTCCCTCAATTCGCGCCGAATTTGGATCAGTTTCACGCCGCTTTCGAATCAATTTCTTCGGAATCGCGTCATGTTGCAGGTAATGGCGACTTTTCAGATGATCGCAGCTTGGGCAGCTCCGGGTTCTGAATTCCGGTTATTTGAATGTTCCGTCGCCTGAATCAAACGGATCGAATCGAGGGGGTTCTGAAAATTGCGGTTGTGATGTGAAAGTGGCGGCCTGCCCTTCGCCGGAATCTCTTGGTTCGGGGAACTGTGGCTCTAATGTCTCAGAAGACTCAAATAACTGCGTCACAAGGTCAGTAATTTCTTCCCCAAATTTGAGTAACAGTTCGATTGGAGTAGGAGTTGTTAACCCGAAGATTAAGTTAGAGACCTCCAAAAATAACGGCAATAGCTCTTTGCTGAAAAGGAAAAAGGATTCTGAAGATTTGCCAAATAGTATCGAGGAGTCGAGAATTATTAAGTCTAGAAAATCTAACTGTAATTTAGAAAATAACAATGACAACAATGGTGGAGTTAATGGAGTCGATGAGAAAAGGAAGGCGAGGTTGGTGAGGAATAGGGAGAGTGCACAATTATCGAGGCAGAGGAAGAAGCATTATGTAGAGGAATTAGAGGATAAGGTGAAGCTACTGCATTCGACAATTCAAGACTTAAATGCAAAAGTTTCGTACTTTATGGTGGAAAATGCAACTTTGCGGCAACAAATGAGTGGGGGTGGTGCAGTCCCACCTCTGCCAATGGCGCCGTCACCTCCTGGGATGTACCCTCATCCGGCCATGATGTATCCATGGATGCCGTGTGCTCCACCTTATATGATGAAGCCACAAGGATCTCAAGTGCCTTTGTTGCCAATCCCAAGGTTGAAATCACAACATTCAACAAAAGCGCCTAAGGTGAGTAAGAAGGTTGAAAGTAAGAAGAATGAGGGGCCGAAGACTAAAAAGGTTGCAGGTGTGAGTTTTATTGGCTTGCTGTTTTTCATGTTGTTATTTGGAGGCTTGGCGCCAATGATCAACATGAGGTATGGAGGAGTAAGGGAGTCATTGACGGGTGGAGAAAGTTATGTTGGAGGTGGGTTCTATGAGAAGCATCATGGGAGGGTCTTGATGGTGAATGGGAGTGAGGCTGGTGAGAGATATGGTGACAGCAGAGAATTTAGTCGTAAGAGTAGCCTGCATTGTGGTCAAATGGGAGGTCATGATAGTGCAGGAAAGCCAAACTCTGATGAGTTTGGTCATTTGTACAATGGGAGTGAGCCTCTTGTAGCATCATTATACGTCCCCAGGAATGATAAGCTTGTAAAGATAGATGGTAACCTGATTATCCATTCAGTGTTGGCGAGTGAGAAAGCCATGTCAGCTCATTCGGATGGAGGTGTCAAGACTAGTTTGGCAGTTTCTCGAGATTTAGGTCCCGCTATTCCTGTTCAAAGTGTCCGAATGAATGGAGATAGGAATCCCCAACTAAGGGCTCTTGGATTTAGCTCGGCAGACAAGGATAACAGGAAGCCTAAAGCAACTGATAGCAGGCTTCAGCAATGGTTTCGTGAAGGTGTTGCTGGTAATTGTAGTCTTTAACTGAGTTAGATTCTTGTCATTCGATGTATTTTCTAATGTGTTGTCTATTAAGTTTGGTTTAGACTTTAAAGTTACACTTGTTTGCTGATGTTCGTGTGATAACTCTTATGTGGGAAATAAATTGGATCAATCGAATGTGGAAAGATGCTTGTGTGCTCTTGCTCATTTTCCACGCTTGCATACATCCATCTCCTGGCTTACAATTATGATTATTACCTGCTTTCTTAGGTATTAATTACATGCTTGACATTATATTCTTGTCTTTAGAAAGAGAACGCCATCCATCACCTTTTAGTACATAATTTTTATGACCCCCCCCCCCCCCAAATGTACAGTCATGATAATTACGGAACTACAAAAGCCCAGCCTGTACATTTTTTCCAACTTGGCGATTTCATTCATGTAGTGTTGGAGGGGGGAAATACATGGGCTCTTTTCTTGTGCTTGAGTACTTGTTCGGTTTTCACTATCCTTAGATGTGTAACTTTGTCTGTATTCTTTATATTCAGGGCCAATGTTGAGCTCCGGCATGTGCACTGAAGTTTTCCAGTTTGCAATGTCACCAGTTTCTCCTTCAGGAGCCATATTTCCAGCCACCACTACAAAAAATATTTCGGATCAGACTCAAAACTCTACACACCTCAGCAAGGGAAGGAACAGAAGAATCCTTCGCGAGCTTCCTATCCCACTTCCTGAATCCTCTCGTAACATCTCCAAACGACACGCAGGAGGAAATCCACCAAAAGAGAAGTTGAAAGGAAACAATTCGGCCTCTGCAGTGGTGGTTTCTGTGCTCGTTGATCCTAGAGAGGCAGGCGATGCTGATGTGGACGGTGTGATGGGCACAAAGTCCCTCTCACGAATTTTTGTTGTCGTCTTAGTCGACAGTGTAAAGTACGTCACATACTCGTGCATGCTCCCGTTCACGGGGTCACCTCATCATCTAGTAGCTAATTGAGGATGCATTCGGACCTCAGACTTGAAAAGCAGTGTATATAGCAATGATACAATGGTCTTTATACCTTCTGTAACTTATGATTCAACCATTGTCAGACTTTTAGTCTTTTAGATGTATAATACTCTGCAGAATGGTTTGCGATGTATAATACTTCCAGTTTTTCACTAAGTTGTGGGTGTTGTCGATCATACTGTTTTCTGAAGAAATGATTCTTCACAAAATTTGAGTTCATTAAATCAAGATTCAAGAATACATTCTCTCTCTCTCCAAGTATGGTTCAAACTTTGAATTGATTGCTTTAACATTATTATTATAATTGTAAAATCATAATATTAGTGGATAATCATTCAAATTTAACCATAACTGTAACCCAATTATTGCAAATAAATAGGTAGATCTCATGAGTTGGGTTAATGTGCACTTTTAATGTTTTCTTCAAGTATAATTATACATTTAAGACCTCTAGCCAGCCTAAAAACATCAAATAAAACATCTATTTATAAATGTTAGTTTTGACCAACATTAAATTTATATTAAAGACTTTAAAAACTGAATAAATGAATTCGAACAAACATTTTATTGGTATATTTTACCTTTTTTGTTTTTTTCTCTCTCTCTAAAAAGGACCTTAACCAAGAAAGTCGAAACATTGGTATCAGTACCATGGACTGTTGTCTTTGCTTCAAAGTGAATGTCTTGCCACACTCCCTTATTAATTATTACTCTAAATCGCATCATCATAACAATTATGATGAAAAATCCGGCAATGATATTATTATCATACTCAATAGTAGACTTACATAAACAACATCGTCAGGAGGAATCGGCGTAGATTCTCGGACGAGAAGAAAGACTCAAAAGAGAGAGAAAAACACAGCACCCAAGAGGACGAGGTTTCGATTCGCATATTCTCGAAGAGAGGGAAGAGAATTCTGGGTTTTGTTTCTTGAGTTGATTAAGATCAAGGGCTTTTAGTCTTTTACTTTCTTTCAGGTAAATGAGCAATCTTTTTGCTGATTTAACTCGTATTTTGCAATTCCTGCTCTGTCTGCTGTTTATTTTCTTTGAAATGTACATTGATTTTAGTTTAGATTATTGTTTTAGTTTGGTGATGAAAATAGACTCATTGTTTTCAGTTTGTGAAACCCTTTTTTGATTGGACTGTGGTTGTTTTTTAACCCCAAATTTGGATTTTAGTTTGAGTGAATTTGAAAGGAAATTGATCCTAAATGGACCTCTGTATATTTTCCTAAAATGGGGTTTGGTTGCTACTGAGGAAACAGTTGGTGCAGATATACAGTAATTGGTGTAAACCTGTTCTTTTAGTACTTGGACAAAGAATTACTTGTGGGCTTAGCTTTTTTTTTGGTTTATATTTATTGATTTGGATTCTCAATGTGGTGTAGTCTAAAATATATATGGATTGTGTGAAAATGAAGTATATGTGTGTTGATTGGTGCAGCCTGTTTGGTAAGATATATTAGATATGAGTGCGAAATCTAGGAGACCGGTGACTGAGAGTGGTGATACTGGTGAGGACACGGTTCTTGCAACCATGGTTAGCAATGGAGAGGATTTAGGACCAATGGTTAAGCTCGCATTTGAGGCGGGGAAGCCTGAAGCCCTTTTACAGCAGCTTAAGCACTTGGTTAAAAAGAAAGAAGTTGAAATCGAGGATCTTTGCAAGCTCCATTATGAGGAGTTTATAGTTGCGGTTGATGAGCTTCGTGGCGTCTTGGTGGATGCAGAAGAGCTAAAAAGTGAGCTGTCGGGTGATAACTATAGGTTACAACAGGTTGGGAGTTCCCTACTTATGAAGCTTGAGGAGCTTCTAGAATCTTATTCGATCAAGAAGAATGTAACGGAAGCCATCAAGATGTCAAAAAGCTGTGTACAAGTCTTGGATCTCTGTGTTAAGTGTAATAATCACATCTCTGAGGGCCGGTTTTATCCGGCATTAAAAGCTGTCGATCTGATTGAGAAAAGCTACTTGCAAAATATTCCTGTTAAGGCACTTAAGACACTGATAGGAAAGAGAATACCTTTGTTGAAATCTCACATTGAGAAGAGCGTGTGTGGTGAAGTTACTAATTGGCTAGTTCACATAAGGAGTTCTTCAAAGGATATTGGGCAAACGGCTATAGGATATGCTGCATCTGCACGTCAGAGGGAGGAGGACATGCTGGCTCGTCAAAGGAAAGCCGAGGAACAAAGCTGTTTGGGTTTAGAAGATTTCACCTATGCATTAGATGTTGAAGAAATTGATGAGAATTATGTTTTGAAATTTGACCTCACACCTCTTTATCGAGCATATCACATTCACACTTGTCTTGGAGACCAAGAAAAATTTCGTGAGTACTATTACAAAAATCGGTTCCCACAGCTGACATCAGACTTACAGATATCATCAGCCCAACCATTCCTTGAATCACATCAGACGTTTTTGGCCCATATTGCAGGCTATTTTATCGTTGAAGACCGGGTTCTGAGGACTGCTGGTGGGTTGCTATTGCCAACTGTGCTCGAGACAATGTGGGAAACAGCTGTGGCTAAAGTGACTGCAATTTTAGAAGAACAGTTCTTCCAAATGGATGCAGCCAGTCATCTCCTCCTTGTCAAGGATTATGTGACTCTTTTTGGCGCAACACTCAGACAATATGGCTATGAAGTTGGCCCGATTCTTGAAACTTTAAACAGCGGTCGTGAAAAATATCACGAACTTCTTTTGGCGGAGTGTAGACAGCAAATTTCTGATATCCTTGCTAATGACTCATACGAGCAAATGGTGATGAAAAAGGAATCCGATTACCAGGCAAATGTTCTGTTATTCCATCTTCAAACCTCAGATATAATGCCAGCTTTTCCATATATTGCTCCTTTTTCTTCTATGGTGCCTGACTGCTGCCGAATTGTTCGTTCATTTGTTAAGGATTCAGTTAATTACTTGTCTTATGGGGCACAGATGAATTACTTTGATTTTGTCCAGAAGTACCTCGATAAGCTCTTGATTGATGTCTTAAATGAAGTCATTCTTAAGACGATTCACAGTGGCACAACAGGTGTGTCTCAGGCAATGCAGATTGCTGCAAACATAGCTGTTTTAGAGAGGGCCTGTGATTATTTTGTCCAACATGCTGCCCAACAATGTGGGATTCCAGTGAGATCAATCGAAAGGCCTCAAGGTGGTTTAACGGCTAAAAGTGTTTTTAAAACCTCAAAGGATGCTGCCTATCTGGCTCTGCTAAGTTTGGTGAACTCCAAATTAGATGAATTCATGAATCTTTCTGAAAATGTCAATTGGACATCTGATGAAGCTACACAGCATGGAAACGAGTACATAAACGAGGTTGTTATATATCTCGACACTGTCCTCTCCACAGCCCAGCAAATCTTACCTTTGGATGCTTTGTACAAAGTCGGGAGCGGTGCACTCGAGCATATATCTAACTCTATCGTGGGAACTTTTCTAAGCGATAGCTTAAAGAGGTTCAGTGTCAATGCAGTCATGAGCATCAACTTTGACTTGAAGACATTGGAGTCTTTTGCAGATGAAAGGTTTCACTCTACTGGATTGCATGAGATATACAAAGATGGGAGTTTTCGGGCCTGCTTAGTTGAGGCCCGACAACTGATAAACCTTCTCTCGAGCAGTCAGCCCGAAAACTTCATGAATCCTGTGATAAGAGAAAGGAACTACAATACTTTGGACTATAAAAAGGTGGCTACTGTATGTGAGAAGTACAAGGACTCAGCTGATGGGATTTTCGGTAGCCTTTCTAACAGAGCTTCGAAGCAAAGTGCCAGAAAGAAGTCGATTGACTTGCTAAAGAAACGACTGAGGGATTTCAACTGAGAAATTTGTTTAATGATCCTCTTCTGTTCTTGCTAACATTCTTGATCAATATAGTTTTTATCATGGATTAGTCTTGCCATTTTTACATGTATCTCTTTGCTGTTTGGAAGAGACCCCATGTTAGCAATTGATTGTTAAGGTACCAATTTTTGTGTTCTTGAAAAGCATATATTTGCCTGTCTGATTAAATGCATCAAATCTGTTTTTCAAGATTTGAATTTTGAGAAGTTATTGGATTTGCCTTCTCAATCTGTTTGGATTTGGCTTAATCTGTTTGAGCATAAGATTGTTAAATAAATAAATAAACACAAATACTCATATGCAACTGTCTCACATGCGACGGCACTCGCGCACGGTCGACCGTGCCCCAGGACACGACCGTGCGCGACTGCAGTGTATAAGTATGTCTTTTTCAATAATAAGTATGTGATTTTTCACTATAAGTATGTGATTTTTTTTTCTCGCCCACGACCGTGCCCTGGGACAGACCGTGCCTCGCGTGAAAACTAAGAGCAATCTGTGGCGCACGGTCGTGTCCTGCGACACGGTCGAGATAAGTATGTGATTTTTGTCTATAAGTATGTCTTTTTGTGCTATAAGTATGTGTTCCCGCGCACGGTCGACCGTGTCCTGGGACACGACCGTGTCCCAGCGCACGACCGTGCGCGAGTGCCGTCGCACATGAGACGGTCTCACAGGAGTCCAGCTCATAAATAAATTGCAGAATCATTTTAATTCATAGGTTGGCAATCTTGTTGATCCATGCAAAGATATCTTCTTGTACTTTTGTAATAACATAATATTAATCTAACTTATCATTCTTGAGTTTTTCACGTAAGCAAATATGTCAGCTAAGCTGCCAAGTTTCGGCAAAACCACACTCTTTACTTAGTAAATTTAATATATTTTTACAACAACAAATTAAATATAGTTATGCTATGAATCCATCGAAAGGTGTCTAATTAACAATTCAGACACTATTTAAACAAAAAAAAAAAAAAATTTTTTTGAGCTCTTATGTATATTCAACTCTATCTCCTAATAAAAAGCTCCAAAATTTATTTATTTATTCTCAGGATTCATTTAATATTCTCAATGAAGACAACCCCCCCCCCCCCCCCCCCCCCTCCTCTCTAATCTCTATATATATGCACACATACATTTATATTTTAGATCAGACAAATTAACAATCACATGATTATCAGGTGAATTGTTTTTTTTTTTTCCTACCAATCATCATATTGTTCAAAGGCTTCTACAATTATATATATATATCTATATATACGAGTATCAGCACATGCGTCGCATGTGAAGAATGAATTATTCAAATAAAAAATATTATAATACTATTAACCTTGAATAATAATTTTTTTATAAGGATCTACAATCTATATTAAATTAAATTAAATTTAAAAAAATGTATAGTATATTAGAGTCCTACTCATGATAGAACTCTATATGATTTTAGTTTAGAATTCTTTTGTAAAATAATTTAAATATAAAAATCATAAATTACTATTATAACCTTAAATAAAATCTTTAATAAGGATATATTAGGCAATCCATATTTTGTAAGAAATATACATACTTTTATATAGGTAATAGATGTATATATTTATACTCAGAAACTTGTTATAAATACTAAGTGTCGTTGTACACTGAAATCCCACATTTGAAAATGGAGAATGCTGAGTTAGAGAAGGTGTCTGAAAATCAAGATCAGCAGAAGAAATTACAAGATGTTGGTCACAAAAAGAGGCAGCTTGGTGGTGTTAGAACTATGCCTTTCATTCTTGGTCTCTCTCTCTCTCCAGGTTCCTATGTAAAGTTGGTGTTCATAAATGTAGCAACCTGAATAGTTGATGCTTTTACTTTGCATTTTGATATGTTTCAAAATGGCTAATCTGCATTTTTTTAATGCTAATTATGTCTGATTAATGTCAAGATTGTCATTCAATCATCAAAGTGTAGACCAGAAGGATTTGGCAATTATTACCAAAATTACATAAAGATTCATAGTCTATACTAAAAGATAAAGAGTAAAGACAGAATTACAGTCTTCCTATGCCATTTTTAATAGCAGCTGTCTTATTCTTACTGTAACTAAAATGATATTTTAGCCCTTGTTAACTGTACAATCTACGAACAGATAATCTTGATTTGTTACTATCATGTAATAAAGATTGCTGATCAATTGGATATGAGCAAAGCTAAAACAGAGTCCAGAAGCTGGAATTTCTTCAATTGGTACTTTTTCTGCATGGCTGTGGCCTCCTTGCTTGCTCTAACCGTCGTCGTTTACATCCAAGACAACGTTGGTTGGTCGTGGGGCCTCGGTATTCCAACCATTGCCATGGTTTTGTCCCTTGTAGCTTTCATTCTTGGTGCCCCACTGTACAAGAAAATCAAAAAGAGAAAAGCCGTTGCTCCAGATGACCCCGATTCGTTGTACCAAAACCGGATATCTCCATCAATGGGAGACTTGTACACTCAGATCAATTCAAGTAAACTTCGTATGATCTATTAATTAGTACTATCAGACAAGCAGTTCTGACATCACAACTGTAAAGAAAAAGGTTTATACTTATGTCTGTGGCTACTGCATCAGGTGGGTTGACAAGGCAGCAATAGTAGAGTTAGATTCGGACATGAAAGATTCTTGGAACCAATCAAATCTATGGGGAAGAGGTGAAACTACTAATGGCCTCACACTCCCATATCAGCAGCTTCACAATCCACATTCCAAATCCCACCGGCTTCAATGTCCATATTCTCCACCCTCACTCTCCTAACATGCCTTCCTCTATACGAGCGCCTCTTCGTCCCCATTGCACGTTGCTTCACACGCAACCCGGTGGGCATAACATGCCTGCAACGAATGGATTCTTGATCAGCATCTTCGCCACCGCCACCTCAGCACTGATAGAGATCAAGAGAAAACAAGTACTTCTTGCATGGATTGGCTGAGGTGTTCGTTCATGGCTGTGGGACACTTTGAATTTCTGTACGATCAGTCACCGGAGAGTATGAGGAGCAGCAGCTGCTCTTTATTGGATTGCAATAGCAATTAGGAACTATGTGAGCACTTTAATGGTGAGTTTAGTGCATGAGTATACAGGGGAGACAAGGAACCTTAACAGGGGTAGATTGGAGAATTACTATTGGCTTGTAACTGGGATTCAGGTCTTCAACTTTATATACTATGTCATTTGTGCTTGGTTTTATAAGCACAAACCTTTACAAGAGATCCACCACGATTGTGATGATCATGGGAACCCATAGTAGGGCTGCTTTGATTATTTTGCATTCATTTGGATGAATGGAATCGAAGTTCGAGCTCGATCGTCTTAATTTCTTGTGTGTTTTGAGGTACTTGTTTGATTATTCATCAAGCATATATATGTCTTTTGTTTTTCTTTTGTCTCGCACTCGATAAACTTGAACTTAAATGTTTTTTAAAAGAATAACCTTGTGTGACTATTAAACTAGAAAAAGAAGGAACACTTTTTATTTTTTACTAATCTTAATTGTCTACAAAGAGTGTAAAATGAAGGTCTAAATTGCAAATTTTCCAATTTTGTTTTCCTTTTTTCTGTCTGAGTGAGCCTGTCCGTAGTATAGCCCATAAGTCATAAATGGGCCTATAATAACTGGACCCATAGACATATATGAGAGTTTAGAAGTTTTCACATAAGTCATAATTAGGTTATAAGTGATACAGGCCCAATTGATACAAATATTTTAATCTTATCAAAAAAGCCCACTTTAGTTTTTCAAATTAATCAAGCAATAACTTAATATTTACATACAAAAATACAATTCAATGAAAAAAGTAAAAAGTGGTGCCTTCTTTGGGGCAAATAAATTTTCACATTTCACCTCCTTTTAGAACTTTGTACATGTCTTTAATTAACATTAATCACTTTTCATCACATTGGTTTAGTTGAGTGAAGAAAATGGCCAGCACTCAAACTTCACTTATATCTTTTGGTATTATTTTCCATTAGAAGACAATTCTTGATCCCCTCCACGTTTGATTATGGCCCTTATAAACTAAAGAAAAAGTAGAGAGAAAAGGATTGGATCTATCTTTTAGTCTTTTATTTGATGTTGAAATCAATAATTTAAATGCATTATGTATTTATCTACACATCGTACTTTATTCGTAACGAATTTTTATCGTAATATGGTTGTATACATGACTAAAAGAATCAACTTTATCTCATGATTATGAAGTGAGAGAATGTTGATTGTAATTCTCGTGTGGTCTTACTATATGTATAAATCAACTATGAGCTTGTTAAGTTAATTCTCATATATATATATATATATATATATATTTGAAAATAGTAATGAAGAATTAAAAATAATGAAATATAAGATAAACACAATTATTAATTAATAAAGACATGGATTTAAAAGCTCCATGATTGAATAATAAGATTGTAGTACCACACCACACTTGTAAATGAATCTTTGACCACAACTTTTTGTGGAGTGCGATGGTTGCCTTAGTCTCAATAATTCAAAGCATTTTATTGGTGAAAATTAATTAATGAACCAAATTAAAGTTAATTGCATTAAAAATTAATCATTGGAAAAAAGGATAATTTCTTGATTTTACAACTAAATAAGTTTAGATACACTTGATTAATGAATCAAATCCACATCAAGACTTTAATTATTTATATATTTCTTGAAGATGCTAGTAACAACAATTTGAACTTATGAATTGTGCACGGTTAGTTGTATAATATATGTACTCTGTGATAGACAAATTTTTTTTAATTGTATAGCTTTATGTAATTAACATAATATTTTTTATTAATTTCAAATTATGCTTTTAGAAAATACAAACAATATTAAATGTTGTATAAAGTAATCAAAATTAAATAAATAAAGCACTCAAAAGATTGAACCTTTCGAATCTGTTTTTCACTCCCCCCCCCCCCCCCCCAATTAACAAGCTATATGTGTGTGTATATATATGGTGAAATGTGGGAAAGTTAATTTTAGAGCTAATTTTCTTGTTTATTTGATGATGGTTCAATTTTTATAAAAGGCTCTTTCAATAAAGAAACAAAACCAAGATATTCATATATACTATATGTCCACACTTTACTGTTAATGTGTCAAACATCTATTAGTCTTATTTTCTATGATTTTAAGCGAATGAGATCACTACACATTACTGATGGACATATTAAAAATTGTAGATGGTGAATATATTAAAATTTTCATGTATTTTGATTGGTTTAGCTTTTTTTTGGTAATTAAAAATGATTTTTGTAAAGAATTTGTGATGAAAAGCTTTTGATGTATATGTGCAATATAATATGCATGATTTAAAAAGGTAGAATGATTTTAGTGCACGAATTCTTTTCCGAGTCTCATTATATAATTTTATGTGGTCGTCCCTAATGATAAGTTATGCTTTATTTGTATATTTTAATACTTTTACCACACGTCACAACTATATTTAAAAAAAACTATTGTTATATGACATTGATGTAAAATTAATTAAATTGAGTATGGACAAATGCCTTTTGTGAATGTCATTATAGGAAATAAATTATTGACATGCAATGGACGTACTAATTATATATACGTACTAATTATAGAGTTTATTACTATTTTTCCTGTAAATTAGGGGTCTGGCAGTTTTGTACAGGAATTTATCGAGCTGGCAATTTTGCCCCGTATTGATCTGAAATTATGCAAATCTTGCCCAATTTAAGTCCGAACCTCTTATTTGGGCCGAAATTGCACATGCCAAGCACGTGTGGCCTAAAATCCGGCCCATTCGGGCTAAAATCCTGCCACGTGGTATTATTCTGCTTGCGTGGTAGAAAAAAAAAATGAAATTATTTCCACCTGGAAATTCGCACTCAAAAAACTAGCCTAGCCCTAATTGCAACGAAAGAGCATGCTCATTGAGACCTTTCAATGCATTCATTGCAATCTTGAACTCACCTACAGTGCTGGCACATACAGCCTTCCAAAGACCATTTTTCAAGTCTGCTCCTTTGAACCCTGCAAGCTGGAAGTTTGAGTGAAGGTGTCTTACACAAAATCTGTGTGAACTCCCAAGAAAGACTGAACTGAAAGCCTGAACAAGCCCCTTCTGCTTGTCACTTATCCAAGTCATCTCATAGTCCCTATATATACTTAAGTCCTTCTTAAAAAGCAGCAAAAACCACCCCCATATCTCTGCATTCTCCTTACTCACAACTGCCCAAGCTATTGGATAGATACCATTATTAGGATCTATACCAACAGCACTCAAGAGCATACCTTTGTGTGGACCCTTAAGAAAACATCCATCCACACATATTATAGGCCTACAGCCTCTAATAAACCCCTCTTTCAAGGCTCCAAGGCAGACATAGAATCTGCTGAACCTCTCCAGCCCATCCTCCTCAGTATCAGTCCCTAAAATAACAGTTGATCCAGGATTGCTTCTCCTAAGTTCCTCAGCATAATCCCACAATTTCCCATACTCATTGTCTGGATCACCCACAAGCATCTTCATTGCCCTTCTCTAGCCCTATAAGCAACATCCCTACTCACACTACATCTAATCTCCTCAATAATGTCCTGCCTAAAGCCTTGCACCCTTCTTTTTGGATCACTAATAAATTTCTTCATATACCTCTCACTTAACCATTTACTTTTGACATTTTTAACATTCCTAGTTGTTGGGCAAGTATGCTCATCATGCACAAGTCTAACCCTAAAGCTTTCCTCATCAGGCACTTTCAATAAATTCACCTTCCACCCACAACTACTAGCAGCACACCTTGCATAGCACCTATAGGGATCACTCTTAGTAAATTTTAGAGTCCTATGTGTTTTTACAGCCAGAGAATCTATAGCTCTTTTAAATTTCGCCTTAGTACTAAAAGTTAATCCCACACTAAAAATAGGATCATAAACACATTCAGAATTGAAAAGGGGGTAAGATGGTTGCCTATCCTTACCATCAGAATCTTTGTATTCATCAAAATTGTGCCAAACATGAACTATATCATCATCACTTTCAATGCCCTCACCCTCTGCCTTTTCAATTTCAGGGCCCCTTACCCTCAATGCCCTCTGCCCCTTCAATTTCATCACACTCATTTTCATCATCACTAGTCATGGCAAAGTCATCTTCTTGAATATCATCGTTTTCAGAAAGTTCATTTTCTTCATCAACATCCAGTTCATTCATTAAGTCATCAACATTCTCATTTAGTGTTTTGCCCATTAACTTAGGAAATTCAGCATACATCACCTCATCTACTACATCCACAACTTGCTTCTCAAGTTTTTCAGCATAAACATTCAAATTTTTTGCATGTACATGTTTTAATGCCATTTCCCAAACACAACATCACTATGTAGAAGCCTAAACCCATTGTTCTGAATTATATAGAATCTCCTATCTCATTCTCCTAATTCTACTTTAGTCCACCTATGCAAATCCTCTACTTCAACATTTTCAGCTTCAACATAATCATATTTAATGTATGTCCCACCCAAATATGAAGCCCCATTTGAAGTGCTAAACTTACCTCCATAGTGAATTACAAGAGTGATGAAATTGTACTCCTTGTCTGCCAATTTGCAAACCAAAAAAAAATAATAATAATAATTACATACAGTCAACAATTTAGTATACACATCACTAAATATTGACTTTCCAATGGACCACCATCTCTGAATTAGGGTTTAGGACCACGTTAAACAAAAATTATCTAACTGACATTTTTACTGCAACTTCAATAAATACCTTATGTGGACCAACTCAATAAAGAAACCCCACCCACACCCACCAACAAAATAAAGAAAACTAAGCCCTACCCCACATGCTTGAAAAACAGGACATGAAACCTCTAAAGTGTGGAATCCAACTAATAAACAATCAATAAAACATTAAAAGTGTGGAATCCAACTAATAAACAATCAATAAAACATTAAAATTGTGGAATCCAACTAATAAACAAACAAAAAAGTTCAGCACCCTAGAGTATAGCCCTTTTCTAAACCAAATGGGGTGCACACATTCGACAAACATATCGCAGTCACAATGGAGGAAAACTCACCATATCTGGGAGGTGGGAACTCCAGCACTTTCCTATCGCGTTTCTTCACTATTGTCTGAAAGTATATGCAGCTTCGGTGTGGCGCATTTGAATTTTTGTACGAAATCTCAGGTGGAAAACTCTCTTCTGTGGATTGAGTGTTATGTGGGTTTTAGGGTGAAATTAGGGCTAGGCTAGTTTGATTTTTTTTGGGGGGGGAATAGGTGGAAATAATTTCGTTTTTTTTCTACCACGCAAGCAGAATAATACCACGTGGCGGATTTTAGCCCGAATGGGCCGGATTTTAGGCCACACATGCTTGGCACATGCAATTTCGGCCCAAATAAGAGGTTCGGGCTTAAATTGGGCAAGGTTTGCATAATTTTAGATCAATACGGGGCAAAATTATCAGCCCGATAAATTCCTGTACAAAATTACCAGACCCCCTAATTTACGGGGCAAAAAAAAACTCTAAAATTAATTAAATTGAGTATGGACAAATGCCTTTTGTGAATGTCATTATAGGAAATAAATTATTGACATGCAATGGACGTACTAATTATATATACGTACAAATATAATACAAAATTAGTGATTTAAATAGATAGGTAATATTAAATTTTATTCTCATATTTTATTATCCACTCAAAAGATTTCTTTTTCTTTTAACTTCCTGTACCAACATATCTTCATATTGATTGATAAAACGGATGAGGTTGGATCAAACATATAAAAATACGTAGTGATTGGTATAATCGACCTGATTTCTGTCGTGAATAATTGTATTATATGTTTGGATATCTGTAAAAGTTGGATGAGGGGTTTTTTTTTTTGGGTTATCCATGAAAACATTTTTGGTTATGAAAACATTATAAGTTTCTCACTGATTATCACTATAAATGAAAAGTAAAACACTAATAGTATCTCATATATAATTCATACAAAAAAGTAGTAGACATTGAAACCTTTGAAGGGCCTATTTTATTATAAAAAGTAGAACCAATATTTGATACTTGTTGATCTCAATCCACATTATATATGACACGACGATCAATAGGGGTGAATAGATGCCCATTTTCAAGTGCTCCACTTTCTTATGCTACGCTATTAATATGTAGCTAATTAATATCTCTTTTCTCTCAAGGGAACACAAACACTTTCCCAAACCCTAATCTTTGCTTTCATCACGTGACATTATTGCATCTTCGAAATAAATAAAAAAATGATGTCACTTGTTAGAGACGATCATTTTGAACATGCAACTAACATGTGATTAATTAAGCTGATCTGGTGTGCGCCCACGCACACCAGATTTCACACTATGTGATTCAGTGATAGGTGTTATATATGTACTCTATAGGTGTTATATATGTACTTTGTAGGTGTTAAAGTTTTATTATATGATTCAGTGATAGGTGTTATAGTTATACTCTATAAGTGTTATATATATACTCCTTAGGTGTTACATCTATGTTCTTGAGGTATTACATATATAGAAGATTTCATATTATGTGATTCAGTGATAGATGTTATATGTATACTCTATATGAGTTATATATATACTCTTTATATGTTATATGTATGTTCTTGAGGTATCACATATAAAGAAGATTTCATATTATGTGATTGAATGATAGGTGTCATATATATACTCTATAAGTGTTATATGTATGTTCTTTAGGTGTTATAATATTTTCATAATACCTGAAGGAATTGTGTTTATTATATATCATAGATGCATGTAATTTTATATCACCTATAAAGTATCTTTGTAATACCTTTAAAATATTTTCATAATATCTGAAGGAAGAATAGTGTTTATTATATCTTATAGATGCATGTGATCTTATATCACCTATATAGTATATTTGTAATACCATTAGAATATTTTCATATTATATGTCTGATATGTTTAATATATACTCTATAGGTGTTATATATATATTTTTTAGGTGTTAAATGTCTGATCTTAAGATTAAGTGATATGTATATATAATATGCTTAATTTAAGATTCCTCCCTTCCGCCTTCTCCAAGACTCATCGCCCAGCCCCTCCTTCGCCGCTGTACAACTGCCGGAGATAAGCAGGTCGTCGGCGAGCACTACAGACCCACCAACACACCCAACTCGCCCAAAACCGCAGCCCACAACACCCAAGAAGAAGAAGAAGAAGAAGAAGAAGAAGAAGAGGAAGAGGAGAAGGAGGAAGAGGAGGAGGAAGAAGAAGAGGAAGAGGAGGAGGAGGAAGAAGAGGAAGAGGAAGAAAAAAAAAAGTTGCATGAAGAAGAGGAGGAAGAGGAAGAAGAAAAAAAAAAAAAAAAGGGAAGAAAGGGAAGAAGAAGGTAATTTTTTTTTTTTTTTTACTATTATGCTGTCAGCGGTTCGGGTTGGCACGATCCAGGATCCGTGCCCCCGGGGCACATAAGTCCTACTCTAATTAATATATGTTCTGTGTATAATGATGATATTATTTCTATAAATAAACTATGCAGGTGATGAGTGATCATCAAGTACCAGTATCCACAGTCATATAGTTATAAGATCAATGGAGATCGAGCACAAATTGTTGAAACCGACAATATTCGGGTATGTTATATACTGCTCATGATATTTGTATTTACTACTTAATTCCATGGAATTAAGGTGACATATTGTAGTGAGATATGACAATTCTTGATCATATGTTATATATATACACACATATTTATATGATAAGTGATACTTTTAGTAAAATATATACATCAGCTTGCACTAACACAACTTTTATTTTTTGGGCAACTCTAAAATCACTTGGAACTAATTAGAAGCCACAATGATCAGGAAAAGAAGGGACCCACCCAAAACATTATCACATTCTGATTGAAGCCACCTGGAATTCACATATACACATATAATATATACAAATCAGAATATTCAATTAGATTATATAGATGCAATTCAAATTCTAATACTCATGATTTATTTTGAAATACTCATGAATTTTATTACTACGTACACTCATCGGAATTTTGTGGTTACTGTATAAGTACAGGCATAACTATTAACTTGTGTCTTAATTCGTGTGAAACAATGTTAATTTAACAGACAAATAATATAAAACGGATGGATGAAGTGCCTCTAACTCATCAAATTTTTATATATTAATCTTTAATTTTCTACCCTTATATCATAAACAATTCAAATAATAATTTAAGTGAAATACGAAATTAAAACTCTTAACATAGAGATAGATTCAAAGTCTAAAGAGCAACCCTGCCCCACCCCCAACCAATTAAAGGGCTTATAAATACATGACTTAGCTTGAACCTTCAATTCCTTAGGACAAACACAAGCTCTTCAAGTGCATGTTTTCCTCTCTAGTTACTATACTTAAGTATTTTCTTAGTAAATTCTTGTTAAGGTAGCCAAAAAAATGGAGAAAAATGATTATTTTGAGAAGGCAAAACCTTACATAGCCATGATTTGCTTGCAATTTGGCTATGCTGGAATGAATATTATTACCAAAGTTTCTCTTAACAGAGGAATGAGCCACTATGTTCTTGTGGTCTATAGACATGCCTTTGCAACTGCTGCCATTGCTCCTTTTGCCCTAATTCTTGAAAGGTAATCAAATCCCAAAAATCTAATCTCTTTTCTTACACTAAATCAATCATTGTCAGATCATGATAAATGTGTTCATTTGAAACAGGAAAGTTAGGCCAAAGATCACATTCACGATTTTCATGCAGTTGTTTGTGTTGGGACTTCTTGGGTGAGTTAATTTCTTGATTTCTAATCTCATCTCCTTACAACATTAGTTTCTCTCTCTTGAAGTTCTTACATAGTTTCTCTCTCTTGATCATACCTGCAGGCCAGTGATTGACCAGAATTTCTACTATGCTGGCCTCAAATTCACTTCACCAACTTTTTCATGTGCCATGAGCAACATGCTGCCTGCCATGACATTCGTCATGGCAGTCGTCTGCAGGTACTCATCACATTCCCGTTTTTCAAATTGTTTTCCTTTGTACGTTCAAACGCATGATCCATGAATCGGGCTAACAAAAACGAGCAATTAGAATGGAGAAAGTGGACATGAAGAAGGTGTGGTGCCAAGCAAAGGTGGTGGGAACAATAGTGACAGTTGGTGGAGCAATGCTTATGACACTCTACAAAGGACATGTCATCAACATGGTTTGGTCCAGTTTTGTTCATCCTATGAAATCCAATCTCACTGTTGAAAATGATCAGAATTCTGACAAAGATTGGATTATGGGATCAATTTTTCTCATTATTGCCACCCTTTCTTGGGCTGCTTTCTTCATTCTACAGGTACATTTTTCTTTTTCTTTTTGGGATTTTCAAGAAAATGATAAATTGATTTTAAAATGCTGTTTATCTTGAATATAGGCTGTAACATTGAGGAAATACACAGCCCAGCTTTCACTTACAGCAATTGTGTATTTTTTGGGAACAATTCAATCAATTGCTCTTACATTTGTGGTGGAGCATAGACCGAGTGTTTGGACAATTGGTTGGGATATGAACCTTTTTGCTGCTGCCTATGCTGTAAGAGAATTTAATATATTAACATTTACTAAGATTTTGTATGAAGTAAAAATTCTTGAAAGAATAAATATTGCTTTTGAATTGTCACAGGGTATTATTTCATCAGGCATTGCATATTATGTTCAAGGAATTGTGATGCAACAAAGAGGGCCTGTTTTTGTTACAGCATTTAGCCCATTGATGATGATCATTGTAGCTATCATGGGCTCTTTCATTTTGGCTGAAAAAATCTATCTTGGAGGGTAAATTACTCAAACATATATATGATGTTAATTAATTAGTAGTTTGATTTGATTTTGACTCTCTCTCTCTCTCTCTCTCTCTCTCTCTCTCTCTCTCTCTCATCATCCAGGGTATTAGGGGCAGGACTGATTGTGATTGGACTATACTCAGTGTTGTGGGGAAAATACAAAGAATTCAAGGAGAGAGAAGAAGATACAATTCTTGAAGCAGTGAAGGATTTTAATCAAAACCCAATAATAATTCATGACATTGAAGCAAATTGTGTTGGAATTCAGATAAGTGAAGTCACTAAAGCTTGAACAGAGACAGCATTATTTAATGTTAGAACACGAAAATATTTAGATGATTTTATTTTTTTTCTGATATATATCATTAGATTTGGGTTTTTATTTTTGTAATTTAATAGAGTAAATTTGGGGAATTGGAGATGGTGGTTTTCCTTTTCCATATAACTATGTCCACTTTATTCAGACAATTTATGCTGACGTCTGATTCAGAACTCCACTTATGTAATGAATCATAAATATAACGTTACTGTTACCTAATTAACCTTATCATGATAATATCTTACTATTTTTATCTTCAATCATTCACATTTACTTTTCATTAATGATTTCAAGATATACAGCCCTCAGTCTAACTTTAATGTGTTTGATTTCAGATATTACTATATTTTGGTAAGTTTTGATTTGGAATACTAGAATTATAAATTCTTTTAAAAAAATCAAGAATGCAAGTAGTGGAGAAAATTATAATTTCAATAATTAGTAGAGAGAACTAATATTTCAGTTTCAAATTTGAAATCTGCAAAGTTTTTATTATATATATTTTCACCAAAGACTACAAAATCAATTTCCATTCATTTTAATTTTTAATTACCGATATACTGTTTTCTGCATTGCGCAGAATTTGCCCACATAAAATTACCGTAATTAAATGAACGTTATCTTGAATGAAAGGGGTAACAATGGTCGAAGATTATTAATTTTGGATTTGTCCAGTTATTTATTGAATATTAAATAAAAAATAAGTTATATAGCTCAAATAAGGTTTAAGCAAATTTCATAATTATAAAGTGGGCCCTTTGGGCTTTGAAAACACGTATGTATTGGGCCAGGCCCAAATTACCCGAATTTCGGCCCGATCTTTGTAAGTTCGTTATCTTCTTCGATAACAAATCTTAACAGAAAGACAACCAAAGGAGGGAAACTAACGACTTATCTATCCTCAACTCATTCTCTCACTAAAAACACCACTTTCTCTCACATCAATGGAGATTTCAGTGTCACCTGAGATGAACATCGGAGCACAAGGATTGGTCAAAAGGATTATTCAGAAAGGTGTTTTATGGCAAACTCCAATCCCAGGTGATGAAGTTGAAGGTACGTTATCTTTCACTTTCGAATGGAAAATAGTGAAATATTTTTGTCTGATTTAGTACTCAATCTGTTATCCTGTCCAGTTCATTACAATGTAAGCCTGCAAGAAGGGGAGTATTTCGATTCAAGTCGAGAAAGAGGGGCTGCTTTCAGATTCAAATTAGGACAATGTATGTTCTTGTCCAACCTAATCTGCTTTTCTTTTGATTGAATTGAAATCAAGAAAGTGGTGATTGTTTTGATAGGTGAAGTGATAAAAGGGTGGGATGAAGGGATTAGAACAATGAGAAAAGGTGAAAGAGCTGTTTTCACAATCCCACCAGAGTTAGGCTATGGTGAAAATGGCTGTCCTCCTTTTGTCCCTCCAAATTCGACTCTCGTTTTCGATGTGGAACTGATTTCTTGGTGCCCCATTAGAGATATCAATGGTGATGGAGGAATTGTGAAGAAGATAGTGAGAGAAGGAGAGGGGTGGGCCACTCCTAATGAATCCGATGAAGTTTTAGGTGACTATGGTTCTTGTTTGTTTGATTCTTGATTCTTGTTTTTGTTATTTTCTTTCTTAATCTAATCCCACATGATCCTTTTTTTCTTGTTCTAGTTAAGTATGTTGCAAAAGACGAAGATGGAGTGGTTGTTGCTACATCAGATGAAGGCTTGGAATTCTCTTCCATAAGGGGTTGGTTAATTGGTTTTTGTTAGAGAATTTGAGATTTATGGATATGTTTAATTAGAGAATTTGAGATTTATGGATATGTTTGATTAGGACATCTCTGTTCTGCAATGAGCAAAGCTGTAAGAACAATGAGGAAGGGAGAGAGAGCTGAGCTATTTGTGAAGTTTTCTTGTGAGTACTTATAGTCTCTTTCATGATTGAAATGTATCAACTCATTAACTTAATTGTAATAATTTGAAGATGGGCTTAATATTTGTGCAAATGGGAGTTCATCAATCGATGCTATCAGTCCGTACCATCAAAATCTGATCATTCATCTTGAACTCCTCTCATGGAGAAGTGTGATTGATGTCAATGGAGATGGGAAAATCCTCAAGAAGATAATGAAAAAGGGTGAAGCATTTGATCGTCCCAACGAAGGATCCATTGCAAAGGTTGCTTACGTTTGTAAACTTGAAGATGGCACTATAATAGAAAGGCAAGGATCAGAAGAAAAGCCCTTTGAATATGTGTGTGGAGAAGGTGCATTCTCTCTCCAATTGACAACTTTAAACATTCTTGAAATTATTTTATTACAATGTTCTTCACATTCCTATGCAGAACAAATCCATGGAGGTTTAGACAAGGCTATAACGACGATGAAAAAAGGCGAAGAAGCTGTAGTGAAGATCACATCAGAGTCAGTTCTTTATGACATCAAACTGATAGACTTCACCAAGGTTAATCAATTTCCATTTTTTTTTTCAAGTAGACACTCCCAATTTTTGTGTGATTCTGTCAAAACGAACACAATCTGGTTTTTCAGGAAAAGCCCTTTTGGAAGATGACTGCTAAAGAAAGAATAGCAAAATGTGAATCAGATAAAGGCGAAGGAAACGTGCTTTTCAAAGATGGGAAGTTTCAGCTTGCATCTAAGAAGTATGAGAAGGAATGTGATCAATACGAACATTTGATAAGTACAAGACATAGCTTATATATATAGTTCTGATCTTCATACTAACAATAATGTTTCCGATTTTGCAACACTCTGCAGGCCTCAAAATACATCGAATACAACCATTCTTTTAGTGATCAAGAAAAGATTCAAGCAAATTCGTTAAGGCTATCGTGCTATTTGAACGAGGCAGCTTGCAAACTGAAGCTGGGAGAATATAAAGAAGCCTCAAAACTCTGCACTAAGGTTAAGTTTATTAACAAGTTTTTATTCTTGTTAATGCATGCTCAACTCATAGCAGACAACATGATGTTGAAACAGGTTCTAGAGCTCGATTCTTGCAACGTTAAAGCCCTCTTCAGACGATCACAAGCGTATATAAGAACATCGGATTTAGAGAAAGCTGAGGAAGATATCATCAGAGCTTTATCCATTGATCCAAACAATAAGTAAGTTTTTTTTTCCCCAACATATTTGGTCTTATTTTTCCCAACATTTTCTCTGAGAAAACAATGTTGTTTTCTAGTACTCATGTTGTTAGATATGAACTGTTGAATTGGCAGAGATGTGAAGATCAAACACAAAGAGTTGAAGGATAAACAGAGGCAATATCTTGAACATGAATCCAAGATTTATAGTAGCATGATTTCAAGGATGAAATGAAGCTAACTACTTTCAGAAAAATTTAATTGAATGTTTTTTTATTACAAGTTCTTTTTGTATCACCACACTATGTTATTTTCATAAAGTTCATTGAATATTTTACCCCCTAAAAGGCATTAAATTATTTTAATTATATAATTCCATGTCTCCAAATATAAATTGACATTTCATTTACTTATTCAACGAGAAAAATATGCAAAATACTTGGTAGGTGGGAATATTATTATATAATAAAGAGAAATGAAACCTACCACTCAAGACCTAACCCACTCAATGGCTGCTTTGGGTCAATCTCCATGGAAATGTACCATAATGTTAATTTTCTAATCTCTTATTTTATTATATTAGTCTAGTATTATATTAGTATTATTAAGAGTATAATTTTGATTGAATAATTTTATATTTAACTTATATTGATAAAGTATAATATGAAACTAAACAGTTTACAGTAAACAATAAATTAAAATGTCAATGATATAGATCAAGGGATTTGTATATTTTACAAAATCATTATTAAATTCTTATAATCCAATAATATATGATAAAACTAAAATGTAGTTGTTAACTAATGTAATTGTAATTTCCAAGAGCCACACTCAAAGTCAATAAAAGATACCTCAGACCTAATCTCAATCATGTCTTAAAGATTTTCATATATTCCCACTCAACTAACTTTTGTATATATTAAAACATTAATGTATAATATAGTCTTTAATTCTACAAAATAGAAATAACACTCTTATTTAAGCTAAATACTACTATATTTTATCAAGTTTAATATGTAAAAAGAGATTTAGAAATATTTCAAAGGATGAATAAATTATTGGAAATAAATATAAAGTACATTTGGTCAACTGGGCTTTCATTTTCATGTTTGTTTGAATATTTAAATAAAAATCATTGCTTGCATGTTCTAGTTATTGAAAAATATGCAATACATCTCATCTTGGGAGTCTCACCACGTGTGGACAAGTTAGGCGATATTTGAGACTTCAATAGCATTTTACTATGAAGTAATTTATTTCTTTTACAGTACATATATCATTAATACAACTCTATTTTATGCTGTATACTACACATCTTTATATATATAAAAACACAAACATTGCTAAAAATAGAAATGCAATATTTTCCCGCCAAAAACTCTATCCTATATATAGAAATAAATAATATTACATTATATATTTTATTAATTATTTAAAATATTTAATTATATATATACACATATGTAATACATCCATATATAAGTCAAATATTAACCTTAAATAGGATTAACAAATTATATTATATTAGGAAATCTATTACTCTTTATATATGTATAAATCAAATTTGAAATTTATGGTATGTTCATAATGGAAGTAATTAGATGGCACAATCAATTCAAGAAATTACAAAAATTTGACTTCAAATATCATTACCTTCCTTTATAACCGTGAGTTGAGTTTTAAGGGACTTTAATTCTGTTAAAATTAAAATTACATAAAATTTATGTTATAGATATGAGTTATGGTCTCATGGATCTTTATTAATTCTATTAGAATTAAATGTAATAGATCAAAGGTAATGAAATTTTAACCGAAGATTATTTGTGGTCCTATGGAATCATTAACTGACTTTCATATATTAAATTTCAATTTATAATCAAATCACATTAAAAGGTAAGATAACAATATGATATTGTTATATTATATAGTTATTTAAGTAGACATGCATTTGGATGTGATTTATAAAACCATTATTAATATTAATTAATGTGATTTTAATATCGATAAGCATTTATCTTTATTAAATAGTGCATCATCCATAATCACATTAGTTTTATTGGTAAACATGTCAATTAGTTAAAATAAAAAAAGTATAATTACATATACATTTCAATTATAATTATCTTTATTACATGTCAAGTATAATTATAAATACATTTCTGATTATAAAGAAAATAACATTTTTTTTGTTTATTTTCTTTATTTGATATATATATGTTCTTTTTTGAATGTTTAAATATTCATAAAAGATGAAATGATTATTTTCAATGTATTATACATATTATCAGAAATATATATTACTCATATATTTTTTGATATATATTATCATTACATCTTTAAAAAAATTTAATTCCGTGCATCGCACGAGCGAAAAACTAGTTATTTGTAAAACTATAAATAGCTAGAATGATCTCTTGCAGTTTTTGGCATGTCTATTACGTTATATTTAACATACAAGAATAAATAGAATAAAGAGGTAATCGACACAAAAACCCTACGCAAAATAGATCGACACAAAAATTACATACCCTACGCAAAATTGCAATTATAACATCTTTTTTTGTAATAATAAATTTAACATGACTTGCAATATTGGTAACCGATGGAAATATTTCGAACATTTAGAAGAAATTCCCATTTTTTCATAAATTATGAAGAAAATCTCAATTGACCTAAAAATAGATACCTAAAATCTGTTCATTGATTACAGATGCACGCAACATTAAGTAAAATTTGATATTAACCAAAATCATGTTAAAACTATGATTTTATAGAAAAAAAAAAAAAAATCATAGATTTCTTCAACAATTACCCTATAATGAAGCTAGAACTCAAGTGCTTAGCCAAAAATGAATATTTCATATCTTCCAGAAAAATTACATTTTCCAATGAAAAAATTTGTCCACACTCCCGTAATTAGGATGGCGTTGGATACTCCACCCGATCAACTCCTAATGAGAAGAGATAACATGTCTTGTAAAAATTGAGCCCTACACTTTCAATGAAAAAAATACCACTAAACTATTTAGCATTTTATGATAAAGTATACGTTAAAATGTATATAAAAATTCAACTTATAGAAATAAATTACAAAATGCTCGACTAGAATCAAATGAAAAAACATTTATACCTAGTAAACGGGTTTTGGATGGATACTACGACTACCAATCAAGTAATGCTAATCAGGAATCGAACGAATACTGTTAACAAGAATTGAGACGAGTGTGTGAAGTACAAAATCAATAAGATTCGGGTTCATGATTCCCGGACCCGACCCGACCCGACCCGACCCGTTGCCATTAGTACCCATAAATTATTCAAAAGGGTAATTCTATACACACCCCATGAATACTAAACACACCCCATCCATACACACATTCTTAAAATAATAAAAAAAAAGAATGTATGCATAGATGGAGTGTGTTTAGTATTTGATGGGGTGTGTATAGAATTACCCTATTCAAAATTCAGACAAAATATTATTCAAACATCTATCTACCTTCAAACGCACCCCACGTCCACCTACCCCCACATCTCACTCACCATATAAATATATATATATATATATACACACACCATCTCAATCTCCAGCCAATCTCCATCGGAGTCAATGGCTGTCCCACTAGTGATCCTCTCCATAGCCACCATCTTCATCGCCTACAAGCTCTTCAGCCGCCTCCGCTTCAAGCTTCCGCCGGGGCCTCGCCCATTGCCGGTGGTCGGAAACCTGTACGACCTCAAACCAGTCCTCGTACGATGTTTCACGGAGTGGTCTCAGTTGTACGGCCCCATCTTCTCTGTCTACTTGGGCTCTCACCTAAACGTCGTCGTTAACTCCTCCGAGTTGGCCAAAGAGGTTCTGAAAGACAACGACCAGCTGCTGGCTAACAGGAACAGGACCCCTCAGATTAACAAGTTCAGCAAGAATGGCATGGACTTGATCTGGTCCGATTATGGGCCCCACTATGTTAAGGTGAGGAAGCTCTGTACTCTTGAGCTCTTCTCCATCAAGAGGGTTGAGGGGCTCAGGCCGATCAGGGAGGATGAAGTTACTGCCATGGTTGAGTCCATTTTCAAGGATTGTTCTAAGCCTGGTAATCATTCTTTCTTACACTTCTTAACTTCTTGCTTTGTTTGTCATATAGATTCAAGATTTGCCATTTTAGTACATGTTTTTTCTTGATCTATATGTGTTAACGTGCATGTATTATCAAGCTAGGATTATTAGGATTGTTTAGAGCTGGCCAAAAAAGCAGAGAATTTGATAATACTTGAGAGTACATTTTCTTTTAATGAGAATGGAAGTAAGGGTATAAGAAATACTAGAAAACTTGTGTGCCTTGGGTTTAAGCAAAAGGTGGGATACTACTTTAGTTACAAGACTTCGAAACAAGGTTGGATTGTAGAGTATGTAAATCTGGATCTTAAGAGTATAGAGATTCTTGTAGGAGATGACCTTAGTAGATCAGCTATGTTAAGAATTCCCTATCCACCTAATGAGATTGCATTAGTTTTTGGCTAGTTAGCTACTCCTAATATGTGTTCGATTCGCAGAGAAAAAGGGGAAAGCTTTGGTGTTGCGCGAGTACTTGGGGTTGATGGCATTCCTACACATAACAAGATTGACATTTGGGAAGAGATTCATGGACGAGAGCAATGTGATTGATGAGCAGGGGGAAGAGTTGAAGTTTATCCTAAACAATGCAATCACATTAGGCTCCAAGAAATCGATATTCGCAGAGTTCCTCCCCTGGTTCAGTTTCTTGTTCAAGGCTCAGAATGAGGCCCTGGCGGCGCATGATGCTCGTGGAGCTAGCTTCACCAAGAAAATCATGGATGAACACACTCAGGCACGCCTAAAGACAGGCAACACCAAGAACCATTTCGTGGATGCTTTGCTCACTCTTCAGAAAGACTATGATCTTAGTGATGACACTGTCACCGGTCTCCTTTGGGTACGTTGAATCGACCCTTTATCTAGTTAGTAAAGTTTTATGTATATAGACTATTAGATCTAAACTTTGTTGCTTGATATTTATAGGACATGATCTCTGCCGGTATGGACACGACCACCATCACCGTGGAATGGGCGATGGCGGAGATGGTTAGGAACCCCAGGGTGCAACAAAAGGTGCAAGAAGAACTCGATCGTGTGGTGGGTCGTGACCGTCTCATGACCGAGGCTGACATCTCTAATCTCCCCTACTTGCAATGTGTGATTAAGGAGTGCTATAGGATGCACCCTCCAACCCCATTGATGCTCCCACACAAGGCCAGCACCAATGTCAAGATTGGAGGGTATGACATCCCTAAAGGGGCGACGGTGAGCGTTAACGTTTGGGCCATTGCTCGAGACCCAAAAGTGTGGAAGAACCCACTCGAGTTTAGACCCGAGAGGTTTGAAGAGGAGGACATAGACATGAAGGGAACTGATTACCGGCTACTACCCTTTGGGTCGGGGAGACGTATCTGCCCCGGAGCACAACTCGCTATAAACCTAACGACATCTATGTTGGGACACATGGTGCACCACTTCACATGGTCACCACCGGAGGGAGTTAAGCCCGAGCATATGGACATGATGGAGCAGCCTGGAACCGTTACGTATATGGGGAAGCCTCTAGAAGCAGTTCCGACTCCAAGATTGCCCGCTGAGTTGTTCAAGCGTGTGGCTGTCGGAACTGTATGAGGCTTCCCATTCTCATTCTCATTCTGAATTAGTTCTATAACAGCATCTTTCTTTGATCACAACATTCTCAATGTTTTTTGTGTTCCTTCTCTTGAAATGTGATTCTTGAGGAATAGATTATTGGACTAAAACTTTCAACGCATAATATATTGTTACTTTATGAGTTTTCAAGTCATCTGTATTTTAGTTTTGTAGGGATGCAAATTATCAGTGGGGTTATATTTCATGAAGGAGTACCATGTATAATACAAAGATAATATACAGAGCTCTTTTGTTCACCATTTTAAACAATTGAAGAGATATGAAATAGAATGGTTAAAATATTTTATTTCTGTATTATTGAGGTGATTCTAAGTCAATATTATGTTGTATTTTAAATCCATCTCCTCATCCTTCAAGCCAAGCCAAGCCAAGCCAAGCCAAGAACTATAACAAAACATCAAGAATTTCCTATCAACACCCACCAAATGGGGAAAAGACAAGATTAAAGAATCATATCACAAAATTTATATGATGAGTTCAGGCTCACGAGTTCATCAATCGAATCATAGGCACTGTAATAGAGAGAGCAAAACCCAAAAGAGGAAAATATTTAATTCGACAATTTTTTAGAATTTTTTGCAAATACCGAATTAACAAGCATCATTTGCAATAATTTACATATTCATCTCCAATATGAATTCAAAAGTGGTAAAGAAAAAGGAAAAAAAAAAAAACAGAGTCAACAAAGTCAACCACCATCATCAAGAAGCAGGAGCAGCAGAAGAAGCATTCAAAACCCTACCAATCTCAAAGCACACAAAGGCATCAACACAAGCATAGCGCACCTGAATCGGAGTCAGCCATGGATTATCCCACCGGCTCATCGTCACTCTCTTCGGCTTCTCCACCTCCTTTTCCAACACAAGGCTCGCTAGAGTCTTCAGCCCCGCATTTTTCAGCTCTCGCCGCCCATACTGCGCCGCCGCCAAGTCCCTCAGATCCACCCAGTTTGTATTAAACCCGAACTCGTAATCCTCCTCCAGCTTCTCCAGATCGTGCTTCACCCCGATCCCCACGAATGTGCACCTAGGGTTTGCCAGAAAACTGATGAGCGAATTGGGGACGGATGGGCTTTGGATGAGTTGAAAAATAAGGCAGCGGCGGTCGACGCAGAGCTGGAGCGTCGCCGCGGGGTTGTTTATGTAGCGGTTGAAGGACGGGCGCCATTCCACGTCGAGTCCGACGATCAGCTGATCGATTCGGCCGCTGTGTCTGGACTCGACGTCGGAGATCCACTGGGTGGCGATGGTTGCGTCGCAGGTGACGGTTGTGTGGACGGAATCGCCGTAGAAGACGACGTCGTAGGTGTTGTGTGTGTCGTAGGGTAGCTCGTGGTCTATGATGTTGATATTAGCCATTGTTGGTTGATCGTACGCCTCCTCCGCCGCTGCCCTGCTGCCTCTCTACTCCGATAATGGCGGCTGTGAGGGATTCACTTTCTTTAAAGAAAGCAAAGCAAGAGAGGTGTACGTTGAGTGGAAGTATCCACTACGACGCGCGACCATCCTCGCGTGAAATCAAATTGCCAACTTGGAAAATTCAAATTTTAATTATTCTTCTATAAAATAATTAATTCAAAACGAAAACAAAAAACTAGTAACACTAACTATTTAATTTGCACTTCCAAAGTCATCAGACACGAACCAACATCGAATTAATTTGCATAGTAAACTAATGAGTAAATGTAAAAAAATCAGTTTAAAGTATCGTTTTTTTTTTTGCAACTTTAATAATTTTTATTATTCAATTACAATCTTAAAATACTAAAGTTTATCTAAATCCAATATAAGGGGGTGTTTGATTAAGCTTATTTTTAGAGTTTATAAAATATCATATCTTATAAGATGTTTTTAAAGTTTATAAGATGTTTAATTTAAGTTTAATATAAGTTGTTGAAGTGTTTGGGTAAATAAGATGATGGAGCTTATAAGATGTTAGTAATGACATTTGTGTAATTTCATTGATTAAATTTGAAGGTGTTTTGAAAAATAAGCTCTTATTTTAGAAATAAGTTGGGATTTCCCAACTTTTCAAAAAATAGCTTATAAGTTCCTTACATCTTATAAGCTCATAAAATAAGATCTTATTTTTAAAAGTTAGTCAAACACTTTTAAGGAGCTTATAGGGGGTGTTTGGCTAAACTTATTTTTAGAGCTTATAAGATATTTAATTTAAGTTTAATATAAGTTGTTGAAGTGTTGGGTAAATAAGATGGTGGAGCTTATAAGTTGTTAGTAAGGACATTTGTGTAATTTCAATGATTAAATTGGAAGGTGTTTTGAAAAATAAGCTTTTATTTTAGAAATAAGTTGGAATTTCCCAACTTTTCAAAAAATAGCTTATAAGCTTCTTACATCTTATAAGCTCATAAAATAAGATCTTATTTTTAAAAGTTAACCAAACACTTTTGAGGAGATTATAAGCACTTAACATCTTATAAGCTCTTTTAAGAAGTTTATAAGCTTAGCCAAACACCCTCATAATCACTTAACATCTTATAAGTTCTTTTAAGGAGCTTATAAGCTTAGTCAAACACCCTCTTCAGACACATTATATATATATATATCACTTTAGCTTAAACCTATATTTTTATCATATTACAAACTCCGTGTAGAATGTATTTTGATAAATTTTAGAATTAGATATTGTCATTGGATAAAAAAATAGTTTAGGTTAGATCTTTAAAAAAAAGGTAAAAAAGGTCAAATCATGTCCGAGGAATCAATCTCCACTCCACTTAAAAAACCATTAAAAAAAAGATTTACATTATAGAAGCTCTAGAACATAAATGTTGTTAAAAAAAAAAAAAAAAATTAGGTTACAAACTGGAAAGTATCTTTTGTTGAATTTAATTTTTGCATTTAGTCCTAAATTAATTTATTTAAAGCAAAATTATTTTATCATAAATAAATATGTTTACTGTGCATATATATCTTATCTTTTCCATACTAAAATACGGATCTGTTATATATCATGATATATCTCTCGATACGTACAATTTAAGACGATAAACTAAATCAATTTATCATAACATAAATTATATATTTTTTGCTATAAATATAGTGATTGTTTTATTAGAATTCAGAACAAAGTAATTTATTTGAGAGTGGAGAAAATAGTGTATAAAGAAAATGTTGAACAACACATCACACAGCAACTGCAGCTTCTATCTTAGGTAATCCATTCAGCTGAGTGCCCATTGCAGACTGCGGCTTCGTTGCCGGTTTCCCCACCGGAATCTCCTCATCCGGCAAAGGAGGGCACGATCGTCCGCTACCAGAGACGAGGCCTTTGATAACCGATACGAGTTCTCTATCCTTCACCAGAGACTCCATCGTAACGTGTACTCCTGATATAACAAGCCACATTATAAGTATCATAGATCATCATCACACTAGTTTTTCTTATCAGAGAAAAGAGAAAGCATGAACTTACTGTATCGCCAGTAGTGTTTCGGATTTGTGGGGTCGTTAATTGTCTCCTCGACAGCTGGACGCGTAGTGTATTCTTCTTTCAATGCCAGCAAATCCTGAAGTGGAAAGATGGCCCACATTGATGGAGCTTCGACATGCTGGCGCAGAACAAAGTGTGTGATTTCGGGGGTGCATTTATCGGGTGGTAGCAAGTCAGACCCCACCACGGCCTGGAAATATCTACGCCTTCGCTCCTCATCTTCTTCCCACCAAGCACGCAGGGTCGAACAGTCGTGACACGATGGAGCACATACCTAGATGGCAATGAAAGCTATTTCAGTGGCGTTTTGATGGATAAAGCTCATACACGAGACATTTTGGATGCAGTTTACCGTCATATAACTGTACTGTGAAGGGATGCCGAATTCCTGACCAGGTTCGCTGGGCATACGCTGTATGCGTAATCCAATCAGACCCAATTCTTGCAAGACAGGCTGAACACAAGAAGGAATCAAGCCAAGATCTTCTCCACAGGCCAACATATCTGACGAGTTCAATAAAACAGGTAATGTCTTCAGCGCGTTTTGATGCCACATAGCTTCTTGTCTCTGGAAATAGTAATCGTGGTATAGCCTTTTCAGGACATTTTGGCTGCAACTTTTGGCAGTCAATAAGATATGGTCTCTGGAAATAGCAATTTATATACGAACACTATCATATGCTAGATTACCTGTGATTGTCCAAATCATTAAAGCTTGATGTTTCCTCAAGGTTGAAACGGGGATAAAACTGTTTCGGATCTTCTGGATCTCTAATGAGGACTAGGTTCTGAAACGAGGACATATAAGATTGTATCAACATGCATTATTGTAAGATAGCTGTATTAATTATAGAAGACTAAAAGTGTTGATAAAACTTGCCTGAATAAGATCAAAGAGGCCGCGTCGAAGATTTTCTTCACTCTCGACAAAGATAGATCTTTCTAAACATGACTTGAGCTTGGATGCAATTTTCTTTTCAGTATTGCAGTCCTCTTTGAACTACATAATTATATGGCAAAAACATTAATAACAAGAAAATTGCATTATTAAAAATATTTATCACATGTCTTCTCCCACATATGAATCACCTCGTAACAATCCTTCTGATATTCGTTTAAAAAGTTGGCTGCAATTACAGTCCATGAAGCTCCAAACTTATCCTGAATTAGCGAACGAAAATGTAATAGTGATCGAGTACGTGGAAACCTAAACCACACAAGTAATCACACCAAATTTATAACCTGCAACAATTGTTGCCTAATGTATGGTTGGCTCAAGCGATTGAAGTCCCATATTCCTTCCCGTTCAAGTTCTTCCTACAATACCAATCGATGAAATGAAACTAGAATCTTTGAACAAAGGCAAGAACTTGAACAAGAAAACTAAGATGTATACCTTGCTTAGAGGGATCGATGGTCGAAATTTCCCGCAAAGACCAGTCATTGCATGATCTGGAAGCTCCCAGATTCTGAAGAATCCGAGTATATGATCAATCCTGTATGCTGTGAAGTACTTTGCCATCTGTGTTAGACGAGCACGCCACCAACCATAGTTGTCTTTGGACATTTCTTCCCAGTTGTAGGTAGGGAAGCCCCAGTTCTGTCCGTTTTTATCGAAATAATCTGGTGGGGCCCCAGTCGAGGTGTTCATGCGAAAGAGCGTTGGATACACCCAAGTATCCACACTATTTTTGTCAACTCCGATAGGGAGATCTCCTTTTAGTATTACTCCTCGTTTTCTTGCATATTCGGATGCTTCTGATAACTGTTATCAACGAGAAATGTGCTTTGAGATGGCAGTTTAAGATCAATGAAAAAAATTGAGAAGTTATGAAGAATGAACTCACTTGCTTATGTAAATGGAATTGGATATAGTAATGGAAACCGATTATATCATAGTGCAAGCTCTCTTCTGAGATTAGTTTCTCAAGCTGAATCAAAGGAAGAAATAGTTAAGTGTAGTTGAGATAGGAGTGAAAGAACAAAGGCCTTCGACAATCTAATTACCTTGTCATTTGTAAAAAGAGAAAAACGGCCCCACTGACTGTGATCTGATGTTTCGAAAAAGTCCCTTAGGAAACAGAAGGCTGCATAGGGTTTTAGCCAATCCTGTTAAACAAGAAACATGCAACGAGTAAATTAAGAAATGGCTTGAACTTACGGAATGAGAATAAACTAACACAAGTCAAAAAATTGTAACCTGATTCTCAGAAAAATATTTCTTGTAGGCATCAGAACTAAATACAGTTTCCTTTTCCTTAGAATAAATCTTCTTGGCATTTGAAAGCTTTGCAGCCATGGTAGCGTCGTAATCCACTTCCTGCATAATTTAATTAATAGATTTCAGACAAGGTTTGTGATAGATCAAGAATCTTGGTTAAGACAAAACCCACAAAGAGAATATGTTGAAAAACTAATTGGTACCTTTTTATCGAGGTCTTTTCTGCTCTGTTCTATCTCTTGCTGCATGAATGGGATTAGGCGTCGCGCATCATTCAGGGTTATTTAATATTTATTTCATTTAATTAACAGAGTTAAGACCATACCAAGATATCCTCTGAGAGACTGTCTGAAAGGTCTTGCACTCTTAGGTACAATGGATGCAATGCAAATACTGAGAGAGAGCTGCATATAATCGATAATCACGTTTACTTATAGTAATGTCATGTTCATATTCTTCGACAATGACATTCCCTTGTTTATTTACCTGTAAGGATACGAGTCCCACCACATGCCATGTACAGAGGTGTCGTTGATTGGCAATAGCTGAACCAAATGGAAGCCCGATCTTACTGCCCAGTCTACTAATAACTTCAAATCAAGAAACTCGCCGACTCCAATGTCATCCTCTGATCTCACAGAAAACATGGGGATAGCTACGCCAGCGCCTCTCCAAGCCATTTCCTAAACACACAAATTGGATTGGGTCGTTGTGATGATCCATTGATAAACGAAGAAAAAAATGAAGAAAAGATTGCTTAAATTTCTGTAAATAGCTTACTCGCATTAGGCCATCCGAAAGGATAATGTAGTTAGGTTGACTAGCTGAGAAGTCAACAGACAATTCCCTGTTACCACCAGTTTCCATAGAAAACTTTTTAGCTTCACCATATTTGCAATATCTGTATGTAAGAATTGTTAAGGAGATAACATTTCATCCACACAGATAATAGATGGAAACACACACAAGTGTGAGTGATCAAAGGATATTTTATAGGAAATTCATCCTTTCTGAATACTGATTCACCGGCCCAAATTGATTCACCAGCATAAGTGAGTTTCAGTGCATCTTCTGCCTTCCAATTCCCCAGCTTCAAAGGGCTACCAATCACATAAATCTATTCAAGAAGAAACGAGAGTAAGATAGACTTGAGACGATGAATTTAACATGCTAAAATTGGTGAAGGTCACTTGATCTCACTGATGTGTCTTCTTCGATATTTGGGCAGCAAATTCTGAATTGCACGATGATGGAACCTGTTCATCACATACGTATGCAAAATTAACACAATGATGAATGAAGAAACGTATTTGAGCCATGAGAGAAGTAAATTACCTTCATTATCCAACACATTCTGAACTGATTCAAGTGGTCTCTCAACTTTCAGATCACTGCTTCTTCGAAATATGACATCCTTAAATGCACTTCTTAATGGTAGATCATCTGAAGCAGTCTGCACTTAATAGTATACAACAATTCTCAGTTAGCAGCTTCTGATTGTGGGCCCAACTCAAAAATTCCAGTGAAAAAAGAAACGAAAATATATTCACGACAAGGAAGATGCAAGCAAGAGTGAAGAAAGATGAAGGAAAAAACAGACAATTGATTACCTGCCATAGATCAAGAAGCTCCACCAACTGCCCATTTTGAACACCATTAGGAAGTAAGAGTTTTCTCTTTTTTCCAGCCTCCCATCTTAACACGTTTTTCGCATCATCCACCACATAATAACTATACTCACAAGTGAAACCAGCTGGGACAGGTAGACTCCCAGACCATATTAGCTCATTCCCTCGATGAGATGGCCTCAAAAGAAGGCCTTTCTTCACGTTCCACGAGCCGAGGACTGGCTCTGAGCCACATACAAGTAGTTGCTGCCCCCAGTGGGTATAATAAGGTATTTTGAAGCTCACAATCACAGAATTTGATGTCTTGGTCCCTGGAAACAACCCCAGGTTCACCATTTTTGTGCCAAGAATTGAACTTAGACTAAGCTTAGAGGGGCCGTCGTTAGATTCAAATCTACAAGGAAATTTACGCATACATTAATTAAGGTTTCTACCTCAGAGTTATGCATCCAACAAAAGAACACATTACTTTGTTGAGAACAGAGATTTGATACACAATTCAATTCTTAGTTCCAACATTAGATCTCACTTTATCAAACCATGAAACCATTGAACAGATCCCAAAGTTGGCATTTCACATAAACAAAACAAAAATAAACCATTATCTAGTTTCTTTTGAGGAAAAGCCCCTCATAAAATCCCTATAACAGTACAGTGTAATTGGACAAAAAGGCCAATTGTGATGATAAAAGATAAATAACATCCATAACGAATAACAGAATATTAGAATCTTAATGATAAAATTGAAGAGAAATAAGAAAAGCAGAATCTTAGCAAAAGAAGTTGAGAATGACATTACATAATACTCAAAAAGTTAAACTTTAAGCAAAATCTTTGAAAGATCCCAGAAAACGAACTCGAAAATTAAGATCATATCACAGTTCTGATTAAATTGCGACGCAAATGCACCCCATCAACAAATACTATTGAAACAGATAGTTTACACAAAACATCAGATAAACAAATCGAAATACAGTTTAAAACATCTTTTTTTTTTTTACACAATAATTTCAAGACCGTACCTTTTCTTGCAAACTTTCGTATAAATTCTGCTTCTTGTGTAGATAAGAGAAAAGAGGAAGAATTAGAAGGTGGGTTTCGTTCAGTGTCTTGTAATAGTGAAAAGAGCACTTTATATTTTGTCGAAGAGGTTCTATACTTCTATGAGAGATATTTTAATTGGGGTTATGAAAATGAGAGAAATTTTCGAGATATTTTGCCATGTGAAGGAGCCAGAGTTGAAGCAAATCAGTACTCTCTCTCTCTCTCTCTCTCTCTCTCGATTTCTGAATGCACATGCAATTCAGTTTAACATTTTGTGATTTTGTCAAGCAATTATTTACTCCTTTTAAAAGCATTTCTTAATAATTAATATATAAACAATCATTAGCTACAGAAAATTTTGATATTTTTAAGTGCTTTTTGATTATTGTTATTGTAAGATGAGGAAATCAAGATTATTTTTTTATGGTCATTATTTGTTGTTTCTCCTCTTTTGCCAAACGTAACTTTCTACCTTTTTTTAATTATTAGTAGTGAAATGCGATGCCACATGTTCACTCCAAATTATATTTGTCATATCCCTATGGACATGAACATTATTTATTACACTAAATGCAAGAAAAAGGGGAAATTGTGAATGTAACTGTTCATTCCTTATCATCCTCATAATTTGGTGCAATTTGCAACAGAGATGAGAATAAGACATGTTATTGAACGGCCCAATTTGGTAAATATCTTGATATATCAATTTTAATGTACACAGAAGAAAAGGAGTGAATATACATGTTCCCTAATTATATTATTGATTAAAATGAATGAAGTTGAAACTTGGAACAATTTAGGATCACTTTTATGCAAGTGTACAAAAGTTGCCATAAATTAGCTGCTTTTATCAACATTAACTCTTGGATATGTTTTCACATGTAGCATATGATCAGGACCATGATGTGTTCCCAACTAGCTAAATTGGTTTAGCAAGTTTGGCCTTAAAGGGACAATATCTGCACATCTTGCCTCAATCATAAGTGCAATATGTAAGTTACAGCCCACACTATGTTGTTGTATGAGATTAGAAACACAGTACTATTCATGGCGAATAGTTGTGGCTCGTAGACCTGTAAGAGATTAGAAACAAAAACGTGTTGTTTTACATTTGTCGATTTTTCCCTCCACAAGTTTATGTAGAAGAGATATCTTACATGAATCAGTGACATTGCTAGCCATGATAGGCCTGTCACCTGTGTGACTTTGACCTTCACGCAATTAGCCACTGCACTTATACTCAAATATTTACACGTGCAAGATACATATATGCACTCAGAAGTGAGGCGTGCCTCTTTGGCGTCGCTCTCACCTCCGAAACTCCAGTTTATGTTGCTCTTTTCGGGTAGTTGCAATATGCAAAAGCAATTCTTCAGGTCCTCATGCAGTACTGCCACCACCAATTGATGCGTGTTGCTTTCTTTTGCTACAATTGCATCCCTAGTAATATCAATAATGGCAGAGCCCATATATTCGAGGACATGGTTCTTGCAGAAGCTGCAGAATAAATTATACTCATATCAGTGAAAATAGTTTGTTTTACATTCTGTAGGGTTGGGTTGTATGGATCGTATCTTGCTATCATCTTCGGCCAAGACATATTTTCTCATTTATTCTTAACATATATTTCTTAATAGTCAATGATTATCTACTTTCTATTTATAATGCAGTCGAATGCTGAAAGAAAATATGCACAAAATGCCACTATTTAGGATCAATGACTAAACCCTGCCAATGAGGAAATCTATTGATCAATGTTACCATCAACTACCAACATATATGATGATGCAAATGGGAACAAGACAAGGCATTTGAGTCATGCTATAAAATCCGTAGAAAAAGGGAAGTGATACTCACAGGGAGACGGAGAAGGCGACATTAATGACATCATAACTGGAGGCCTTGCATGATAGTCACCTCGTGATGGGGGCTGACTGTGAGCATAAGCGATATTTGTAGATGGCCCTGGAACTGGAGAACTTTTGGGTGTCAGATTATCTGTTTGCTTTGGCTGCGTTGGAGCAAAGTATGGTGCATAAACTGGTGGTTTTGAAGGTGCCATCTGAGGATGCTTGTGCTTCCAAGGAAACCGATTTTTGTAACCAAAATGACAAGGAGGAGGATTTGCAGGGGCTGGTGCAGGCACAGGTGTAGATATTGGTGATCCACTCACTATGGATGGTGAAGGTGAAACACTAGGAGAAAGATTGAGATCGTGGTGGTGGTGGTGATGGTGGTGGTGGTGGTGGTGATGGTGGTGGGGGTTTGACGTATGAGATGGAGAAGGCGATGGTGATGGTGATGGACTGCCTCCGTCGCTACCAAGGGAGTGTTGTAATATGGATGAAAGACTCACTTGCTTCACCCGACCAAATACGGTGTTATTAAGACCAAGATTTTTAGTGTGTGAACCTTTGATAGTTTGAGCCAACTGCTTCAACCTCGACTCTGAGGGAATACCAACTGCCAAGAGTACTTGAGACCGAACTATTGTAGGTGGAGATACTGTTGAACCCTTCAGATTACTCAGCATAATATATAAATTCTGCGTTTCAGAAAAAGCAACTTTAGTGATAACATTTTGTAGACTTTATAGTTGAAGCAAGAAAACCTTATAAGGCCTGACCTCATATGGAGCCAGATGCAAGCCCAGTTTCAGTTGACTCCTCAGTTCATCAAAATTGTTTATTATTTGATCGATGGAGAAGTTCAATGTGAAGTTGAAAAGGATTTGGACACTTTGCAAAAGATACGCCTTCTGATCAGGAATGACGGTGATCCCTCCTCTAAATTTAAGCACATCGAATGAAAAGGGATCGCCGAACAAAGGTGCAGACAAATGAAGAAATGATTGGTTTGTAATTAGAGATACAAAAGAGTCTTTGACTAAACTTCGTGTTGTCACATCCGAATCAACTGCAAACACAACCTTTGTTATGTTCGGTTCAGCTGGGACTAAAGATATTATTTCTACCTGTCACAAGAAGAAAACTAAATCAAGTCGGAGAAAAACAAGAACATAAAAACATTAACAAAAGACAACTCAACAAAAAAGTTATAATTCGATTAAACCAAGAGCTTCAGGGTGTACTTTAGTAGAGGTGAAGCTCATCTCGTCAAAAATACTGTCCTCGAGTTGTAAGATATAGTCTTTGAGAAAAGAAGCTGGTTTCTTCAGCATAAAACTTGCTACTACATCGTGACCTGGAAAATGTGAGACAAATATTTTATTACATGGAATAAAAGAAACCTTCGCAGGAAAAAATAACGAAATTTAAATCAAGCAACACAATGACAGGTTCATTGACCTTTTTTTTCAATTTGAATGAAGGATAGTACTCATAAAATAATTCCAGCAAACCACGATTTGCAATGAGTCTATGTAGCAAATAGAATGACCGAGTTTTACATCCCTAATCCATTCGCTGGTCCCAACTGGTTTACGTCCTCGAGTTCATAGAGCTATGGCCTATGAGTAAGAATTCTACACTCTCTAAGGTTTCTACTAATAATCCAACTATCCACAATGCTAAAGAAATTTGTGATTAACAATGTTCTTTAGCTTTAATATTAATAAAAATTACTAAAATAACCACAGTTAGAAAAGAGTACTAGCAAATACAATATCTCGTAAAGCTTTGAGTGCATGCCTTGTCGTTAATGGGTATAATTAGAGCCAAAGATGTCGCAGAAACACAACCGAACAAAATTAGGAAACATTGATGGTGTAAGACTAGTATATGACTTGACAGCAAGCGTAGTCAATTCGCAAGTGAAATGACAATAATCAAAAGAGATAATTAACATAAAAATAAACCTTTCAAGAAAAGAATCACATCGTTTGAGCAACTATTTTGGGAATGTAATTCGATGGATAATTAATGTCTTCTCAACTTAGCAATATTATGAGATATTCAATTGTTGAGTGACAGTCACTTTCAAGCTCATTTCCCAAATTTCCTCATAATCTTCTTTTTCTAATTGGTATAGTTACTAGTCTTATACTTCAACCATATGTATTCCTGGTTCATTGATAAACTTTTTAATATAAGTGGAACAACCCCTAAAAGTTTACTGACAAAATCATTCCATTACATAAACCCAAGCATTATCTCATTCACGCTTCAAATATAAGACCGAAACTCTAATGCTTCCTCACAGTATGTGCCATTGCATTCACCAGAATGCATATTTGTAAAATGCCGCAGAGTTATATTAATAACAGTATCTATGTTGCATTATCTATGAATTTCATTCTATTGTACAATATTGGGTACCATAACAAGCAATTCAAGTCCCTTAATCTTATCCAGTCACAAAGTTGCTGACTTCTGATTGACTATTGAAGCATATATACGACGTCAAAGTGAAAAAACTTAATGTTGTACGGAAGAAAATAAATCTGCATTGACACAATTATAACTATTGGACTAACCTAACTCAGCCCCGGGAAAATAAAACACATCACTCTCAATCTAATATGACCTCAAGAGCTTGGCATATTGTAGCAAAAGGTTTGATTTTTATTCTTCAAATATTGTGCACTAGTTAGGACTACATTCTAGTACAAAACCTATGATGAATATGGCTAATTGGCTACGCCTCCACATCATATATAAGGACTACAAATTTTATATGATTTCTGTCGGACATATGAAGCTACACTTAATGAACTTTAACATACAAAGGTGGAAGTAAAAGTCATGTACAAAATCCATGTCTCAGTGAAATATAAAACCTTCGATTTGTAATTTACTATATCATAGTTATAATGAGGATAATTAAATCTTCCACAAGAATGATTGCCTCGTTGTAACACCAATGAGTCAGCAATAAAAGACACGAAAACGCACACAATCCAATTGCTAAGAAGAGTGAGAGCTACGACAATTAGTCATCACAGTAAATGATTCAACTATAGTGAGCACAGGTATAGTTCTAATGCAAGCCAAAATCTTGACAAGTAATCAATCCTAGCTTTTCAACTTAGAACTATCAATCAAACAACGAAACGGTTTAAATCATCAACCACCCCCAAAATCCAAGTGCACCCACTCAACCACCCAATTAAAAGAGCTTCTATAATTCTAAACCAGAAAATCACTATTGGGTAAACTGTAAAACCCAGTAATTCCAAGTACCAAAAAAAGCACAAACTTGAATAACTATCATCACATAGCATAAAAGAACAGATCTGCATTGGAACCTAAGGGTGATAATCATCACCCAAAAAGCAACAATTTCCAAATTCAAAACACACACAAAGCTCACCAACCTGCAAAATCCAGATCCGGATCTTGATGATCTCTAAAATGAAAGAATGGGAGCCAAAAAAGAGCTGATAAAAGCACTGCAACACCAAGAACCAGAACAAAAACACATTTAAAAGACACCAACTTTCTAACCCAACTGCAGCTCAAGCAGCACCCACCACCACCCCCTGCACCAGAGCTTGTACCCCCAGCATCAAGTGCTGTACTTTGCAAAGGCAACACATCCTCTGCTTTGCCCATTGCAGCAATGTGGGTTTTCCCTATGGGCCCTTTTTGAGTGAAGAAAACTCCATAGCCACCATCCCTTTTCCTCACTTTCTCTCTCTATTTCTTGTTCCTGTGTAGACAGATAGATAGGAAAATTTGGGTGAGTGGTTAAGAGATGGAGAAAAGGAATATTTTACTTTAGGGTTTCAAGTTTAGAGTGGAAGATTGTGGCGTAACTTTAGCTGATCAGCTGTTTATTTTGCTTAGTTCTGAGATAAAGACAAGTCAATATGCTGTCCTATTTTGTTCTTCTCATAAATAAAACTCATCTTATCTTTTCTGTAATATCAAAGCAACATAAATTCTTCACCCAATATTAGGATCAATAAATGATACTACTAAATATTATTACTCATTTAATGAGACCCTAATTCTATTCTCAAAATTATAATTATAATGAAAAACTAAACCACCAAGATATTAAAAAAAAAAGTAATCCATCACCCACTATTTTGGAATACTTTGCACATGCCTCTTATTCTCTAATGACCAATATTGTAAATGGATAAGATTCGAAATATCATTAAATCATTTTTCTAAGAAAACACTCTAAATATCTTTTCTTTGATAAGATTCAGTGTTTAATTTGTTTAATACAAATTTGGATTCATTTCTTTTCAATTATATTGTGCATCTAAGACTACTTGCATCAGTGAGGTGCCGACCTCAACCGAGAAGAAGACAAAAAAATTGAGAAAAAAAAAGAAAAATATAATTATAGGGTTGCAACCTGAACGAGAAAGAGCTTCAATTCCAACCTATGCACCAACTTGGATTAGTCAATGAAAAGATGACACATGTCATCTTTTAATTGGTTCAACCATATTTTATATGGATAAAATGTATATTGTAAATATTGTTGATAATGTATCTTTAAAAGATAGATATATATATATATATATCAAAATTCATATTTTTGAATTCTCTATAAATAGACAACAATATTGACATATTTTGGAATACATCTTAAATTCTCTATTTTCTATAAATAGACATCAATGTCTTGTTTGGGATAAACTATTGATGGGAAAAATTATGATGGTGTGTATCATCATGCACAATATGATAGTAGAGGATGAATGTGACACTTATTAAAATTATTTTGATCCCACTGAATTGTTAGTTGATGATCCTACAAATACAGATCAACGTTTTCAATACTACTGAACGCATTACGGACTTGTCTACTTATATGATTAATAGGAAAAATCTTCGCAACAGAGAAGCTCACAACGCTCTAAAAAATGACTTGATTAAGCATATATGACAAAAATTTGGAACTAGCTAGAAATCAATGTAATTTGCATGTTCTTTATTTGAATTTTTATTATTTCATGCATCTACTTGTATTTTGATATATTTCTTTTCAATTTCGTATTTCAACTCTTGTAATTGTAATTTCATTATTGTATCTTATTCTAAATGTGTTTTAAATTATTTTCCTTAATATATTTATAGATTTCGAATAGTAAATTATTTATTGTATTTTTTTGTACATTTTAAATATAATGAATATTAATTAAAAAAATTATGTAATTAATAAAAAATAAAATAATTATTATATTTTAGGTTGGATTGAGTTGGGTTAGGTTGGATTGTGGATGTGGATATTAAAAAAATAAAGTTAGGTTGAATAGGTAGATGAGAGAAAAATTAATATTTTAATTTAGGTTGAGTTGAGATGAGTTACTGACGAGGGTATAATTAATGATAAACTAGATTAAGGTGATATACGTTATTGATTCATTAGTCAGGTTTTTAGATCAATGAATCAATATAAGCTGTGATATAGAAACATAAACTCCGAATAACCAAAAAAAAAGTCTTTGGACCATATAACTAAGTATATAAATATAACTAATTTATAAGTAATTTAATATCAAAAATCTTGTTGTTAATATGGTATGTAACATATTCTGTATGTAATCAAAAATCATGAGGAAAAAAAAAAAAGATGAGACCGAAACACTACTATTGAAAGGACTGATTTTATTGGTGGGTTTTGCTTCCGTTTCAGTGAACGTGGGAAAGAGATGTCCAAATATTAAAATAAATAAATAAAATCTTTATAGGAACAAATTTAAAAATGAAAAAAAAAAAAAAAACCTCCACTGTTTTTCTGAAAATGTAAAATAAAGGAAAAAGAAAAAAGGAAAAGAAGAAACGTTTTACCGACAGAAATGATACGAAGTAGCGTTTTCTTACAGCAGACCCGCTTTTAGTGTGAATTGAATCTCATCTTTAAATCCTTGTAGGTTTTCACTGTAACACTCTTCATCTCTCTCTCTCTGCCTCTCTCTCTAGGGTTTTATATCTCTCTTCTCTCTCCAATTTTTCTCTCGTTTATCCGCAAGAATCGATCATGACTCAATCACAAGAAGAATTGTTGGCCGCCCATCTCGAGCAACATAAGATTGATGTAAGCCGCCTCTCTCTCTCTCTCTCTCTCTCTCTCTCTCTCTCACACACACACACACACACTCACACTTGAACTGAAGCTATGGTGGATGCAAGTCTTTTTTTTTTTTTTGTGGGGTTTTGGATTGAACTCGTCTGTATAGGGTTTGATTTCGTAATTTATTTGGGTCATCAGTTCGCTGGCTGACTTTGGCATTTTTTATGATAAACAGCGTGTTTGATTTAGGTAAAGAAAAGCTATCAATGAACTTGGAAGGAAGTTTGTGTTTTTTATGCGAGTGATTTTTTCTGATCTACGGGTTTCTGTGGTTTCAATCTGAAAGTCAGATGTGCGGGTAAAAAAATTCATTTTTAAAAGAAAAAGGAATTACTTAATAATATTTGATTTGAGTATATAATAAGGGCAAATCTTGATTAGCTTTAACCTGCCTTTTCTTTTCAGTATCTGGTGTTATCTTGAATTCCAGTCGGTTTGCAATCTGAATATTTGAACATGTGACAGCAATCGGTTGTAACATGACCTGTTTGATAGTTTAATTTAATGGAAATGTGGGAGATGTTCAATACATTGTTTGGACTTAGTATTGTATGGCTCATGTGGATATGGAGAAGAATTTTCATGCTCTAATCGTGCATCTTTGATTAATACATTTATAAAAATAACTGATGTTTTGTGAAGAGAGGGTTATAAAAACTCCTGATACCATTGAGATTGAGTCAATCAATGTGATTGTTCACATGTATTTTGTGGTCTCCCTACATGGGAATATCCGCATGATGTTATGGGGGGAAAGTGTTCTATTTCTTGATTGTTTACTGATTCAGTTATTGCTTTCAGAACGACGAGCCTTTGGTTGAGGATGATGATGAGGATGATGATGATGAAGATGACGAAGGTGATGAAGATGAGGCTGAAGGTATGTGTCCACCCTTGATTTAGCAGCATTGTCCATGTTTAAGCTTGCTGCCTTTTAAAATATATGGTGCTAACACAGACGGTCATCTCTTTTGGTTCATGTGTTCTAAAAAAATTCGAAAACATCATATATATCTGAGAAGATATATTGGTGCAAAGACATCTTGATGATTCTATTGATATTTAAGATGTGACACCTTTCTTCTGAACTGGACTTATGAGCTTGTTTGTTTCTAAAAGAAGTGAAGATAATAGCTTTACTTGTAAACTGGATTTCCACAATACTTTTTCTAAAAAAAAAAAAAAGGATGATGCAGTTTTAGGTTTCAAGATCATCAAAAGTAAAACTATTTAGCTTTAGCCTTTAGTATTGATTTTATAATTGATGACTGTGGAACAAGGTGGATTGTGACTAGAACTCAAAAGGTGGTACTTGCTTCTTTGTCAGGTCAAGAAGATGGTTCTGGAAGGTCAAAACAAAGCCGAAGTGAGAAGAAGAGTCGCAAGGCAATGCTAAAGCTAGGAATGAAGCCCATCCTTGGGGTCAGCCGAGTCACTGTTAAGAAGAGCAAAAATGTTTGTTTCTTTCCCTTTTCCTCTTTTTGTCATGTCTCTTTGATAGTATAATCTATTAACATCTTGAGTGAGCTTGTTTTGACACTTCATTATGTTCGCCATGGTGTTTCAGATCCTGTTTGTCATCTCAAAGCCAGATGTCTTCAAGAGCCCGAATTCAGACACATATGTCGTCTTTGGAGAGGCAAAGATCGAAGATTTGAGCTCGCAATTGCAGACTCAAGCTGCAGAGCAGTTCAAGGCTCCTAATGTCAGTCATATTGCACCAAAGGCAGAGCCAGCAGCCGTACCTCTGGATGACGAAGAAGTAGATGAGACAGGTGTCGAACCTAAGGATATCGAGCTGGTGATGACGCAAGCCGGGGTTTCAAGGGCTAGGGCAGTCAAAGCTCTCAAGGATTCTGATGGAGATATTGTGTCTGCTATTATGGAGCTCACGAACTAGAGAATGTTCGATGTCTAGATTGGTTTTCTCGTTATAGGGTCACATTTTTCTTATATCCCGACATGTTGAATCATTTAGGTTTGACTCTGGCTCAACTTTTGTTTGTTTCAAGTTTTTGCTTGTTCTTGTGTACCAATATCAAACCTGCTGGATTTTATCAGAATGCTTCTTGTCACAATATTCGCAGTTTTGCATCTCCTTCGGTTTTCTTTGTCAGTGGAATTATAAGCTGTCTTATTATGTTCTGCATTGTTCAGATCACAAAATATTCGGCTGATGTAATTCACTTGATGTAGCATTGTGTGGCCAATTATTAACATCTGAATTAGTTTCTAACTATGCTAAGAACTAAACCTAGTTTCCAATAATGCTATGGTGAGTCTTCAAATAGTTGGAGAAATTGAGTATGAGTATGACCCTGCAACAACAGCAATTCAATTTTGTTTGGATAGGCTCAGGGAATCTTGGAAAAGAAAAGTATAAAAGAAGAAAAGAAGCAGAAAAAGATCAAAAGCTCCTATAAAGTGACTGGATAACTGAACCTGGTACTTTTGCAAGAAAATGAGATGTGTATCATCAGCATATATTAGTAGCCTGCTACTTGGGGTTGTGATAAGTGATAGGTTAATGTTTCTTGATCATATTCTCAGCAAATCATTTTTGATCAATCATGAGGTATTCTTTCCATGAGATTAGATTAGGGCACACAATTCTCTGTAAATGGAACCTTAGAACAGAACAGAAACTTTGAAACTTGATTGACAATGATAAAGATTGGGCACCTAGATGGTGCTCTTTATTGATAAATACAGTAGAAGTTCTTCAGTTGACAGAACAAACATTATGGCATTCTTTTGCGGAACATTCTTATTCGTCCAAATCGATGAAGCATTATGATGGTAAAGAAGATGAAAAGATGGAAAGATTAATGGAAACTGAAAGACCTTAGTATTCAAAAGGCCAGTCGGAGTACGCAGCATGATGGTTGTCTTGATGGTGGGGAGTGGAACCATATTCGACTCTTGCATTACGGTTAGGATTTGAACGAGATGAACCAAAGGGCCACAAGAAAGACCATCGCCTACGCGTTCCTTGATTCAGAGTTCTATCCTCTCTACCACTCTCTCTTCTGCTCCTACTCCGGTTTCTATTTAGTTCCCTCGAGTTCTGACCATGGCAATCACTGTCTCGTTGCTGACTGGTTATCTGCTGTCTGCAAACAGGGCAAGAACTGCGTTGTTCTAACCATGGTATAATGCAGTCTGAGTGATACAAATGCTTGCATGGAAGCTTTCTCACTTGAGAACCCAGGTCAAATCTTTCCTTACAAACAGCACATGTGGAATCAGCACGAACATGCTTTTTTGAAATCTTGATAGTTGGTAAGGCATCAATGGAGGTTCTTGAAGCTGGTGCAGGAACACGCTGATTATCACGAGTAACATGTTGGAAAAACTCTTCCACTCCAGGACCGATGAAGTAATCACCTCCATTTTCTCGTCTGAACCCTAGAGTTTCGTTGAGGAACTCCACGAGCCCACCACTACCTGGCATCCGCACAGGCATATCTCCATTGAAAACAAGAAAGGAACTCCATGAATTACCATGATTAGGGCCATTCTCGGATAAGTTGCTTCTTACAGCCGTATGCTGCCTGAGAAAATTCGTGACTGCTTCCATAAACCTCGTCCTTCGGTTGGGTAAGGGTTCCTCATTAGTCATGATCATTGCATCTTCAAGCTCTTGAATGAAACCTCCCCCACAGTTAAGGCATACTGCATTTCGCCTACGAAGAGTTACACTTTGCCTACAACTATAACACCAATGAGTACCCCTATCGCTCGACATTTTAGGGAAGCTTCGTCTTCCAACGAACTTGATACTTAAAACTCTACACGATGGAACGAAGATCTGTCACACATACATATTTTATCTAAGCAACCACAATAATTCAGATCATCAGCTTAGGAGTCCTCATTTCATTCTATTCCAGAAGAGAAACAAAGCAAGTGCATAAGAGAATGAATCAAGCAAGAAAAGCCGACAACTTTACCCATTATAATTTGTCAAAAATGAAACTACACAACCATAAAATATGCAATTCACTTCCCAGAAAATTTATAGCAATGACAACACAATTCAACTACAACAAATGCAAAAACAAGGAGAATTGACAAAATTAAAGCCAAGCTAATCCATTTTTCTTGAAGATCAATACATAGAGAAAACAACAGTTTCCACCGATTCCAAGGTTAACAATGAATTATTTTACTCAGGCAAAATGCAATTAGTAAAGTCAAATCAAGAATTCATATTTCCAATCCAAACCCAGAAACCATCATAGCAAAATCAAAATACATACATCCCCTGAAATGCAAGAAAGGTGAAAAGAAAGAAAATGGGAAGAGATAAACTGGAATGTCCATACCTTTGATCCAGGAGAATAAACGACAAGAATAGTAAATTCCCATTGGAGTATATACATATAAAGTTAAATCATTCATTATGATGGAATCTTTACAATATGTGTATTGGGAGAGAGAGAGAGAGAGAGAGAGAGAGAGAGAGAGAGAGCAGTGTATTTTAGTTGAAAGCTTAAGTGTAATGAAAGGTAGTGATAGTGAGTAGTGAGAGAGTGAATGCTGTTCTTATCTGCAAATAAATTGGGCTTTTTTCAACTCTCAAGGTTAGCCTTTATTGGGCTCAAATATTAATAGGGAAGCCCATTGACCTTATTCTTCAAGAAGAGCCCATTTGTAGATAAAATATAGTGTAGGGTATAAAATTTCAGAAAATTAGAAGTCCCAAAAATAAAAATAGAAAAACAACAAGAAGAAACTGAATCTTCTTTATGAACCTGTGTTTAATCCTTTGGGTTCCACTCAAACAAAAGATCATAGTAATAATATCACCAATTAAAGCATTATAAGATCGAATTGTAGTTTTGATCTTACAACTCATCTTTGATCACCAATTGTAGCATTACTAGTTTTGACATCTTTATCATCGATATATCTCAATTGGAAGAAAGGATAATTTAATGATAGTGATTTACCTGACATTCAAAAAAAAAAAAAAAACACCTCACCCCTGAGAAAAACAGATATATCATGAAGATATGAACAATATTTCATCATTGCTATATATATATATATATATATATGGAGTAAGTGATGTGAGACCGTTTCAAGGAAGGATCATTGTGTGTGAGTTGAGTCAACTCACAACCTACATTTCACAATTCACTTAGGCTCCATTTGGATAGGTGGATTTGAGGAGGGATTTCAAATCCATGGTAGTAAATCCACCGGTGGTGTTTGGATGGATGTGGATTTGAAATCCATGGTTTTCATTTTGAGCTAATTTTGGAGTCATTTTGGTGGATTTCAAATCCACTCCAACTTGAGAGGATTTGAAATCCACTCATTTCAAATTCAGGATTTCAAATCACTCTATCCAAACGGAGCCTTATAGATTTATGAAAATGAATTAGGATAGTGGGTAAAAGATGTCAACTTTTTGTTATATATATATATAATATATATATATATGGGTTGAATTATTTGACTTGGTCAACATTTACTGCATGCAGCAATTATGTGGAAAACAAAATGTTGCGGTTTTTACCTAGTGAAGCACGCTTTCATACTTATTCAAGAAAGTTTTTAGCAACATCGATCTATGTATTATTATTATCATCAACTAAAGAACCAAACAAAACGCGTTTTTTTCCTCTATTTCACATTAGGTGTACACGTGTTATAATCCTACTTTTTTTCTTATATTATTTCATCTTGTTTTTTTTTAATGGTAATATATATAATTACGAAACTACAAAATATTTTGACACGTCTAATTAACTCATTTCTTATTTAATCGAATACTTAAACTTTCCTTTTAATTTCATTATTGACTTTTCGAAATTCAAGATGGGCAAAATGAAAGTGAAAATCTCAATATATATATAACAAATTACTTGTAAACACTTGACGTTATAATATAAATAAAAGTTTAAGAATTCAATAAAACAAAACTTCTTCAAAGTTGAAGATTGAAGTTTCAACTATTAAGTAGAAATTTTCATTTTTATTCTAATAGCTTTGTCCCTCCTTTGCTGTAATAATTTCTTTAAAATTTTATTTAGTTTCATTAATTCAATCCGATTTGAATCCAACAATATTCCATCTTTTTACACTAATTATATTATCATGCTAAAATCATATACATACTACGAGGAATTTGAAATTATCAAAGAAGTCAAACTTGTCAGTGATCCACACCCTTACAATAAAACTAAACATACATACATATATTTATATATCATAATATTAAAATATCAATAGTAATATATATATATATATATATATAATTGATATAATAAATGATGAAGGGCTCCAATAGAAACTATAGCCATATAAGATTGAGTTTGCTACCAAAATTCCTAACAGCCGTCTATTTCATGTAAAGTCAAAATATAGTATTATCATTTTCAGCAGTTGATTTCACTTTGTGGATGATGTGATTAATTAATAACTTTATTTATCTATTTGAATTTATCCCCAATTACTTTATGTTATATTGGTAAACCATATACGAATTGGTTTCTCAGGCCATCCTTTGAATTTGATTATGATAGTGCGAATCCATCCAAAACCCCCATCCCATGTAGAACAAATTCAATAATTTCAGTATCGATCATCAAATTATACAGCAATTTAGTTCAAGTTCGAGTTCGAGTTCGAGATCTTTATCAAAGTGTGCTCGAAACTGATAGAATTTGTTTTTGTTATCACGTAAAATGTTCAAATATGTTGGTGAATCTGTTTACAAGCATACACTGACTTCACTTATATTATATCCAGGAGCTCAAACTCAATTACGATTTGCATGGGCAAGAGTTTGAGTAGAGGGGTAAAAGTGGAAAGAAATAAGATAAGAGTAGGACCCACGCGGAAAAGTAATACATAGAAAGGGATAAAGATAAAGAAAAAAGAGTGCATAAAATCTGGATCCGACATCACACGGTTAAACCTGCAAGCCCACATGACCCATTGGACCCTCTTTGGGCCCAATGAAAACGATTGATGCTTTTAATTAATATATATTATTCTTTATTTGAAATAAAATTTAAAAGGTTTAATCAAATTTAATCATGCAATTCATACTAATTATTTTATGATTGCAAATTGAATATAATATAAACTACATAAGATTATGTTTAACAAAAATATGATGACATAGAGTCAAAATTAGGTGGCCGGAAAATTTCACATTTGGTGTCCGAAAATAAGCTATATTTCAGATTGGGTACCACAAAGTTCGAGTTCATCAATCTAGTCCCTCCGTTTTTCAAAATCCATCAAATTTAGTATCCACCGTTAAAAATCCGTCCAAACTGATGGAAGTTAACTACCATGAACGTTTTTGTGCGAAAATTAGACGGGGAATCCTAATTTTTTCTCCAATTTAAATCGTGCGCAACTTCTCCTCTACTCAAAATTCAATCGATTATGGGGTTGAATCGATCGATTCAACCCTAATTTCCTCAATTCGATCGATTGACTTGCCTTTGAAGACCTCTTGGTCGAAAGATAATCCAAGGAGGAGATATTAGTGTTGCCTAAATTATGGGGTAATGTTTATTATCATTTTTTTGAGCTTGAATTTTCACTGAATTTCTGATTTTTTTTGGCCGAATCTGAATGTGATGTTTTGTATATGACAATGCAGAAAGTAGGGTATTGTGGAGTGTTCAAATGGTTTGAAATGAAAGTTGAGGATTTTAGAATATCAACATTGAAGAAATTAGGGTTGAATCGATTGATTCAACCCCAGAATCGATCGAATTTTGAGTAAAGGAGAAGTTGTGCACGATTTGGGGAAAAAAATAGGGTTTCTCATCTAATTTTCGCACAAAAACGTTCATGATAATTAACTTCCATCAGTATAGACGAATTTTTAACGGCAGTTATTAAATTTGATGAATTTTGAAAAATTGAGGAACTAAATTGATAAACTAGAATTTTGAGTACCCGATCTAAAATATAATTTATTTTCCGGTACCAAACTTAAAATTTCCCCCCATGTAGACATCTTTTTAACAAATCTAATAATTGAAATGAAATGAATGAATGAATATATATAAGTTAATAAACCATGGGTTGGCTTCCGTACATGTTAGTTTGCCACGTGGCCACAACGACGCGGTTCTCTCTCTCTCTCTCCCCACCGTCCTATTTAATCAGATGCAGTCTGGGAGCAACCCCAACCTTCACCACCCTCTCCCCATCAATCCTATTTATTCTCTCTCCTCGCTTCTCACTACTCATGGCCTAGCCACTTCCCCCTTTATTTTTCTCAATTTCCCCCTTTCTCTCAATTCAATCACGCACTATTCAATTTCTCTGAATCCAGGAGCAGAAATGGCGTCCTACGATAATTTAATGGCAGAGCAGTTTTGGTCCTTCAACGCAGCCTTTTCCGACGCATTCACAAAGGAAAACGATGCCCTAACGAAGGCACTACAGAGCTCCTTCGCCGGAGAGTTTTTTCCAGCCGGAATGCTGGATCCTCTGTTCACTAAGCCGGATGCGACGCCGGCGCAGACGCCGACGGTCTCCGGCGTATCGGAGAACGAAGCTCTCGTCTCGAAGCAGCGGCGGAGCGTTCCTCCGAGCGGCAGGGTGGCGAAGCGCAAGTCTCGCGCTTCGAAGCGGGCGGCGACGACGACGTTTATCTCCGCGGATCCGGAGAATTTCATGCAGATGGTGCAGCAGGTGACCGGCTTCAGGTTCGGCGGCTTGATTGAGCAGCTTCCGCCCGCGCCGATGATGAAGCCGGAGCTGCATAGGGCGGCGGCTCACGGATTGGCGACACTCGACACCTCGGCTTTGTTTCTGGACGGCGGCGCAGCTTCGTCGCTGGAGTCTCAGCCATCCGCCGTGGCGGCGCGCGGCGGCGCGGGGTCGTCGGTGCATTACTTTGACTCTTTTTGTAGCTTTCCCACCCTCGAGTCGTGGAAAGCTGTTGAGTGACAATAGTTTCGGATTTAATTCCTTTTTCTTTTTTCTTTTTTGGGCAAAATGTAGGGAGGGGTAAAAAGGGAAGTTAAGTTAAAATTGACATGTATATTTGATAGAAAGTGATTTATTTTTCATTTTTCTATCATTAATATATGATGATCTTTTTCTAAATGATGGCCAATTTTTTTTTTTATCTTTCCCTCCCTTTATTAGATCAATATGAAATTGATATCCCATATGATTTTACATATGAATCTGGATGAGATCATAATTAGTCAATTATTAAGGAATTAAGAGTTAAGACATTGAAGATAAGGTTTATAAGCGAAAAATTAGTTGATATTAATAGATAAAGTTAGAGCATAAATTAGAATAATATTATTATCTGAAGTGCTAAAAGCAAAATTATTCAAAAAAGTATGACTATCTTTTAATTTACAATTAAATTATTTTTCTAATTGCAATCTAAAGCGGAGTTTTTAAAAGTATAAGGTAAACTTTTTCTGTAAACTTTCCTAACGAAATATAATGCACATCACATGATATGAACTATAACAAATTTTCAATTTGCAACCTGAATTACTACATTTAAAAAAAAAAATCGAATAACAAATTTTTAATTTGCAACCTGAATTACTACATTTAAAAAAAATTGAAATTAAGCTTCTATGAAATGATATATATCGACTAGGTATTAATATATAAGTTGATTTAGATTGTAGGAGATCACAAAAACTCATGTGAGACGATTTTAATGATAGTTTTCGTGAGATGGATCGGTGACCCATGACTTGAATCAATATCCACAAAGTTTTATAGGAATTGCTAAGTATGGGTCATGGGTTGACCCGTCTCACGTAAATATATCAGTGAGACGGTCTCACACAAGACCTACTAGTAGAGATAATAATATCATGGAGTATGATTGAGTAAAAAAAGAGCCAATTTATTGTATAATAGTTATGTTGGTTCAAAAATGAAGAGAACATGGTCTTTGCAAATATTCTCTTAAGACCAAACAGCTTATTCAACGTATGATATTTATCTAACCATCTTAATCATAGACTTTGGATCTTATCACAATCATACAGTTTGAAATCAAATTCCTTTTCAAATTTAAAATTCCCAATTGATGCAAATATAATATAATAGTTTTAAAAATAAAAGACACTGCTTCAAATGCATGGTAAGTCAACAGTATTATCAGAACTGCAATAATATATATATATCCACCATGTTAGGTGACAGCCTTGGGTTGACTTGGGTCTCTAAATTTCTTTAATTTTCTCTATATAATACATATTAATAAACAAAAATATATGTCCTTTTAATTAACCAAACCCGTGAAGAAGATTTGCTATAATTCCAAAAGATTACCTTGAATTAATCTAAATTGACCTTTATAAACTAAAGTATTGAATAATTTAATTTTTTTTTTTTTAGAAACTTAGGAATAATTCTTGTATGTGTCATCTATGGTCAACAAAATCTTGCAAAGCACATTGTTTAGTACTAATTCTGAGGTAACCATGGAATATTGTTGACTTGTATAAATTAGCCAACCTCATAAAATATTAGAAAATAATAATGGTACTATTATTTAACATATATATAGAGAAAAAAAAAAAAAAACTGTGGGTATAATTAGGATAGATGCAATTAAGGAATAATATGGAGGTAATTATCGTGTGGAGCTTGGATTATGGGTGTGAACTCAATTATGGCCATCCACCGTCCAATACTCCCAACTGCTTATCCAACGGCGCGTGTTGAGTGTTGACTCTCCAGTATTGAAGGAATGATGGTGGTTGTTACTACCTGTGGGAGTCCACACTGTTGAATTCGTGCGCCCTCAAAATTCCTTTCTATGTTAATTTGTGGTATTTATTCAGTCACGTCTCCTAAAATTTTGTCACGATAACAAACAAAGTTTAATAACTACTTCAAACTATTTTTTTCTCTTGTAACTACACAATTCACGATAAATATTGTGCTTCATCAATACTTATGTTCAAAGAAAGAAAAAGATGTAAACTACTCATTTCAATACATTGTAATTCTCTTTGAGATTTTGATTTTTAATGGATGACTTATGCACTATTTTCATAACATGTCATTGTGCTTTATTAATTTTTAAATTAATTAATGTGTATATTAGTCATGTTTGGATAAGAGTTAAAAGAAAAGTTTACTTAATAAAGAATGTATTAAGATAATTAAAATAATCATTAATTTGTGTGTCCAACTTTAAGACTTAAATTAAAGAAGCTAGAAAATAGTTTAGTGTAAAATACATGGTTAATACCATTTTTCGATCTACACTATACGTACCTTTTCATTTTCAAATAAAATATTTTTTTATCACAATTTGCATTCTTTCCAACCTCGCAACTGCTAGTAGCAAATTTTTGGCCAATAGATGTACATGTGATTTGCACACCCAATATTCTTTTCATTTCCTCTTTTATTATTCACCTCAAAATCAACATTAATCCTAATTGATTCTTCAATCCTAAAATTAACCACAAATTCAAAACATATATTTATTTTTAACCATTGAAAACTAGCTGCAAACAACAAAATTTTCCATATTTTAAAAGATAAAATGATAGAAAGAACCCCTAAGAGCAGCAGCATCAAGTGAGATTACTAATAGGGTTGACTACTTGAAATACCCAATGTAAGATAAAAATTATTTAATTTACCCACCTATATATAACATATTATCATCAAATACCCACTTTTTATAAAGAATGTCACCAAATATCACTTTTTATAAAGAATGTCACAAAATACCCACTTTTTATAAAGAATGTCACCAAATACCCACTTTTTAGTATAAAGCTTCCCGAGACCTTGACACCTTTTGGGAAACCCTAAAAATATAGGGTTTCCCGAAAGGTTTCTTTATAAAAAGAAATATAGGGTTTCCCTATATTCTTTATGAAGGTTTCGGGAAACCTTATATTTTTAGGGTTTCCCGAAAGGTGTCAAGGTCTCGGGAAACCCTATACTAATTTACACTAAATTATTTAAAAAATTATGTAAAAAATTTTAAAAATTAGGAATTGGTAAATTATTGATTGGTTAATATTTTAGACTTAGTTTTTAAACATTTCTAAATATTAACCAATCAACAATTAACTAAATGTGAAATAAAAAGCAAAATAAAAATCCGTAAATAAAACATGAAGAAAAGTAAAAAATAAAAACAATGAAATAATTTACCAATCATTGACTGGCAGTAATATGAAAAGTGGGTATTTGGAAACATTTTGTTATATAATTGGGTAAATGGTGACAATTAAGTATATTGGTGGGTAGAATAATCACAATTTATATAATATTGGGTATTACAGAGCATTTCCTCTTACTAATATTATATTATAATAATACAATGAAAAGTGAAAAGGAAAGAAAGCATTAATTGGGAATTTTGCTGATATGCAAATCACATTTGCCAGAATTTTGATGCTAGCAGTTGTAAAATTGAAAAAAGAAAGCATCTACTAAATATCAATTAGTTTAGCCAAAATGCAAAAATAAGTAAAATACAGATAAAAAAACGATATTAACCCAAAAAAATACATAGTTAAATAAATAGGTTAAAAAAAGAAAAAGAGGAATATATATGTATATAATAAAAGAGGAAATGCTATGTAATACCCAATATTATATAAATTGTGATTATTCTACCCACCAATATACTGAATTGTCACCATTTACCCAATTATATAACAAAATGTTTCCAAATACCCACTTTTCATTTTACTGCCAGTCAATGATCGTAAATTATTTCATTGTTTTTATTTTTTACTTTTCTTCATGTTTTATTTACGGATTTTTATTTTGCTTTTTATTTCACATTTAGTTAATTGTTGATTGGTTAATATTTAGAAATGTTTAAAAACTAAGTTTAAAATATTAACCAATCACTAATTTACCAATTCCTAATTTTTAAAATTTTTTACATAATTTTTTAAGTAATTTAGTGTAAATTAGTATAGGGCTTCCCGAGACCTTGACACATTTCGGGAAACCCTAAAAATATAGGGTTTCCCGAAAGGTGTCAAGGTTTCGGAAAACCCTAAAAATATAGGGTTTTCCGAAACCTTTCTGAAGGTTTCGGGAAACCCTATATTTTTAGGGTTTCCCGAAAGGTGTCAAGGTCTCGGGAAGCCCTATACTAAAAAGTGGATATTTGATGACATTCTTTATAAAAAATGGATATTTGATGATAATATATTATATAGATGGATAAATTAAATAATTTTTATCTTACATGGAGTATTTTCAAGTAGCAAACCCATAATAAAATGAAGGTGGGATGTAGGGAGCAATGGTGTGCAGGTGGGTTGTTGACCTACAACCAATGTGGTCGGTTCAATAAGCAGTGACGTGTCAGTTGACTTTGTCTACGACATTAATTGTAATAAATTTTGTGTATTTTATTATATGTTGCTATCACTAAGTTATTATTAGCTGCTAAATTAGGGGGGGGAAATTATTGTTGTTTCTGTGTCATCTACCTGACATCATGCTTACCTATGCATGACCTCAAATATGTTAAATTTAAATAAATACTAAGGTTCCTTTTAATCTATCTTTTCTAGTATGGTTTTTGGCACTTGCCATAATCTAAGCTACAAAATATAAAAATGCAAGTAGGACTTTTGAAGATTGGAGATGAATAATAAAAGAAGTTTGAATAGGGGAATGTGGAACTTCATTTTATGAAATCATACGTGTAAGACAATTTCTTACATAATTTTTTTATTAAGTTATGATTAAAGAAATTTGACCCACATGCACCTTTCTTAGAAATGATTTATATATCATATCTCTTCATTTGGATGACTGAATTTGTGAAAGCATTTTAATATTCATGGTATCAAATGTTTGGAAGGAAATTCGTGACTTTCATTTTAAACTACTTTTAAAGTCATTTTCTAACATGAATTTCAAATCTTTTTTCATATCCACCTATCCAAATTAACCCTTAGGCTCCATTTGGATAAAGTGATTTGAAGTTCAGGATTTGAAATGAGTGTATTTCAAATCCACCCAAGTTGGAGTGAATTTGAAATCCACCAAAATGACTCTAAAATTAGCTCAAAATGAAAACCATGGATTTCAAAATCTACATCCATCCAAATACTACCGATGTATTTGCTATCATGGATTTCAAATCTCTCCTCAAATCTACCTATCCAAATGGGCCCTTATAGTGTTTGGAAGGACATTGATTTGAAATTCATGACTTTCATTTTGAACTAATTTCGAAGTCATTTTGGTGAATTTCAAGTCCACTCCAATTTGAGGGGATTTAAAATCCATTCATTTAAAATTGGGAATGTCAAATTAGTTTATCCAAATGGAGTCTATTAATATTTAGTAGTATAGTACCCGTGTAATACATGAGACTAAATTTTTTTAATTAAACTTTGAAAACTAAGGGAAAAAATTAATTTTTATTTATATAAGAAAATAAATTTATGATTTTATACAGTATAAATCATGTAATAGCATTAACTATAACACAATCTAATTATTAAGTTATATAATTGTTGAAAAATATGTTGTATTAATTAGTTAAGGCTCTAAATCTTCATAGCTCTTGAACTTTTTTGAAATTTTAGAAAAAAAGAAATTGAGTAGGACTCCTGTGAGACCGTCTCACGGATCTCTTTCCGTGAGACGGATCTTTTTGACCCGCTTTGACCCAGCCCATACCTGAAGCCCAGCCCATACATTAAAAGCCCAACCCACAGCTGAAACTCAAAGCCCAACCCACAGCTCAAAGTCAAAGCCCAACCACACCTCATTTGTCAAAGCCCAACCCACAGCTGGAAGTCTCCTGTCGCACCACCGTCGCATGCAAGGAGGAGAAAAATTTTCGTCGCACTAGTTGAAGCCGTCGCACCTCGCCGCACTCAGAACGTCGCCGCCGTCTTCTCAGACATCACACTGTCGCCGCCGTGTTCTCAGAATTTCCAGGTATATTTCTCTGCTCTCTTTCATCGGCCTCAACAAACTGTCAAAAGCTTTATTAATCCTTTTTTTTTAAAACTGTTTAGATCGAATGGAGGAAAACGATTGTGAAATAATTGAAGGAGATTCATTACAATCTGAAATTGTTCAAGAAGTTGTATCAAACTTGGGAGGTATTTCTAATTTCTTCTTATTTTGCTAATTGTCATTAAATTCCATAGGCATATTAGGCTACAACATATCAGTGATTCTTTGCTTGCTAAATTATCAATAAGGCTCTGTGATTATTGGGTGTATGAGTTATTTGTTGAAGATAAGCGAATTTGTAAAAACCAGATAGAAACTCATGTTCTTGCAATGTGATACTTATGCGCTTAAAAGTGATACTTATGTGCTTAAAAGAAATACCTGGACCTGGACCAAAATAGAGTGCAAACAAACAAATAAAAAAACAAGCAGACAATAGGTATACAAGTAGCTAGAATCAATACTCATATGCTAAAAAGGCTTACTAATGTGATTAAAAGGAATACTTGGACACATCTCAATACAATACGAAAACTATTTTGCTATTTTATTTTATTGAATTCAAGTATTAGAAATATATACATAAGTATAATTCATATAGTAATATATATGTGTTTTTCAGCCAACAGTGATGGTCCTGATGTAACTGGAAATCTATTAGGCATGACAACAAACACCATCAATGAAATGTATGAGCTATATTGCAGTCATGCTCGAGCAATTGGATTTAGCGTACGTAAATCAACTAGTAGGATGTCAAATGATAATGACAATATTGTTTTGGAGAAATACTATGTTTGTTCTTGTGCTGGATTCAAAAGGAATGACAAATCTTATTCAGCGAACATGGAAGAGAATGTTGCAATATCATCAACAATGAAAAGGAGAGTTCCTGTTTTACGAACAGGATGTCAAGCTTCATTAAGAGCAAAAATGAATGATGATGGAGTTTACGAAGTTATACATCATGTACTATTGCACAACCATGAATTAACTCGAAAGGAGTGGAGCCACTTTCATCGCTCAGAAAGGAAGATGGGTACTGAAAAAGGTAAAGCAATTGAAGAGATGATCTCTTCAAGAATAAGACCAACTGATTCATACCGTTATATGTCACATAATGCGGGTGGAGAGGAAAATGTTGGGCATACTTTGAAAGATCATCTGAACTTTGTTAATAGATTCAAGGTGAAGACAATAGAAGGCGGTGATGCTCAAACAATGATTGAAATGTTGTATCAACAAGTTGCTGATGAGGATGACTTCTATTTTAGAGTCAAATTGGATGAAAACAGCAGGTTGAGTAACGTTTTCTGGAGGGACTCAATGATGAAGGAAGATTACAACATTTATGGAGATGTTGTGGTTTTTGACACAACGTATCTAACTAATCGATATAATTTGATTTGTGCACCGTTTGTAGGCATCAACAATCATTGGAAAAACACGATGTTTGGGTGTGCATTTTTATCTGATGAGAAAATTGAAAGTTTTGAGTGGCTTTTTGAAGCATTTAAGAAATCTATGGGTGGAAAATGTCCAATTACAATCTTCACAGATCAAGATCAAGCAATATCAAATGCAATAGAAAAGGTATTACAAAATTATTTTCTGTACAGTAAAGGTATATGTTTTATACGTATAAGTATGTCTTTTAACCATTTAAGTATGTCTTCTGCAGGTATTCCTTGGAACAAGACATAGACTATGTCTTTGGCACCTTTATCAAAATGCTATCAGTCGATTTGGGGAATTTAAACGTGATAGGACATTCAAAGAAGCATTTAACAAATGCTTGACAGGGTGTGCAGATCCAAATGAATTTGAAGCATGTTGGCAATCAATGGTCTCAAAATATGGATTGGAAGAGCATACATGGTTCACACGGTTGTACTCTTTAAAGGAAAAGTGGGCAACTGGACTGAGTAAAGATTTTTTTTCAGCCGGATTGTTATCTTCTCAACGAAGTGAAAGCACTAATAATGCCATTGGTTTCAACGCGAGAAAAACAACAAGCTTGACAGAATTTTTTGGCATTTACAAGGACACTATAAAACGTTGGCGGACAAGAGAACAACTAGATGAATTTCAATGTTCAAAATCAAGGCCAGCATCTATACTTCCATTAACCGGATTGTTGAAACATGCTTCTGAGGTATACACACCATCTCATTTCAAAAATTTTGAGGCTGAATTTCTGAAATCTATATCAACTAGTTCTACTATTATCTTTCTTGATGAAAATATGATGGTCTATGATATTTCTTGTGAGGGTGAAGGATCTTGTCATGTTACATTCGATGGTAAAAATTTGTTGATCACCTGTGATTGCAAAAAATTTGAAGAATGTGGGTTTTTGTGCTGTCACTGTTTAAGAGTGCTTCATATGCATTCTATACAAAAGATACCCGACTCTTACATACTAAAGAGATGGACAAGATATGCAAAGTCAGAGATTTGGGAGAATTTGAGCAAAGAACAGCAATTGTCTAACAATAGAACAGGATCCATACTTTGGCGTCATGAGATGACACGCAAGTATTATAATCTTGTTTTGAAAAGTGAACACTGTGAAGAAGCAAGAAAGACTCTTGAAGACGGATATGATAGAGATTGTTCTGTTATTCATGGAGTATTGAGTTCAAGAGATTCTATAAATCAATGCAATACTTCTACTGATTCAAGTTGTTCAGCAAGTAATATTGTTTTGGATCCTACACGATCTATTACAAAGGGGAGAAGACAAAGAATAAAAGGGCATTCAAAGAAAAAGAAGACTACCGATGCATCAATTCAACAAAAGGAGTTTGGAAGCAAGACTCCTAATTTGCATTTATTTTAAGGATTTGTTAATTCTTCTTATTTTAGTGTTTTGAATTCTGTTCAAAAGACATACTTAGTACTTATATCAATTTATTTTTCAGATTTATATACTCATATACTCATTTTCATAATCAGTACTTTTGTTGATAAAAAGGCATACTTATGTGAATAAATTGCATACTGGAACAAAACAATGTGAAGCAATGAATACTGATTTCAAAAATAAATATTTATGTGTATAAGAGAAACATTTTTGCATAGAAGAAATAATTTGAACAAACAAACTTAAACAAACAAATAAGAAATAATAAAACCAGAACCAATACTTATGCACATAAAAGACATACTTATTTGTATGAAATGCATACTTGGACAAAAAATATGAGATAGGCAGTAGATAACAAGCAGTTATTGTCTTGAACTCCAAATTCGAATATTATTGTCTTGTTGGAAATGTAAGAGAGAGTTCTACACCTTTTATGTTTAAAGTTTCCTTGTGAAATATAAACAATCCACATTTAAATATTATATAATTAAATGAGATACTGATTTCCAGAATTAATATTATATGCATAAGAAAAAATCAATACTTATGTGCCTAAATCAATACTTATTATCCAAAAAGTCATACTTATGTGCCTAAAAGGCATACTTGGACCAAAAAACATATAAAATATAACCTCAGAACCAATACTTATGTAGATAAAAGACATATTTATTCGTATAAAAGAAATACTTGGACAAAGTATAAGGCAAAATACATACTCATTTCAGAATCAAAAATTTCACAATGAACAAGATTAGTTTCATCAACAGAATCTTGGCTCCATAGCCATACATTTTCACAAAAACAAGCTTCCATAACTCATCCAACATCTTCTTCAATTGCTCATCAGTTCAAACCAATAAGAAATTCAAAGTAAACAATCAACATTCAGAAAAATACTCCATCTCTAACTATTATCCATTAATACATTAAGAAAATTCAACTAACTGTTTGAATCTCAATCCATTAAAAACTTCAACAAAGTTCTTAGCCCTTTTTCTTCTCAAGGACCACTTCAATCTTTTTTCTTCTTTCCACAAATCTCCACAAGTTGAGGCTTCTTCAACGAGAATTCACTTACTTTTTTGATCACATCAGCCTTCAACTCATTAATTTCATGTAGCAGAATTCGTACCAAATATTCACCTCGCAACAACCGCCGTATCAATGCCTTCAAAGAATTAAACAATTAATATAAATAATAAAATTTAATTGCAGCAAAATTATACATGAATGCCTAATAATTCATACCTTCCCCAAGTCCGGACATGTGTATACTTTTCCATCAAAACATTCCATGTGATTCATGAGAAAAACACCACAATCTTGATCTTTGCTGTTTTTCTTTTGCCAACTAAACTCAATGTTCTCAAAAACACATTTGACAACAAGATCAGCCTTTGGGTGGTTCATTTCTTCAAGAAACACGGACATTTGTTTTTGCTACATGAAACGAAAGTATATCACTAAAAGATATAACACATACATATATACTTAAACGAATAAAATTTAAAAATTGCATACCACTTCTTCAACAGCATAAATGTATGTTTCTGGATCCACATGTTTTCTATTGTCAAGATAATGCATTTTTAGATCCAACAAATTCAGAACTGCGCCAATGTAATGATTGTGAATCTGAATTGGCACAAAAAACTAAAACAAATGCAAATACAAAAATAGCAAAGTTAGAATATTTACATATAATAATTGAAATAAAATAATTATGATCTTTCTTACCATATCAAATTTATCTAAAATGACATTGTTAAAGGTGCACCACCTTTTCCAGCAACCTCTAACACTTTGTTCATTGGATTCAATCTTCACATCATCAAGAATTCTCTTCAAATAAAACTTGAACAAAAAAAACAAAAAAACAGAAAACAGTAGTGACAAATCAATACTCATTATCAGAATCAATACTTTTCAGAATGAAAGGCATACTTATATCCCTAAAAGTCATACTTGAATCAAAAAAATGAGGCAATGTATACTGATAACAAGAATAAATATTTATGTGTATAACAGAACCAATACTTATACACATAAAAGACATACTTATCTGTATATAAGGCATATTTGAACAAAAAACACTATGAAACACTTACACTATGTCCAGTATCAAAAAAGAAGCACTTTTGTTGATTTCCCAGGCGATCTGAAACATTTAGTATCTTCGCCCATGCATCGATAACACACGTATATATTTGTTCAAAAGAATTTAAGGATTGCACTTCTTCATATGAGATGACAGTATTACCATTTCTGAACAGGAGCTCACTACAATAAGGAAAAAAAAAAACATAAGAATAGAAGAAACGAAAATAAACATGTAATTTTAAAGAAATGAAAATTACGATTAACTTGCCTTTTCAAACTTTTTTCTGTGTGATAGAAGCAATAATCAATCACTTCTTTCTTCTCTCTTTCCACCGTAGAAAATAAAGTTTTGTTCTTTTTTAGAAATGTGCAAAAGAAACCAACATCCTCCCCTAAAAGGATCATATCATCTGCTTTAGTAGTTGTCTCCTTGTCTTCATGATTCTTTTTCAAGCTAGATGATATAACCTTCTCAATTTCTTCATCCTTCAAATGTTCATCATCATCATCATCATCATCATCTTCATCTTTGATTGGTGATGGAGTTAATAACTCAAAAGAAGGCATATCATCTACCACCTTCTTCTTCTTCATTGCCAAGAAGTTGTCAACAATTTCATCAATGCATTTCTGCACCTTCGGATCTTCAAAAAATTGTTGACTATCAGAAGCAGATGAATCTGAACAAATTGGGTCAGATTCTTTAGATGATGATTTGTCCATGAACTTCAACAATGTGCTCATATGGAAATTTGAGACAATGGAGATGTCTCTCTTCAGAAGAACTAAAGTCATTTGCACAACATCCTACAAAAAAGGACACACTTGATTAGAATATGAAAAGAAAGTTCAAAACAGTATAAGCAAAATACTTATTTGCCTACTCAGAATAAACAAAAGGTATACTCAGAATTAAATACTTTTCTACTTACAACATATACTTATCTGCCTAAAAGAAATACTTATAGTAAAAAAAGAAAAATAACTTACATCTTTGCACATCTCTTTTATCTTCGAAGCTGTAAGTTCACCCTTCGGAACATTGAACTTTATCTCCTCATCCACTTCTTCCACAATTTCTTCCTCCTTTTCAGCAGCCATTTTGTCCTCATGAACATGAGCAGAGTGTTGTTTCTCACCTACATTTTTACCATCTGAAATTGGGTATCCATCAACCCATTCTCCTTGCCCATATTTCCCTGCCATTGCTTCCTCCTTCATCCTTTTTCTAAGCTTCTCGGTCGTCCAATGTTGAAGCAATGGCAGTGTACATGGCTCCACTTCACCTTGCCATTTCATCCGGTGGAAGTAGAGAATTTGAAGACATAAAACGCACCCACTCACATTCTTTTGAGACATATTTCTATTGTAACTATCAACAGCTACACAAAGCTTCTTCAAAATATAACTACACCAATCAAACTCACAAATTCTATCTACATCAACAATAGAATTATAAGCATTAAAGTCTACTGACCCATTTGTTGTTGGGGTCAAGAATGTAGATAAACTATACAACGTAAAAACACGTTTAAAATCAGCCCCACCCTCTTTCAAAGAATCAATCAACAAACTACCCAATTTACTTACAGAAGTTTTCAAATCAATGTTCAGACGACTCAATGACCCTAAAACAATAGACTTCTGATTTTTGCCTACTTCCACCACTCTTTCACCCGTCCTCGGCAAAAGAAAAATGTCACATATATCATTAGCCGTGACAACAAAACTCTTTTGCGGACCAATGGTTAACATCCTACTAATCCCATTAAAGTTGGAAGTTAACCATCTCATCAAATGAACTGGAATATACTTACCCAGCTCCAATGTCAGTAATCCACCGAAGCCTATGGACCTTATATCCTCTTTTTGCTTTTCATTTAGGCTTTGCAAAACTTGGTAAACACCTTGTGGACGACAGTGCACAATAAATTCTCTACAAACAAATGAATACAGTAAAAGTAAAGTCAGGTTTCAGCACTTCTCAAATGCTATAAAACAACAATGCTCAAGTAAAGGCAAACTTGAACAAACAAATTAAAAACAGAAAAATCAGATATAAGGCATACTTATGGGCAAAAAAGGCATACTTATGTGAATAAATTGCATACTTGGACAAAAAACATACTGATTAATACTCATTTTAATAATCAATACTTTTCAGAATTAAAGGCATACTTATGGACAAAAAAGTCATACTTGTGTGAATAAATTGCATACTTGGACTAAAAACATACTGATTAATACTCATTTTAATAATCAATACTTTTCAGAATTAAAGGCATACTTAAGTGCCTAAAAGGCATACTTCAGTGAATAAATTGCATACTTGGACCAAAAACATACTGATTAGTAATCATTTTAAGAATCAATACTTTTAAGAATAAAAGGCATACTTATGGGCAAAAAAGGCATACTTGTGTGAATAAATTACATACTTGGACCAAAACATACTGATTAATACTCGTTTCCAGAATCAGAATAAAAAATATGACAAAACAACAAAAAAAAACAATTAAGTCTAAACTACATAATAGTTAAATATATACAAACAATAATAGCCATGTGATTCAAATGCTATAAAACATGTATGCCTGCCATTTATTCGAGGTGCCATTTATTCAAGGCATTTTCATAGTACGAGGATTAACTGCAATAATTCTGATTCAAGCAGCCTCTATAAAAAACATACAAGACATATAAACCACAATTCATAGAAGTAATGACTTGCATTCCGTAAGATTCAAATTGTAGAAACACATACTCACATGTTTTAAAAGACATACTTATATATTAAACAGACATACTTATATATTAAAAAAGCATACCTCTCAACTGCTTTCTCTGCACATTTCTTCTTCTCAACAGTTTTCTCCACACATTTCTTGTCAACTGCTTTCTCCACACCTTTCTTCTTCTCAACTGCTTTCTCCACAGATTTCTTCTTCTCAACACCTTTTTTCACACTCTTTTCAATTTTTTCTTCTTGATCTTCAACACTTACCTTCCTTTTTTTTTCATCACGGATAACTCCTTTTTCTTCTTTCAACTCTTTTCTCTTGATACTCTTTGTTTCTGCAACCTCTTTTCCTTCAAAACTTCCTCTCCGACCTCCTTCCTTCGAATAAACAATGATAGCTTTCTTCCCCATAATAACTTCAACAAACAATTTCAACCTAAGCAAATTACAATTTCAACAAAAAAGAGTTTCAGAAACCTAATCACATTCTCAAAACACAGAAAAAGAGATGAAACATTAAACCCATTAACACCACTCAACTGGCTGGACAACTACTAATCAAAAAATTGAAGAACAAATCATATTCCCAGGAACTAACCATAAGCAAATTCATCTCCATCAAAGAAACTCAACAAACAGTTATTCATTCATTACTAACTCAACACTGAATGAATAAGCAACCACACAAAAAATGACGAGTTCTTGTGCAATTCTTCCATATGGAGATGTGTCTCTGACTATGGACACTTGAAATTCAACAGAAGAACTAATCAAGAAACCCTAACTGATATAAGCAAAATATATAATAATCATGCACAAAAATTCGAAAATCCAAGAGTTCTATACAACAAGCAGCAACAAAAATAGTAATGCAATCAACATCAAACATTTATTTAAAACATATAACTCAAATTTTGAAAAGAGTAAAACTTACAATTCTCAAACTCCTAGACGATGGTGAAAGCGGTGAAGACGATGAAGATGGTCAAGGCAGAGAAGATGACGAAGGTGGCAAAGGTGGCGACGGCGGTGCGACGGCGGTGCGACGGTTTTCTCTTCTATGTTTGGGGTGCGACGGTGCGTGCAACAAAGAATTTGAGCTGTGGGTTGGGCTTGACAAATCAGCTGTGGGTTGGGCTTTGACAAATGAGGTGTGGGTTGGGCTTTGACTTTGAGCTGTGGGCTGGGCTTTTAGTTATGGGCTTGAGGTATGGGCTGGGCCTAATGGGTCAAAAAGATCCGTCTCACGGAAGAGGATCCGTGAGACGGTCTCATATGAGTTTTTGCGAAAGAAATTCAGGTTCTAAATAATTTTCAAGAATTTAAGAAAACAAAAGATCTTTTGCTATGTTTTGTTATATAGTTTTTGTAAGTTTGGATTTCAACTTTAAAGTTTTTTGTAAGCATGGATTTGAAAATGCAACAAAACATCTGCACTATTTTCATATTATGTCCTTGTGTTTTATTAATTTATAAAGTAATTGAACTGTATGTTGCTCTTGTTTTCAATAAAAGTTAAACAAAAGTTTAGTTCATGGAAAACATTATATGAAAATGAAATAATCCTTAATTTGTGTGTTCAACTTTCAGACGTGAATTGAAAAGGATAGGAGATAGTATTAGTGTAAACTATAGAGCTAATAACATTTTCATATATAAGAGTGCTATTCATAATTATTAGTTATTTCATTAATTTAGTTGTCAAAAGTTTTAAAAAGTACCATGTCAGCCTAAATATATTCCAGTTTTGTTGACAATAAAATCATAGTAGAAAATATTCGAATGTCAAAGATATTTTGTAAAATAATCTAAATTTTCGTTAATTTTCATTCGATTCTGGTGAAATCTTAGTAAGAAATAAAAATCCCCCAAAAACTATTATGAAATTTAAAACGAATGACACTAATTTTTCATGGAAAAAATGTGCATTGTACTCACATAATATCATAATTTGAGCGTTACAAATTATAGTTGTACAATTATTTTGAATTCCTCACATTATTTGTACAAGATCATTTATATAATAATTAAATTTATATTTGTTGTAAATTTGTCTTCTTTTTTTTTTTTTTTTGAAATTTTAGGTTGAAGTATTAAAGTTACCATGTCCAAATTCCCAATTTTAAACAAAATTTCCATTCATAAGTTCCATCAAAAGTGAAACTTTAACTGAAATTTCCATAAAATTATTAAGGTATCAAAATCTCTATCGTAATCGAAATTTTCATCCTTAATTAGATATATGATGACAAATGAAAAATTGGATGACAATCTTAAATCTTTAAAAACATATCCAATAGTGCTGTTTTTCTAATCTATCAAACATGCCTTTGATATCAATTTTGTCCCATAACATTGTTAAAGAGAATATATCTCATAACATATGCTTCACAAAAGAAAAAACATAGGACATGGTAGTGACAACTAAAGAGGACATAGGCAATCATGCTATATAATAAATAGGCCTTTTTTCATCTCTCATAGGCTTTAAGAGTCCACTTCTGTTGGGCTATACTATTTAATATAGAGGCCCATTGGATTTTCCTCTCCTTAAGAAAAGCCCACTTGTAAATATGAATATTTATTGTAGGGAAGAAAAGGTCCCAAAATGTAACACCCCGTTTCTTTATAAGGACAAATTTCATTTAGACGTTACTTACATTAAAAATTCACACTTTAAAGAATAATAAAAATAAATAAATTTAGGAAGTAATTATGAAATACAGATTTCGGAAAAAGCAACAGAAGTGATGAAAATAGACATTTGTATAAATACATATGTTTGAAATTTATAAATAGAACTCTTTATTAAAATCTTCTACAACCTTGATTATATCGGCTACCGGCATTCACTGCTCCCACACCACGCTCTGAATACTTTAAGCTGAAAACATTTTTACACATAGGAGTGAGTGTCAGAAAACACTCAGTGGGGTTAACCTGTACAATGAAGGGGATACATAAAGTACACGTAGCCATAACATGTAAACATATCACATTGTGGACTCCCGAGTAGTCCCTTGCAAACCTTTGGATAGGTTTCCGAAGAAAGTCCATTAGGGCCCCAAGTAGACCCTGTGAGTTTTTACACCATCTGTGCTGGATTTCCGAAATATACCCTACTTGACGTGCAGGCGCATACGCAATCACACTTTTCACATAACACTTAGTAAAGAGAAATTACATTGTCATCAAACACATTCATTGCACAACAATTATAAATTAACAACAAACCCTTCAACATGTAATTGGTTTCTAACGAAACCCCTCTTGGTACCGGAATTACCCTGACTTATCACAACTTGTAGTCATTCGTACTGTCACTCTTGTAATCAATAGCGTATGTAACCATAAAACTTACTTGCACTTCAAACATATAACCATAACATTTGTATCATCGTATAATCAATCAATTCAATTCATATATTAAAAGAATTCATATATTTGATGGCACAATTAATAAAACAGATAAGATTTTTACCCCACCTTTGATAGTTGCTTGAGCATGTACGTTATTGAGCAAGTCTAGATGGTTCATCCTTGTTCGTTTCCTACATCGGACATGAAAAAAGCCTCGATATTCTATTTAATTAAAACTTTGTAGTCTAAAGTCAATAGTTTTTAAAATACAATCTTTAGTGGTTTCTTTGATCGTAAAATTTCATTAATATTCATGGTAAACTGTGTTTATTAAACTATCGGAGATTCTTAGTTAACCTATCTTATTCTTGAAAGACATGAATTTAGTTGTAGGAAAGCTAATAATAAAATTATACCTCAAGTTACACACTCGGATGACTTGGAATCCATTTTGAAGGAATGATTATTAATATGACTCGAATCCAGAGGAACTTAAGAATACTAAAGAAAATTAATTATAAAGTTATAGTTGACCTAGACCCGAAAATAATTATAGAAATGTTAATTATGAAATTAAATCTTAATTGGATTGAGTTTAGTTTATAAATTGGGCTCACTTGAATGTAATTTGGACAAAAAGACTCGATCATATAATATAAAAAACTAGTTTCAACCATGAGGTCAAACTAAGATTATTTTAGGTTGATATTTGATTATGAGGTCATATTGTCACATTTTATATCACCTTATGCTATACAAGTCATTTTGTTATATTTTGAGGAATAAGAAAGTATATCATGGAATTATGGGGTATGATATACATTACTTATAAAATCTTGGAGTCACAATACAAATTCAATAACTTATATGGGTGAAAATTACAGTCTTAAAGCTGTATCTCAGGGGTTAAACAGAATTCGTATAAACATCGAGGGTTAAACTGCAAATTGTAAAGAATTCAAGGCCAAAGCATAAATAAGGAAAATCTAGGAAAGTGCAAAGAAGCCCCTGGATTTAATCAAATTTTGAAAGCATACCCCAGCCCCAACCTTCATTCCCATAGGTATGAATACATATCATTATTAATAATAATATTATTTATACTACTAAATTATCAAACAATTAATTTTATTTGATAACAAGAGATATTATTTTTTATTTAAACTATTAAAAAACTAAATATATTAGATAATAATTTCACTATGATATTACGGATATTATTTTTTAATTTAAATACAACTTAAATGTTTATATTTAAATAAAAACTAAACTATTAAACAACTATATTTATTAGATAACAATTTCACTATGATATTAGGGTTGTTATTTTTTAATTTAAATACAACTTAAATATCTACATTTAAATAAAACATAAATATTAATTATTATTAATAATAACATGTATATTTGAATAATTATTTTTTCTAACACACACATAATAAGCTATTATATTTACGTTTTCATGAAATAGTTTTTTTTTTCTAAGATATGTAAAAGGTTTATTTCATGAAAATGTAAATATAATAGCTTATTGTGTGTGTGAATACATCTTGTTATTAATAATAATTCATATTTATGTTGTATTTAAATATAGAGATTTAAGTTGTATTTAAATTTAAAAATAATATCCCTAATATCATAGTGAAATTTTTATCTAATTAATTTAGTTGTTTAATAGTTTAGTTTTTATTTAAATATAAAGATTTAAGTTGTATTTAATTAAAAAATAATATCCATAATAACATAGTGAAATTATTATCTAATATATTTAGTTGTTTAATAGTTTAGTTTTTATTTATATATAGAGATTTAAGTTGTATTTAAATAAAAAATAATATCTCTTATTATCAAATAAAATTAGTTGTTTAATAATTTAGTAGTATAACTAATAATTAATAATAAAAATAATAATATATATTCATACGTATATATAATAATCTAATTATATTTATGTTTTCATGAAATAGTTGTTTATTCTAAAATATATCAAAATATGAGGTCAAAAAAGAAAATAATTAAAGTGTTTATGTTATTTTAAATTTAAAACATTATTGATATATTATAATATGAATAAATTTTAAGTGGGGGTCACATGTACTTAAAAGTAAACATTAGTGACATTTTGTACCTAAAAATACTTCAATGAGATAATTGAACCTAATGGTAATGACTTATTTGAACTTTTTCCCAATTAATTATTATCTTACATTAGTAAGATTAATTAAAATTGAATTAAACAATCTAATTATTTGTGATATAATTAAATAGAATTAATTACTATCTTACATTAGTAAATGTTTATTTCATCTCATTTGTCAATTTTAAATATTCTTCAGTAATAATTAACAATATTCTTAAGAAATAATTTAGTAAATGTTTATTTTATCTCCTTTGTCAATTTAAAATATTCTTAAGTAATAATTAACTTTAGGTATTATTTTATCTCTTTGTCAATTTAAAATATTCTTAAACAATAATCTTAAGTAATAATTAACTTTATTAAAATATTCTTAAGTAATAATTAAGATTAGCGTACTATAGTATCGTATTGTATTTTTATTTGGGGTAGGATTAAAAACACTTAACCACCCGAACTATACCCCATTTTGCAGTTTATTGTAAAAAAAAAATTTCGTTGCACCGTCCTCATTGAACTTTGCGTGATTTGCAAAGTACAGTAAATTGCCACTTTTCGGCTGGTTTCTCTGGCATACACGAAACAACGTCATTTTAAGTAAGGGCATTTTTGACTTTTCCAGAATCAAAACGCCGTCGTTTTGATGGTCCTTCTTCAACTGGTTGGTGTAATATGGGTTGCTTTTTTTTCCAAGTGTTTCTCTCTCTTCTTTTTCGCGCACTTCGATCTTTTATTTCAAATCCACACCTTTCCTGGTTTGATCTGATGCTTGGAAGAAATTATTTGTTATTTGATAATTGAGGACTTATCGATGTGGGATTATTGGTATCCATTCTTGCACTCTCATGATAGAAAGTACTAACAAGAACATCAGGGTTTTAAATCCTATTCATCCGCTAGTTAATTTACTCAAATGTTGTATAAGCTCTTCGAGAACAGAAAAGTGCACTGCATTAACAGAATCATTGGTGGGGTTTAAAGAAGGAAGATCAGCTCTAAAATCTGAAGAGGGGGGTATACTTGCAGTGGTAGAAGTTCTTGAAGGAGGCTCGATTCAGAGCCGAGAATACGCAATTGAGCACTTTTAACAATGTGTGAGAGCAACCGCGCAAAGTACAGAGAACCGATACTTAAAGAAGGCATGATCCCGGGGCTTCCTCAGCACAGTTTATGGAACACCTAAAAATCCATAAAAGTGAAATTGCTGAAGTTCAATTAGGTGAAATTGCTTGTTGTAGTTTTTTTTACTCCATTCCCCTTTTTAATTGGGGCTGTAAAAGGGGTTTAAGAAGGGCCATCAAGACGACTGCGTTTTGATCTGGAAAAGTCAAAAAACAACGTTTTGATTCTAGAAAAGTAAAAAATGCCCTTACTTAAAACGATATCGTTTCGTGTATACCGAAGAAACCTGATATCGTTTCATGTATACCGAAGAAACCAGCTGAAAATAAGAAGGGCCATCAAGACGACTGCGTTTTGATCTGGAAAAGTCAAAAAATGTTTTGATTCTAGAAAAGTAAAAAATGCCCTTACTTAAAACGATATCGTTTCGTGTATACCAAAGAAACCTGATATCGTTTCATGTATACCGAAGAAACCAGCTGAAAAGACGAAACCTGATATCGTTTCATGTATACCGAAGAAACCAACTGAAAAGTGACAATACGCAAAGTTACGTAAAGTTCAATGAGAACGGTGCAACGAAATTTTTTTTTACAATAAACTGCAAAATGGGATATAGTTCAGGTGGTTAAGTGCTTTTATCTCTTCGGAATATTACACAAAAATTGATTGAAAGAGAAGAAAAGAGCATTGGATATTTGCTGCAAAATTGGAAATGGCAGTGGAGGCCATATCTGAGTCTCTGCGTTGGATGACGTGGCCAGGTTACTCACAAGTAAAGACCAACCCCACTGAACTCTTCCCAACTTAAATCTATAATTCTATTCATTTTAAGATGAAAAAAGCAAAAAGAGCAATAGAATTGAACAAAAACGTAAAGAGTGATTCTTATTACAAGGGAAAGGAATATATAGTAATTATAAACACTAACGTGGCTTGGCTAAACTAATGAAGTGTATGATTCTATTATGAGGATCCGCTAGAGTGGCCATCAACCATGATATCGTTAACCTTGTTCATCAGAAGCTCTGATTCAGTGGGTGGGACAACCCTTTTCCGCAGCAGTGACTCAATAACAGGGTAGTTTCTTTTCCGGCCACCTCTTGGCCTTGACCGGAATTGCAAGTCCGACTCTTGAAAATCTCCCTGAATATTATATGCAAGAATCATGAAAATCAGACTTATTTTTTATATGACTTGTAATAAAATTGAAGAAGTATAGACTCTTACGAGAGTAAAGATATGGCAACCGGACTTTTCATGATTGTCCCTCACATGCTTGAACGTAAATCTCTTGTGACAACCAGGAATACCACATGCGAACGGTTTTAGTTCCATGTGTACAGCCTTAATATGTTGGTTGAGGTTTGATGCCTGTACAGGAGAGGGAAGCACACTAAGAAAAAGTACAAGAAGGATCTTGGAAATAGATATATTGTTAATTGTTATATTCATGAATACTAAGGCCCATCAGAATTTTTAACATTTGTTTTTCTTGACAAGAATACAATTCAGTAGTCAGATTACTGATAGATGGATTCTGAAAGGGACAGGACTTACAGTTGAAAATGTCAGTGAGCAACCCTCGATACTACACTTAATCCTCTCTGAAGGAAGCCCTTCTTCATGCATACGAATGTGACGCTTGATATTCTTCTTTAGCTGCTTTGAGCCACATTTATCACACACAATGTATCGATGACAGGACCAGATATGCTCCTTGAGGCACTTGTCATTAGAAAAATATTTCATACATCCAGGTTCTGCGCAGAAAGCCTCCACAGAATCCAATTTAACTGCATTAAGCCCACAAGGTTTCCAATGAGTATCAACATACTGATAACAATAAAAACCAAAGTACAGCATGTTAACTTAGGAAGCCAAAAATAAAAACAACTTACTGTGAGAGTCCTCATGTTTACGCAATTTGGACTGATATTTAAACACCTTTCCACACCCATAATGAGTACAAACATATTCCTTTGGTTGCTCCACATCAGCCGACTTAGATTCATCATGAAACTCCTTAACATGACGAGTCATGTTACCCTTATAGACAAATGTGTGTTTACAGCCCTCAAATGCACATTCAAACAATTTCCCTTCATGTGTAGACATGTGTCTGTTCAAGTGGTCCTTCCTTCTGTAACTGGACTGACAGTCATCCACTGTACATGTAAAAGACCTCTACAAAAAATAACAAAACTTTCCATTAGGGAAAAACAAATTGTGAAAAACATCTCTGATAAGAGCTGCTCATCTTCTACTCTAATATAAACTAAACAATCCCCAAACCTCAAAGAATAGCAAGCGTGAACGAGGCACACTTGATGGAGCTTCCCAGGCGGTCACCCACCTGGTACTGATCCATTCAAGGTAAATTTCAACCTCTCGCATTTTGGAGTTCATTTATATGGGATCCAATGCTTCACGCCCAGAAATACATCATGACAACGTTTTTCTCCATTACTTCAATCTGCAAAATATTATACTTTTTAACAGACAAGATACCCACAAGTAGCCAGAGATATAAGATGATATCGCATAAGGAAATGGATTACAAATGGTACATAAAATCATGATTACGGTGAATGGCAAATTCTGAGACAACCAAAATCAAATGACACGTGGTCAAACAGAGATGATACATGAATTCTGAGTGTAGTAAGAATATCTATATATATATATATATATATATTTCTCCACCAAAATTAAGAGTAATTGACAAATTATGATACCTCAATAGAATGGCTTTGCATATGCTGCTTCAGATGAGCAGGCTTCTGGAAAGTTGCACCGCATTCTTCACAAATATTTAATTTCTCGTCATGCCCACATTCTTCATTCAGATTCTTTTCCTTGATTTCATCCTGCAGCAGAAAATCCATCATTTAACGACTAGAAAAACAAGAATTAACTTTACAACAATGCAGAGAAGTTCGTGACATAAAATTCAATTGCACCAGTTTTCGTTAGCCACCAATTTCAATAAACATCTTATCAAAAATGATACTATTGAAATGCAGTAGAAATATCAAAGGTGAGACTTAAATTTCGTTTAAAAAATATAAAGACTAAATAAACCAAATTAGCTTTTCACTTATAATTAACATTATTCTACGGTTTACAGTTCTGAACAGCAGATAAACAAAAATAATTTCAGAATAGAGAGATAACTCTGTAAATTAATATAAAATTATAAAGAAAAAGATATGATAAAAATCATAAATAATTATTGAGAATATGAATTAACGCCTCTTCAGTTCAGGTCTCCATAAATCTTCCGCATAAAAACATTCTCAGAAGAACGAAAGTTTTAATTTTGATCATCCCCAGAGGCCAGTCGACAAGAGAGTAAAAAAGGAAAAAATTTGGGTAAAAATTAACATATTTACAAATATAAAGATAATAAAAAAAATCAAAGCTGAATGCGAAAAAACCCCGTTAAAATAGGGGAGGGGATGGGAACGTGCACAGTCGGATCTCCATTTAGATTCAGCTCAAAATTTTCTTTTCAGAACGTAACAGATCTTTCCTCGAATACAATATATAATCATGAGAAAATTCAATCAGAATCATTCATAGTTATGCATATGAAACACACACCTCATGGTGAGCGTGGATGTGAGCGGCGATTAGGGCTTTTTTAGAACGGCAGATCCCACAAAACTCACAGTAATATCTTCTTATGTCCTTGAAAATCGGTTCTCGAGGTTTCTCACCTTCGCAGCTCATCTTGCATACGTATACGACGGCGAAGTATATGTTCGTGGATGTTGAGAGGGTTTGTCTATGGCGGGAGTGCTGAAACCCTGTCTGAACGGCGCTGATACAAGATTGAAGGAGTGTAGAATAGGGTTTGCTCTTTATATCGGTGTTATAGGGGCATTTCTGTCATTTGAGCTTTATCAGAACATCCTAAAGATTGGGCCGGCCCTTTATAAATTAGAAGATCCAGCCCAATTCATCATAGTGAACACTATCCTTATTTTCTTATTCACTTTAATAATGTGTAACAAAATAATTTTAAAAAAATAATATCCAATAATTAAACATTATTCATACAAAAATGAATTATTGTTTTTTAATGCCAAATTGGGTTCATTATGAGCTAGTAAAACTCAGAGAGAGGGCGGGAAGAAAACCAAAATCCCTGTAAACCCTACTCTCTCTCTCTCTCATGGCGTCCTTCCCTCAGCCAGGGACAGTCACCATTTGCGAAATCAACAGAGAACTTGGTATCAAATTCTTATTGAATATCTGTGCTGCATTTGATCTCAGTTCACATTAAGTTTACTGTCGAAAAAGTCGCTCAAATTTGTTTAATTTATACACGCAGTTACAGCAGATCACCTCAGCGATGATCAGGCCAGGGAGAGCTATGCGAAAATCATTGTACTCTCCTCTTCAACCCATACATAAGTTTAATTTAATGTTTTGGAGGATTGCAAATTTGTGTTTGATTATTTGATATTTAGGATTGATTGATTGATATATTTGCAGGGAACTGTATTTAGTCCCATCCCATTTGAATCAGAAAATTTATTGGGGACAGTGACTGAGCAGGAGGTGGATTCACGGAGGGGTAGTTTCGGTATTTTATCAGCTTGTGTGCAGTCCGTTCTGAGTGGCTCCCTCAGGCCTCTTTTGCCGCCTGCTGATGTAATTATCATTTGTGCTATGCATTATCTGATGCTAATGTCTGAATTATGAATATCTTATAAGGTCCTAGTTTCAGGCAAGAATAAGTAGCTATCTTGTCTGTTTCCTCACAATCATAAGGTGTATTCTCACAATGAAGATGTCAATTAGATAAATGAATTAAAACATACTGGGTGTATTCTATTAATTTTTCTTTGAGTTACAATACACCAATGTGGAATAACTAGTTTAAGACTTTTGAGTGATAGCTTATTGTTAGTATGACAGAAAATATTTGCATGTATTTGCTATTGTATCCTAGAGAGAAATCCAGTTTTTGACTTTTGATTTATCTTATTTGTCATCTGTCTTGAAGCAATTTAGAACTGGCGCTGCAAGCTATTAACTTTGTATGGTTGTTTTTAGGTAAAACCATTGCAAGATATTGATCTTCACAGTGTTAGTTGGCACCATCACAAACAGGTTTTAGCATTTATTTCAGGACCAAATCAGGTGACAATTTGTGACTACAATGATTCTGGTAATTAACATTGCTATACTTGATGCTTTTTTCTATAACCCCTTTGGTATATTAAGATTCTATATTCTTGTCACCTAAGAGGTTTCCTTTGTACTTTTGATCCTAAGGTAATTTGTACGTCTTTTTCTTTCTTTTTTGTCTTCAATCAGATGGAAAGGCTCCTTGTATCTTGTCCCATGAGTCCCAAAAGGATGTAAAGGTTCTTGAGTGGAGACCAAATGGAGGAAAAACCCTTTCTGTTGCATGCAAGTCAGTCCTATGAAATTGATCTGTTTAACAGACTCAATGAATTATTGTCTATTTGTCTATTTGTTAATCTTTCTTGTTGTTTAGGTCAAATTGTTGAACTTAGTCATGCCCTTATGTTTGATGATAGGGGCGGCATTTGCATCTGGACTGCTTCTCATCCTGGCAATGTTCCATCTGTGAGATCAGGGGTGCCATCAAACACACTTTCTAGAGGCTCTGCAACTAGATGGACGTTGGTGGATTTCCTTCAAAGTTTGGATTCTGAACAAACTAGTGCACTTTCATGGAGTCCCGATGGAAGATATCCATATCAACTTTAATTTTCTGTTAGGCTTAAATAACCTGTTATATCATCGTCTTTTATTTTTATAACCTCATGTGGTCTATTGGTTGCTGAATTTCATTCAAAATAGCTCACCTACTCTGATATCTTTTGTCCTATCATGGATTTGATGTAGGACTAGTATGACCCATTGTCTTCCTTGTATGAAAGGGGAACTTTTGTGTTCTCAATCATTGCATCATCGCAAAGGAAAAAATCTGATTATATCTTTTCATTCTGCTGGAAGTTTAAAAGGGTTCTAAAAGTAATCAAGTTGTTCTTTGTCATCCCTGATTATAATGGGATTATAGTGATGTAAGTATATCCCACATACCTTGTAGTAGAAAATCCACTATTCTATTATACCAACTAGAGAAACTGCTGAGAAATTTTTATCCAGAAAAATAGTTGATGTGTTTTCATTTCTGTCGCGTGCTAGGTCCTACTATATTAATTGTATAATAATATGCAAAAATTGCTTCTAATAATGATTTACTTTCTTAAGAAACAGCTTCTATATTGCTTATAGAGGAATGAATGCATGTTTATGTATATTTACTTATTTTAATTTCTAGATGCACCTCAGTAGTTTCAGTTGGATGAATCTACTAGTGAAACATACCATGTTTCTTGAAGTACTCGTAAAATCTGAAATCTTCCTTGACGTGGTTTTACATATTTAGCATCAGCCTCATATGAGAGTTCATCTTTCACCATTTGGGATGTCTCACAAGGTATATGATTTTCCTCTTATCTTTTTCTATCTTAAAACTCTGCAAAATTTGAAGATAGTTGATGGTTTTGTAAATATCATAATATTGTGTTTCCTTAACTTCTAATGATCTTATTGTTATAACAGTAAATTTAAGACTTCAAGCATGCGGTCTTTATAGTCTTCCCTTTTTATTTGCTTTACCTTCCTCTCTTCTTCTTGCTTAACATCTTACTTTTAATTACAGGTCTGGGCACTCCTATTCGAAGGGGTTTAGGTCCTTTAGGAGGAATATCACTTTTAAAGTGGTCTCCGTCAGGAGATTATTTCTTCGCTGCGAAATTGTACTGTAATTTACAAGATATTTTCAAGTTTATTATGCGTTTATTACCTTTGAGAATGCACATTCTCAATAAGGATCTATTTAGAGTCCCATTTTTTAATGCAGTGACGAAACATTTTATCTCTGGGAGACAAACACGTGGACATCAGAACCATGGTCCTCACAGAATGGGTTTGTCACGGTTAGTGGATAATCCGTTATCTATATTGGTAATGAATTGTCACTGTTTTGTTCAAACCATTATATTTAGGTCATGTTCGTAATAACTTAGGAAATCTTTTATTTCATTCTTAGACAACTTCTTATTTGATGTCTATAGTGGTGAATCTTACGCTAACATGAATGATATATTTTTTTTCTTTTGACAAGTTATCTTCATTCCGGTTACAATGTTTGGGTTGATGGAGAAAAAAATTTGAGATGCTGTGAAAAGTTTTGTTGATCATGTTATGTTTTAGAGGTGGCTCTTTTTGGAAAGCTCTTTTTCAGGAAAACTATTATTCTCTTCTTTGTTTCTTCTGCAGGATTTTTTTTTTTTTTGTAGCATTTATCCAGTTAACTTGTTTTTCATAGCTGAACCATAGGTTTGTATGACATAAGGATAATTGTACTAGAACATGAGGAAAGAAATTTTGATATTAAAAAAAAAAAAAAGTTACTGCTGCTATAGGCATTTTTATATTGATGGTTGTGTCATTTATATTGTGGAATTGTGCCTTTGTTATGTATTCTTTTGTCTTATTCATATCTCAAAGCTTTTATTCATATTGCTGGACAAATTTTTCTATGGGTTAATAGTCTAATTGTTCATCTAATTATTGATGATAGGGAGCAACATGGGATCCAGATGGGCGTATGATACTTCTTTCTTTCTCTGGATCTTCATCATTAGGTTCCATCCACTTTGCATCAAAACCTCCTTCACTAGGTACACAGTAAATGTCTCCAGTTTTATGTGTCCCGTTCATTGATATATCCTGTGTTTCGGATACATGAACTTGATGATATTGATGGGTTTGTGGCTTGTAATCTAAAATATTTGTCCTATAGAATGTAAATTCTGTTATCTATATCATAAACTAATGACATCATTATAAATAATTATGGACATATTTTGAAAAGTCTGGCAAAAAACTCTTGATTATTCATTTATTTGTTTTGCTGGGGGATTTTCCTAACTTGAAAAAAGAAGTAACCATAGTCGAACAAAAGCTGTCCTATGGTGGTAATTTCTGTGGCAGTGTGTAGGTCATTATATATATATATATATATATAAATGTCTTCAGATGGTATTTATATTAAAATTGTACTTCGTTGAATATAAGTTAAATATTTTTGTCAAATGGTATTTGTTTGAATATACATATATATTCAATGTTTTTGGACTCTAACTTTTAACTTGTTATTTTGATCTTCTTCAGATGCACATCTTATACCAGTTGAACTGCCAGAGATAAAATTGTTGACTGACAGGTAGAGAAATCCTTAATGTAGCTGTAAGATATACTTGCCTACTCTCAGCACCTTAGATAAGCTTTGCATGGAAACTTTTTCATTTAGTAAACTTTGCTGTTGCCAGTCTCTATTCCTTTCGTGGATTCTTATTTCCATTTTGGATAACCTCTATTTCAAAGCATTTTCAGGCCCTGCAAATGTTCACAGAACTTCTTGATGAATTGATTTAGTAATTTTATCATCATTTTGCAGCCAGGTTATTGAGAAGATAGCCTGGGATGCTTCAGGAGAGAGATTGGCAGTATCATATAGAGATGGTGATGAGTTATACAAAGGTCTCATAGCCATATTTGATGTCAAAAGAACACCCTTAATATCAACATCATTGATGTAAGTGGATATCTCTTGCTTGATAAAAAGCTAATCCCTCATTATAGTTCCCTTCACATGTTTTTTACGTACATATCATTTGCTGTTTCAGATTTTCTGGATATTTGTGTTCTGTAGCTAAATTTCTGATCTGATTCTTATGTCAGTGGATTCATCCGAGGTCCTGGGGACAATCCAAAGCCAGTAGCATTTTCGTTCCATGACAAGTTCAAACAAGGACCATTGCTATCTGTGGTTTGTCTTTTGTCATTTTTCTACACCACCTTTACTCCTTTTTGCATCAACATATTAGGCTCAGGTAGTTGGTTGCTGCTTAAGTCTTATGTGATATTGGTATGCATATGCATAAAAGTTGTTCAGGAGAACCAAACTAGGCCGCAGGCAGTGCACACATGATATCTAAAAGTTGTATATTGAATTTGACTTCATTTTTGAATTTAAACAGCATGAGTTGCTTTTAGTCCAGTACAGTATAGCTACTACATTCTTGATTCCACTACTGCAGCATCTTGACCGACTAAATTTCCTGTCCAGTGTTGGAGCAGTGGATTCTGCTGCACCTACCCTCTTATGTTTCGTTGAAATATTCTACCATAATCAAGGTACTAGTTTGTTTGCTTTCTTTATCACTGTTATCGAATCTTACAGTTTTTTTCTCGCAAAATAGGAATGCCTAATCATTTGAGAATTGTACATTTCCTTTATTCCAGTGGCAAGAGGTTTTAACTTCTCATTGATCAGTTCCCTTTTTGATTAGTACCAGAGAAGTCGGAATGTATATGAGCTGTGAGCAATGTCACCATGCCTGAGGGCAAACTACTGTGAGCGTAGATTGATTAAAACTGATCGTGAAAAGTATATTTGTTGATCTACCAATTCTAAATTGGGTTTTGGATTTCGAGTTATGCTGCGATTTTTCTCGAGAAATACTGTTGAAAATATGTATTTTGTCTAAGCTAATGCCATCAACTAGAGACAGAATTATGTAAAATCTTTTTCTTTATTTTGATGTAATAATTTGTTTATGCGCTTCAATACATTCATGATTCACCTTTCAATATGATAACGTGTGGAGTTGCTCATTATTGTTATGTTTCTCTTGCACTTTGAATGCTATCGACATTTATCGTGATTTTATTGATTGAATTAATTGATCAAGGCTTTATTATTGACAACAATTGGTCATGACAATTCTGGGATATCGAAACTCGATTGTACAATTCTGGTTTGGTACTTTCAAATAGTATTAGAGCCGTTGAGATTTTTGAGAGAATTAATGGATGTGTATTAATACTTTAATATACTTTCAATATTCAATTAATTTCATTATCATCAACTCTCCTGAATCCATTCAGCTGATCATAACAAATTTCCTCTTTATTTTCTTATTGACACTACAATTTACAGTTCTGCAATTACATGTAATATAATCATTATGATTAATAAGTTCAAAGAACACATGTTATTACAAGAATAGTACACAAACTACATTGATGTATACAGAGCATTAGATCCTTCAACTTGAATAGCATTTGATTTTCTGAGCAAATCTATAGAAGATAAAGAATATGGAGGCAACATAATATTCATTTTGTTGCTGGCATTTTTGAGTGCACTTATAACAGGGCTTACCTGCATAAACAAGAGGACGAAACATGAGACTCAACGTCAAATGTAACAGAGAATCAAGTCCGATTCATCGTATATCAATTCTCTTAGATTTCATCTGAAAGAGAATGTGAACAACACAAACAATTAAGAGGGAACTTACCTTGTTTGGCTCATTGAAAGAATTTTCATCCATCACTTTACTAGATGTCAATGTAGTCAATGTAGATCCTGCTGCCTCTATAGAATTCTTGTCCAATCCATCAATGGAAACTTTAACACTAACTTTGCTGCTTCCAAGGTTCACAACCTGAACAAGATAGAATGAGCAAAAAGAGTGATAAAGATGAACGAATCGTGTGATTTCAATCACTCTTAACCTTTATCCGGACATAGCTTTTATTGTTCTCTGGATTTGTCCAAGAAATAGCTGATGCGATCAGAGAAGAAGAAGAAGAGCGAGATTGCAGGTTGGAGTCGAGAAGAATGGCACCATTCGACTCTGTGAAGAAACGCTGCATCCAGTAGCTAGGTGTGCCATACACCTTGGAAGAGTCGAAGACTATTGCATCTGGATTGAATCTGTAAGTCAAGAAACACGACTCTTTCTTTACGATAGGCGGATGAATGTTAGAACGATGCAAGGACTATATAATCGTACATACCTTCTATCATTGGCATTCACGAACAAGGGAGCATTACTTGCCATTTCAACGACATTGCTGCAGAATAATCATTGCAGATGAGTCAATGAAAGGCAACAAAAGCATGTAAACATTTTCAAAGTAAAAAAAAAATACCTGTTTCTCTCTAAGCCAAGAAGAAAGCCAGCTTCAGCAAGTGCTTTTAGAAGATTTCCTCTACCAGCATCGCCTCCAGTGACAGCGTACTCGCTCACAAAAGCCTGAAATATCGTGTCTGTTAAGAGTCATTTAAAGACGCGAGAAATCAGAAAACCAATCAAGAAGCACATAAATGAAACACCTTTGGGCCACTTCTTGAGGTGTGATCAAAGGTGTGAGCCATTGAGAACATAGAGTTTGCATTCGTGTAAACCTTCTCACAAAAACATGACATCATTAGACATGAAAAACTGATCATTTACATAGTTGTTCAGCTTTAAATTCTTACATGGAAATCATACAAATCTGCAGGATGATCCAATGGTTGAACAGAACCATCACAGTTTGAGACAATCTTGATATCCGGGTAGGCTCCTTTAATCGCAGTGTAAAACTTCAAGTAATTTCCTAACATGATGTTCACTAAATCAGTCGAGTAGATACAGCGTAGAATGAAAGAAGTCAAAACGAAGTATTAAATACACACCACGATAGTTCTTTCTTCCACAGTCTTGATTACCAACAGCAACATATTGCAGATCAAACGGTTCTGGATGGCCCATGGCAGCTCGGATAGAACCCCAGGTAGAAGTGGGATCTCCCTTGGCAAACTCGAGTGCATCAAGAATATCCTGCAAGAAAATGGCAAACAGACAGATTAACCTTAACAACTTCAAACTTATTTTATGAAATCAGAGCTGCGAAAACACATACTTGGACAAATGGTTGAATGATGGAAGTATCAACTTGATCATTATGACTAATTCCTGCAGAGATAGCACTCTTTGTCAGTGACAATGTGAAGGGCATAATGGTAGCTGAAATGTGTTTGTTAATAGTATAATACCGTTGTTAAAGACCCAAACAGGCGATGCGCCTAAGTCCTCTGCAAGCTACAGAATCGCAACAATGGCAGACATGTGAGACGAAGATTTATGCAAGAAATGTTCTTATAACTGTATGACGAACACTGCAATAATTTGAAAAGAGGAGTATATTACTTGGAGGTACTCGAAATAACCAAGTCCATCATCAGTCCAATATAGCCAAACATCATTAAAATGACCAGGCCTCTCTACCCATTTCCCAATAGTTTCTCTCCATCTGAACGCATTCACTAGCCAATCACCTTCGACAAAGGAACCACCTTTCGAGAAACAGATCAAATATGACAATGACATCTGTCACTTGGTGCATATGGAAGAATAAGACAATCGACAAAGCATTATCTTTCTGAGATGGAAAATCTAGTACGTAAAGTACCTGGAAATCTGATAAATCCCGGCTTCAAATCAGCAAGCATGTTGAAAAGGTCTTGTCGAAATCCATGTCCCTATGATAGGCATATCAATAAACGAAGAGAATATTGAAAGTGAAGGCTATGGATAAGTAGTAAACTCATGTACATTGTGTGTGTTTAAAGGCATTGCTGAGACTTGATCGAGCCAGATTGTACACTTTCTTGTTGTTGTCAACTGCAATCTTGAATTAGAATCAGACTCCTTTGCGTCCAATATAATCTCCTTCTTTGTCCAATTCGTAACATCATCATCACTGCCAAGCCACGCTAATCAATAAGTTCCATATAATATCTAAACATCAGTTACCATTAGCCATTCTTACTTGATAACATCTGTTGCTAGAGTCTGCAGTTTTGAACCAACAAACGACACAGAAATTTCGATTGCTTGTATTGAACGAACAAAAAAGGACACCTTATATGTCTTTCCTTCTTCAATATTCTGAAAGAAAAGATGAATGAGATCAGACATTAACAACACATGCCACCATTTCGATTATAAGAACATTTTCTTACCATTCCCCAAAATCCAGGATTGTAAACTCCAACTCCACCATTTGGACAGATGTTGTCACCATGAATGCCACACAGTACCTCCATCTGAAGAGCAACTTTATTTCTATCGAAGCAGGATGAACGGTCAGTTGACACAATAATTGATGATTCATCTCCAATTATCAACCATGGACTAATATTTGATGGAGTATTCTGACCTCCTGCTTCAAAACCTGGAAACATAGTTTTGTGAGTCAAAACAATGTCTAAATTCAAACAAGATAGAAAAATGCTACCAACCTCTATTGCTAACAAGCTCTGCCCACAATCCTCCAGCCCCCGAATGATTGATCTCCTGGAAAACATCTTTGACTATTATGGTTCAATACGGTTATTATGAAACAAGAAGATGAGACATCTCATTAGTATCATTCATCTGTATACTAATATAAGGACTAAGCATGACATGAGTACACAAAACTGACCTCAAATGATATTCCAAACATCGTCTGAGGAATCTTTCTTGTAGGATTTGGAGATGCATTTACAGACAAAGATGCTGTTTGAGTTGCATTGATCTCATTTGCATAACACTGAATGAAAAAGGAAAGCAACACTATACAAGCAGTTTGATACGAGGCCATCTTGCTCGATAGATTGTGTGGCTTAGCCATGTATTTAAACCCAAACAACGCGATACGCTAATCACCTAAAACAGAATGAAAATCGTGATGTAGTGAATGCTAATCCTGCTATATGTTCTGTTAACTTCAACAATATATAAGTACAAAAGTGAAAAAGTATGAACAGAATAACTACCTTCTAAAACTAGTATCATTAGCTAACAGACGCAAACAACCCTGCAACTCTGACATATGCAAATGCAAATTTGCTTAGAACAATAATCATTACAGGAACGATGTGGGGCCCCACTTTCAAGAATCAAAATTACAGCTGATAGAGAGCAAAACAGAGAGTGTTGACTTTTAGAAGTGCCAAGAAGTCATAAAACCAAGATTTTGTGCAGATTCAATTTCAAGAATCTGGGATTAACAAGGAAGAGAAAAAAGATGAAAACTTTAACTTGTTGAAATCTCATCATTCAAAATTACCTGCTGATCAGCAGCATCTGAAAAATCAAATCTTGATTTTGCGTAAAAAACTACGTGGACGTGGAGATATTTATAACGAGATTGCTTGTAATCCCTCTATGTGTGTGTGTGTTGATAAGAATGCAATAAATGGTGGCTTTGATCTTTGTTATCTTTGCTTCAAGAATAGTAATTTTCACCCTTGTTTTGGTTCTTGCTCCTTTAAGTTTGCAAACTGTTCCTTGAAAGTTTCTTTCTGGGCCCACTTATCATCACCCAATAGTGATAACTATTTCTATTCAATACATTATTGAACAAAATTCAAATATATTCATAAAAAGAAAAAAAGAAAAGCAAACTAATATATTCACAAAGTGTTGAATCCAAATGTGTTGTATCAATATGATGTTTTGGAGTTGGGGAATTCTATACACACCCCCAACAAATTCTAAACACACCCACAATAAAATACTTACAACTTAAATATTTCTAAACACACCCATTAACTTTACAACTTTACCCTTTAATTAAAAAATCTATATATATAAAAGTAAGGTTGAGTCTCTCAAGCTTCGTCAAGTGGCACTCTCAATGACTGCCACATCAACATTTTAAAGGAAGATAACCTGTCCAACTTCCCATTTCTCTTTCTCTCTCCCACCTTTATTCTCATATCTCTCATCTAAAAGAAATGTAACTGTAAGAAACGCTCTATAAGAAATGTAAGAAACGTAAGAAAATGAAAACGGCTTAATGAAGGGATTCGAGGTTAGTGTTGCATTGGATTCGAGGTTAGTGTAGCATTCTATAGATAAAGGAGATGCAGAGCAGATGGAATTTTGAAGGCTCCTCTATTCAAGCAGAAAACTGAAATTAAAGAGAGATATGAGATATTTTTTTGTTTACATTTTTCATCTCAAACTTCAATCCTTACTCCTAGAGAATCTTGAAGTTTGTTTTCTAAATTTTTTGTTTTATTTGTGTTCATAGCAAACAGAAGCTGGACATATTAGTAGAAGAATAGAGATGACTTCTAAACTTTGAGTGAATAGTAGAATGATACAAATATGAATAATTAAAGCTATACTATTAGCTAAAATGTGTTCGAACACAAACACTAGATTAAGACGAAAAGAGTAGGTCTCTTGTGAATCAGGTGCATGGATCTTAGATCCATGCACCCGGGTCGGGGGGACCGCACCTTTTTTTTTTTTCGCACATGATTTTTGAAAAAAATCACATACCAATATGTTATGTTAGACATACCTTTACGTTATGTTAGACATACCTTTAAGCTATGTTAAACATATCAGTTCTGTCCAGATTTCATGCCTTCTCTTTTTTTGGCTTGATTTTTGAATTTTGGCACATACCACTACGTTATGTTAGACATACCTTTACGTTGTGTTAGACATACCTTTATGTATACTTAAACATACATTTGTATATGTTAGACATACTTTTGCATATAGTTAAACATACCTTTATATATGTTAGACATACCTTTGTATATAGTTAAACCTACCTACACATGGTTGGTCTAACTATACACAAATGTTGATTTAACTATACACAAAGGTTGGTCTATTTGAGTGAATATCTAATACATATATTATGCTAAACACACCCCAACAAAATACACACCCCACCCCACCCCAAACCCATCTCTCTCTCTCTCTCTCTCTCCCCCTCTCTCTCGTTCTTCCACCCAACAAATCGGTCTTTGAAGATTGAAGAACAACGGCCGAAATTCACCAAATTTCCACCACTTCTCATCGTTCAACATCAAGGACACTTTGAATCGAAGCATGGACAAGACGCATAGACCCCCGGGTGATTGTCGTGAGTTTCTTTCAACTCTTAGTTTTTGTTTTCTAAGTTTAAGTTCTTGTTATCTTCAAGTATAGATGAGTTTATGAGTTGAATTGTATATAGATTAGGGTAAAAACAGTGCAAAAAATTAGTATTTCTGTTGAAAATTGCGTGCAAATCGGCCTTGAAGTGGGGTGGGCTTCGACCCTAGTTTTTCGAAAATATTGAACAAGATTCGACCACAACTGGTCGAAGCCTCTCAAGCAGGTTCGACCAGTAGTGGTCGAAGCGTGTTGAAGACCAACGACCACAACTGGTCGAATGCTCTGAGGTAGCTTCGACCAAAAGTGGTCAAATTATCCTGAAGCTGCACAACCACTTCTGGTCGAAGCTTCCTAACTTATGTTTGCGTTTTTGATAGTCAACAAATGTTCGTACATTCTTAATTTTATTCTTATGATGAATATTGCAGGCCAGACTTATACGAGAGTGCGACCGACCGCCTTTAATAGAAGGCGTAGAGCTTTTGAGGAGAAGGAGTCATCCGCTGACATTCCTGATGTTATGGTTCCTGCGCTTGAATGGAATGTTGGCGCTGAAGCTGAAATTCAAGATGAGCCTCAATTTCAGCCTGAACCTGAGCTTCAAAATGAGGAGGTAGAAGGTGAAGAGCCACAAGACGATGAGGAAGCTGAAGATGATGATATGTTGACCGGGCCTTGTCCCGATGCTCTGTTGATCCCCGTCTTATCCCGAGTTTTAAGACTCATGTGGCGTACGGGATTTAGGACGAGATTGAAAGACCCATCCTGAAATGCTGGTGTCATACAACGAAGATGACCACTTGGTCCCTCGACCCACCACCCACTCCGGAGTTTATGAGCCTGCTTGAGTCGACAAAGATTGCCGACTTGAGGTACATTTCATACAAAACTCCAAACAAAAATTTGATATGTGTTTTTGTTGAGCGTTGGTAACCTAAGACCAACACATTTCACATGCTGTGGGGAGAGATGACGATTACATTGGACGACGTCCTTTGTTTGACGGGGTTGCCAGTCAGTGGGAGGACAGTGGCCGTCGAACAAAGTCGCGGTCCAGTTGAGAGACCACGCCGTATGGTCTCTAAGCTATTGGGCGTCCCCTACAGTGAGGCACAGAAGGCTATCTTTGGCCAAGTTAGGGCTTCTGTCAAACTTGAGTGGCTGAGATCACGATTCAGCCAGGCCGCCCATACTGATGATGAGGAGAGTCGTGTATGTGGCGTGCGGGCCTACTTGTGGTTTGTGCTGGGATGCACAATCTTCTCCGACAAGAGTGGCACTCGTGTCGACACAAAGATTTTACGGCTCTTGGAGCAGGTCGATCGCATTCACCAGTATGCTTGGGGAGCAGCTGTGCTTGCATATCTATATCGGCAGCTCGGCCTCGCATCTCGTAGTGGTGTGCGTCAGATTTGTGGTTATCTGACGTTATTGGAGGTTAGTAAATCGGTTGTTAGACTAGCACTTTGTTTGACAATAGTTTCAACCTACTTTTTGAAAAACTGATTCTGAGTTGTGACTTTTTATTTACAATGTAGGCCTGGATCTACGAGTACTTTCCCTTCACACGTCCTACTCACAATGTCCAATACGAAGAAAGAGATCCATTTGCTATGAGGTGGATCCAAAGATCACGCTCTGGAGGCACTATGGATCGTGTGTCTGCCCTACGTGAGATGTTGGACAACATGTCCATGCACGAGATTCGTCTTTTTCCTTTTACATGATTGTTATTGATAACGTGATCCATTTGCATACACTAATATTTCATTTTTGGAATAGGTTAACTGGATGCCATACTCGACTTGTAGGCGGGCATATCCTCGTGATGATGTCACCTTCTACCAAGGGTGTATTCGTGCTTTCGACTGTGTGGAGCCATATCATCCAAATAGAGTGCTCCGTCAGTTTGGATATGTCCAGACAATCCCAGAAGTGGCCCATCGTGCCTAGTGTGGTCCGGAGAAGAAACACTGGGCAGAAGTACAAGGTCACGTACGACGTATTGGGCAACTATTTTCATCAATGGCGCAACCACGTTCTAGATCAAGGGGCCAGGGGCAACCTCGCACATCCACCTTGGCAGATGGTGCCGGATTACTTGAGTTGGTACAATGAATTCTCCCACCCCATTGTCCAGAATCCGATAAACTCCTCGACTGCCATTGGGACTACCTCGACGCATGTAGGACCCCAGCCGTGGGACATGATCCGGGATGCTATGAGTATCATGACTCCGGTATATCAGCAATACCATGGTCACGAGGACGCGTTGGACATGTCTGTGGTGTGGCCCGCTTTTGTTGGGGCCTATCAGGTGTTTAACATCCAGGATGATGCCCCGGAGTCCTCTGCTAGGGCATCAACTCGTAGACCTCGTCAAGGACGCAGATAGATTTATTAGACTTGACACTCGTTCTTGACAGTTTTGTACTCTTTTTGGACTTGATACCTCGTACACTTGTAAATTAATTCCTACATTGCCATTTGAAATGTGACTTTTCAAATTAGTTTACTATAATATGATTTAGTTTCAACATCTGAGTCTGAGTAACTTGTTCGATTATTAACGTAAAACTGAATGATCTCAAACTCCTGTTACCTAAAATGCAATAAACTCCACTGTTTGAGGTTGATTAATAATACTCATTTCCGTCCCATCTGATTCGTTTTCCTATCCATATGCAAAATAACAACAACATAAGTATACTTTGCTCAATATGTCAATTCAAATCAAGAGGATGTGCGTCGTAAGAAGGTCGAAAAGTAAAAATTGGATCGGTTTGGCCAAAACACATCGAAAATACAGATTTCAGCTGATTCTGACCGAAAGCTTCTTAGAGGCTTCGGCCACTAGAGGCCGATTTATTGGGTTGCGCTTCGGCCTGTACTGGCCGAAATCTCTTTAGCTCATTCGGCTAGTACTGGCCGAACCAACCATATAAATTTCAACCTGTTCTTTTCGTTGCGAAGTCGCGGATTTCAAATTTTTCATGAACTATTACCTACTTTTAGAGGAAAATAAATCGGTAGAAACGAAGTTTACAACTTACATTATCTATAATGACGAGTTTTTCTTCGTTTTCTTTATCTTTAACAAGTGTATGATTGTTGGAGGATTTGTTCAAGCTTTTAAGGAGTTGCATGTAATGTGTATGTGATGGTGAGGAAGAAGAATGTTTTTTATGTAATGGGGTGTGTTTAGTAGATATATGATGAGGTGTATTTAGTAGATATAGGATGAGGTGTGTTTAGAAATTGTAGTTTTTATAATATATATTTTTTTATAAAATGATTGATAAGGATATTTAAGTCTTTTTGTAATTTTTTTCATTTTGTATTAAATAAATGGGGTGTGTTTAGAATTTATTGGGGTGTGTGTAGAATTAGCCTTCGGAGTTTGTTATGTTTAAAGGGTCTAATAGTGAATTTTCACAAATATGAGATCTTTTTGTAATCTAATTAAATGATTATCTCAACAAGATAATGATGCAAGTGACGTAAAAGTCCCTCTCAGCTGCAACTCCAACAAGGGGAAAATAATATTAGTGTAATATTGAGACTTATTTCTTAAAAAAAAAGATTTTTTTTTAAAGCATAGAGAAAAAAGAAAAATGAAATAATAATTGTACTTTGCAAAGCGCAGGAAAAACGTTTATCACTGGCATAAAAACACACTTCCGAAAGAATTACCCTTCACTTCAGAGGTATTTTCTCCATTCAGATCTCTTTCTTATCGAAGCATCTGATTTATGTGGTGAAAACATACCAAGATCGGATTTTTTTTTCATTCTGGATTTAATTCTGTTTTGTGTTAATTTACGGTTGTTAAAGCGGAATAAACCTTTTCATCTTGTATTTGACGAAAAGATTCGTCTTTGCAGCCTTGCATGTGTTTTATCTCTTAAACTTCAAGATTGCTGTAATTATGTTGCTGGGGTTTTTTAAGGGTTCGGATTAAATTTAGGGATTTAATGTTCATTATCTGGGGTTTTGCATGTGTCTGATTAATTAATCGGCATTTTGCAGGGAGCTAGTTCTTGTGGACTGAGTTTTGAACTGGGAACCCTTTTGAGATATGGTTCGTGTGTGAGTTTATTACTGTCTTTATTTTGTTGTTAGATCTGGTTTTGTATAATATCTAGGCGGAAGAAACTGGGTTTTTTGTTGTGCTGTTTGGTTATAGAGAATTGGATAATTCTGAGATATTTTATGTGATTCAAGTATCAGTTTTGAGATAATTGAACTGTGTTTGAAGTTTTGTTTCGTCGTTAAATGGAGCAAGGTTTGGGTTCTGGTCAAAATGCTCCTCCTGGTTCAATAGATAAGTCTAGGGTTTTAGAAGTGAGGCCTTTAAGATGCCTTGTTCCAGTTTTCCCTAACCCACCTGGCGTGTCATCGGTTACAAACCCCCATCCAAGTCCCTTTGTGTGTGTTCCGCCCACTGGTCCTTTTCCCTCAGGGGTCCAACCATTTTACCCTTTTCTGGTTTCAAATGAGTCTCAGCCTTCTGCATCTGGTGCTCAAAACCCACCGAGTAGTTTTGGTTTTGGCAGCAGTATACCAGCTCCGGTTCCGTTGAATTCATTTAGGACCCCTGCACCCCATGAAAATGGGGGTGCCAGTGGGTCTAAGAGGGCCACTAGAAATCGTGGGTCAGGATCTTTGGCTGTAGAGGATGATGGATATAGTGACTCACATAATCAAAACGACCAGTATGTGAGTGGATTTAGCATGCATGTTGCTGATGCGGAGGATGGCAGTAGTTCAGTGAAGAAAAGGGGTCGGCCAAGGAAGAAAAAAGGAGCTGGGTTTGTGACTGGGAATGTTGAAGAGATTGATGTTGAATCAGTAGTTAATAGCTTCTTGACATTGTTTAAGCTTAAGGAATTTGACGACTTTAGAAGATCTAATGGTGACAAGGATACAACTGGAACCATACTCTTGGTCTATGATTTGCTTCGGAGGAGGCTTACTCAACTTGAAGAAGCAAGGGATTCAGCGCCTGGAATTGCTAAACGTCCAGACTTGAAAGCTGCTAATCTTCTGATGACCAAAGGAGTGCGGACAAACTGCACGAAGAGGATTGGCCATGTACCTGGGATTGAGATTGGTGATATTTTTTTCTTTAGAATGGAATTGTGCTTGGTGGGGTTACATGCTCCAAGCATGGCTGGGATCGATTATATGAGTGTCAAGATTACCATGGATGAAGAGCCTGTAGCTGTCAGCATAGTTTCCTCCGGAGGATATGATGATGATGGGGATGATTCTGATGTGTTAGTTTACAGTGGTCAGGGTGGAGTAGCGAGGAGAGACGGACAAATGTTTGATCAAAAGCTTGAAAGGGGAAATCTTGCTCTAGAAAAGAGTCTACATCGTGCCAATGATGTAAGAGTCATAAGGGGTATTAAGGATTCAATTGGTAATGGTAAGATCTATGTTTATGATGGTGTATACAAAATCCAGGAGTCTTGGGCAGAAAAAAATAAGTCTGGTTGTAACGTTTTCAAATACAAGCTGATTAGGGTACCTGGCCAGCCTGGAGCTTTTTCATTGTGGAAATCGATTCAGCAGTGGAAAGACGGAACTGCCACTCGACCTGGCATTATCATTCCTGATCTAACTTCAGGTGGTGAGACTCTGCCTGTGGTTCTTGTGAATGATATTGATGGGGAGAAGGGACCTGCTCATTTTACTTATGTTTCTACTCTCAAATATTCACAACCTTTTCCTGCATCCAAACCTTCGACTGGCTGTCATTGCTTGGGTGGATGTCAATCAGGTGATACCAACTGCCCTTGTAACCAGCGAAATGACGGCATTCTCCCTTATTCATCTCATGGGGTTCTCTATACTAGTAAGCCCGTAATCCATGAGTGTGGACAGACTTGTGGATGTCCTGTAAACTGCAGAAATCGTTTGTCTCAGGCAGGTATAAAATATCGTTTGGAGGTATTTAAGACTAAGAACAGAGGTTGGGGGCTTAGGTCTTGGGATCCCATTCGTGCTGGAGGTTTTATTTGTGAGTACACAGGGGACATCATCAAGGTTACTGCTGGTGCTTTTGAGAACGACAATGATGATAATTATATCTTTGACGCCAGTCGCTATTATGAGCCACTAGAACCTGCTCATGGTTCTTCCAGTTCCAAAAAATCCCCATACCCCCTTGTCATAAGTGCAAAAATCAATGGAAACGTGTCCCGTTTCATGAATCATAGTTGTACACCAAATGTGTTCTGGCAGCCTGTTTTGAAGGAAAGTAACAACGATGCGTATCTCCATGTTGCTTTCTTTGCCATTAGACATATTCCTCCGATGCAGGAGCTTACGTTTGACTATGGGATAGTTCCACCTGGGAAAGGAGACCATGGAAAGAAGAAGTGCTTGTGTGGATCGTTGAAGTGCAGAGGATACTTCTATTGATTGTGCCAAGCATCTGATTTTCAGTGCTTGATGCTTGGAATAAAGGTTAGATTTCTGAATTATACTTGATTTTTGTTTACATCTTCCATTTTTTGTTGCTTTGTCCAGTAACTTTATGTATTCTTCGAACTTCTATGACTGAAAAGATGGACATCAAATACTCTCATGTTCTTGGAATTAAACTTCATCACTTTAGATACTCCTTGGTTTAAATTTCCAGAAAAGATACCAAAAATGGTGCTGAGATGTATTTGCCTATGAGAAACTCTATTGCTTTAAACAACCGATATATGACATGCTTCTAGAATCTTAAGTAATTCATTCATCCTGTGATCTTTTCGTTCGCTGAAATGCTAGTTCATTTGATGTGGATTCTGATTATGATACACATGCATAATACAAAAATGCCTCATATGGATTTGGTTTCTCAACGTATCTACGCTTTATCTGCAACATGAGCACGATGATGAGTGATGAATCAGTCTTTAGACTAATCAAATGCTTTTACTTGTTCCATAGGTAAGATGGAAGCAGCCCGATGAACGTAAGGATTCTGTATCAAAATGTGGCGCGCAGAAGCCAGAAAGTAATTCGTAGCATGTGGGTAGGTATAAGGAAGGAGCGTAGTATGAGCGGTTGCAGATGAAACAGAAAGTTTTTGAACTCATGATTTAGTAGTTGTAGAATTTGTGTAGTTTGCAATGTATTATTTATTCTGTTAGAACTGTGTAAGGAAATTCTTCTTTAGACTTGCAGAAGCTTTCTTCATGCTATGGCTACCCCTATTTCAATTCAGGAGTATTAACCCATCATTCATGGTTTTAAATAATATAGCCTAGTTGTGCTTTTGTGACCTCTGAGTCGAGAATCGTAGGTTGGTTTCGTAGATGCTACATCTGATATAATGCAATCTTCGAGTTTATCCACTCATGAAATATCATTTTGGAAAATTTGTGACATGAAAAAAGGAAAAAGCAATTTATATTGTGAATGCAAAAATGTGACAAGTTTAAAGGATTGAATTTAGTGTAATTATCCATTTAAACAGAACAGTTTACATAATTTAGACATGTGTGCTCAAGGTTAAGGAGCGTGCAAGAATCAATCTAGTTGGGTTAACCGCGAAAAATCCGTTAAATTTGGAAGATCCAACGGCTCCAAGATTAGTTGGTGTGTAAGAAAAAGGAGAAAGAAGGGAGAAAACATTGAGGGAAAATGTGTCTGAGAGGAGGTAGAGCAGGGGTAGCTGGTATACCAGAGAAGAGAGAGAAGACTGTTCCTTTCTCTCTCATTAATCCAGCTAGCTAGGCTCTTCTCACAAAATCTTGATTCTCTCTCATCCATTGTTTTCTTTCTTCTTCTTCCCTTTTGGGTTTTTGCATTTGAAATTGCAGAATTAGGGTTTGGAAGAAGAAGAGATTGGGTTGATTTGTGATGAGTGGGATGAAAAATCAAGATTTTGTTGCTGCACCCTCCTCTAAATTCATGGATCCCCCAACTGTAAAAAAGAGGCTTTATCAAGTTTGGAAGGGTCGCAATGTAAAAACCCTTTTTTGCCCCCCGTTTTCTTCCCTGTCTTGTGCCTTTATGTGTCAATGATAGTGAAAGTCATTTCAGATAGTTTTTCTTGTTCTTTAGAATGTTGGGCTAAGAAAATCTTGGATGAGAATTTTGCTTAAGAAAAGAAAAGAAAACGAGTTAAGTTCATCATGCTGGAATTGTCCCTTAGTTTGTTCCTTTTGACTCAAATCATCTAATGTTGATGACTTGTTATGTAAGAAGGATCAAAGACCTCAGCTTGAACTTTCGACTCTCAGGGTTGGCACTTTTGTTGCTTCAATGAGGGATTGTCTTAACAATTTCTGGGGATTATGATAGTAATCTTTAGCATTTTACAGTGTTCAATAAATCTGCATTGTGACCTCGAGGCAGATTGATTCTTGTATAAACTTGCGATTAGAATGATTAATTCTTGAATAGTGTCATTGTGTCTCTCAGTAGAAGTGAAGTTTTCATACTAGAAAAATCCCTCCATCATTAGCACTTCTGTACTTCAAGTTCATCCAAGCATTAATGATGATCATCCTTATACTTTTTTAGGGATTAAATTATTACAGTTTTAATGTTCGATTTATGTTACAATCCTGAGAAAAATTGATGCATGCTTATGTTTTCATATAGATTTGAAGTTGGACTTATTCTCTGCGAATCAAATTTAGTCCCTTGAGTGTTATTCAATCTCTCAGATCCTTCTTTTTTCAAAATTATGATGTTTTTTGTTCTGCAAAAAATGAACTGATTTGTTTTGTTGGTTTACTTTTCTTTACTGAAATGTGTTGTTTTGTAAGCATCTACAGAATAATTATATTTCTTTCAACTGTTTGTATCTTTCCAGAAAAGTGCACAATCAATACATAGTATCTTCGTCTTTTCAGAAATTTTTTTGTGGGGGGAGATTGATCTTTGGTCCTGATGCTGGATCCGTTTTTTTATCAACCCTCCTCATTGGAGTGCCTGCAGTTACATTCTGTATCAAGATGTTTTTAAGGATTCCAATGGTCGATTTCTGGTACGGCTGTGCTGTATTAATTATGGGACTTGTCCTAACATTTTTGGTGGGTAAATGAATACCATATTATATATAACACTGAGAAAGAATCAAGAATGGTTAATACTATGGTTTTAACTTGTATCAACACTTTTGCAGGATTTGACATTTCTCTTCATGACATCTGCAAGAAATCCCGGAATAGTTCCTAGGAACACGAAGCCACCTGATTTAGACAGCACTTCAAACTCCACTTCATCCATGGAGTGGGCATCTGGCGCCACTCCCGACTTGAAACTGCCAAGAACAAAGGATGTTTTCGTCAATGGACACACAGTGAAAGTGAAGTACTGTGATACGTGTTTGTTGTATCGCCCACCACGTGCCTCTCATTGCTCGATTTGCAATAACTGTGTTGAGAGATTTGACCACCACTGCCCATGGGTGGGCCAGTGCATCGGAGTTGTAAGTACTAGGATCACAAAAATGTCTGAATCATATTACTCGTTACCACATCTAACATTGCATATCCATTCGTTGATTATTCCATGCAGAGAAACTATCGGACTTTCATCTTGTTCATATCAACATCAACAATCTTGTGCATATATGTTTTCTCTTTCTCTTTGTTGAACCTCTTCAAAGACTATGATCGTTTATGGACCGCCCTGTCAAGGGACATTGTTTCGGTCATTCTAATAAGCTACTGCTTCGTTGCTTTCTGGTTTGTTGGTGGCCTCAGTGTCTTACATTTTTATCTCATGTGCACCAATCAGGTTAGCCACTTCACTTATGCTTATTACCATCTTTGTTTGTATATTCTTACACAAGTATGTACTAACATGTTTTTTTTAGTTACGAACAGACAACATATGAGAACTTTCGATACAGATATGACAAGAAGGAAAATCCATATAATCAGGGGGTGATTAATAACATCAAGGAGAGTCTCTTCTCCAAAACAGTGCCATCTCAGATTAATTTCCGCGAATGGGTGATTGAAGAGGACGACCCCTTTTCAGAATCCATAAGTAAAAGATTCGGTGATGTTATAAAGTCGAGCAGGAAGATAGACGTGGAACTTGGCATTAACGGCAAGGATGGCAAACTACTTCCAGATATTCTGCAGCATTTGGACTACAATGGAATTGAGAATAGTTTGAAGAGGGGCAGAGGGGGTAAAATTGTCTCCGATTATTTCCTTTTTTCTCCCGATCGAGATGAAAAGGACGCCACCGGAGATAGCACAGACGATGTTAGGAGCCAGGGTAGCTCACCATGAACATCATGCTGTTAAAAGAACAAGAAGATAGAGAAGGTGTGAATGTTGGAATATTGTGAGTTTTCTTCTCATTCTTTTTTGTTTGAGAGATGTTATATTATACATTATAAGAAGATACCATATCGATTAATGATTAATTTAATATGTTAATTATATAAGCTTGAGACATTGTATCTTCTGTTTGCTGTATAATGTTTTTGCATCAGATAGTTTCTTGTCTGCATGTTCACAAATGAAGTGATGAAGACAGCTAGTTGTTACTGTTTCAAAGACAACTTCATTGGGATGTCTGAGAACTCTATGATGATCCCTTTTCACATAGTGTTGGTGGAATTTGTGGCAAGTTTTTTTAAAAGTTTGATCTTTCTGAAAATATTAGATAATTTATTAATTTTTTATGGATGAAATTATCCTTTAAAGTGTTTTTTCTTCTTTCTAATTTTTTGTTTATCGATTAATTACTGTAAATCGTTAAAATCGGTTTTGTTTCAAGTATGATGTATCTTGACTTTGATTACTAAATGAACCAAAGTTGTAGTATTTGGACTTTAAGAAGAGAAACTAAATTTATTTAACTATAAATTATGCTATTGACATCAAAATTTTCAAAATATGGTTCAATGTAAAACCGATATCAAACCTGTAAGTTTGATTAAAATATTTATATGGTTTGATAAATTTTAGACCAATTAAAAAATATTAAATGCAAAAGAAATCGTTGTGCCTGCACGTTGGATGAAAATGGACATCAAAGTTTGAAAGAAAAGAGTCAACAAGTTGGATGAATCGCCCCTGCAGTCCAATTATCTGCCAGGAGAGAGAGAGAGAGAGAGAGAGAGAGAGAGAGAGAGAGAGAGAGTGCAGTGCCACCTTTAGAGAGGGAAAATAAGTGGAAGTCAATATTTTAGTTATTTGGTAGTTGGAAAATATAATCATGGGAAATGGGATTAGATTAATTAAATTATTGAAGCAGAATTAACAAATGTTTAGAGAAGAATAAAACATTCTTCCCAAGAAATTCCATCTTTGTGAAAATAACAGAAAACCAAATGGCAGCTGTTTCTTGATCATCTCTCTCTCTCTCTCTCTCTCTAGCAAAGCCTTAAGCTCTTGCTTCATGGCTGTACATGACTGATCAAGAAAGTCGAAAAAGCATGAGCTTTTAGATAGTTCGAGTGGTTTTCCTATCTGGGATATTGCCAAGAAACAAGATTGTTGAATAAAAACAGGATCTTTATGTGATTCAAAATCAAGAAACAATCTTGAGTTGTGTCAGTTTCTCTGTTATTTCATTATGGATCGCAAAAAGCTCAAACCACAAAGGCTTTATCAAGTTTGGAGAGGAACCAATGTAAGCCTTTCTCTTTATAATTCATTTTGAATGTTTTTTAATATCAAACAGAATCTACAGTTAACTGTTCTTTGGATCATACAGAGGTTCTTCTTTGGTGGAAGACTGATTTTTGGCCCTGATGTCGCCTCGTTGTTTCTATCCACCTCCCTAATTACTGCACCCGCGCTTCTGTTTTGCATAAAAGTTGCGTTTATTATTAAAAACAAGATTAGGGAACAAGAATCTGCTCTTTCATGGTATCCTATACTTGGTGTGACTATACTGCTAACTATTTTGGTAAGCAAACTATCATTAACTATGTTTGTTTGAAATATGTTATGGTTTGACACTTCTTTCTTGTTCATGTATTCTTGCAGGATATATATTTCTTGGTTCTTACATCGAGTAGAGATCCTGGGATCATCCCTAGGAACACGAAACTTCCAGAATCAGACGAGTCATTTGAGCTAGACCACACCCCATCCATGGAGTGGATCAATGGCAGAACTCCTCATCTGAAACTGCCTCGGACCAAGGATGTTGTCATTAATGGGCACACTGTGAAGGTGAAGTTTTGTGACACGTGCTTGCTTTATCGTCCCCCTCGTGCATCTCATTGCTCCATCTGCAATAACTGTGTTGAGAAGTTCGATCACCATTGTCCGTGGGTTGGACAATGCATTGGTATAGTAAGTATTCTTACATCCTTAACCATGTTTGATTACTTCAAACATAAGCATATGTACTTATTCAATTCTGTGTATACAGCGTAACTATAGGTACTTCTATATGTTCGTTGCCACATCAACAGTCTTGTGCTTGTTCGTGTTTGTGGTGTCTTTGATCAACGTTATCAGAGTAAAGAGCAAGGTTATGAAAGCTATGTCGTCTGATACACTATCCGTCTTTCTGCTCGTCTACTGTTTCATCGCTGTTTGGTTCGTTGGTGGCCTAACAATCTTCCACTTCTATTTGATCAGCACAAACCAGGTGATTTTCCCTCAAGTTTTGAATCATGAAACTGAAATTTCCTCATTGTAACGAGAAAGGTTTTTGTGCAGACAACGTACGAGAATTTCAGGTATCGTTACGACAAGAAGGAGAATCCATTCAACAGAGGGATGATCAAGAACTTTCAAGAAGTGTTTTTGTCTCGAGTTCCAGCTTCAAAGTTCGATTTCAGAGCATTTGTTAATGAAGATGAAGCTATGATCACAGAGTTCAGAGATGGTGACCTCATGGAAGGCACTACTAAGGAGAAAATCGACTTTGAAATGAGAGACAATGATCTTACACTTCCAGAGATTCTACGAAGCATAGAATTTGGTCGCGTTGAGGATGATCCTAGACGCGTGTATGAAGGCGAAATAACTAAAGAATCTGTCGTAGTTGAAGTCGAGGATTTTGGTAATGTGATCAGATCCGAACGAGGTACTACATGAGGTCGAGTTTGATGTAGTGTTTCGTTCGGATGCTTTTAGATTCGAAATCGACATGATCGAATAATGTAATGATCTTGCGACTAAAAATCGTAGATAGAACTATCTGATTCTGTTGTATATTTGCTTTGTTTCATTTCATAGACTCTGTTCAGCCATTTTCTCCACTTTGATTGTTATAAATTCATGCAATTTGTTATAATATTATCTTTTTTCTAAACTAATAGAAATTCTGAAATATGTATTTGGAGAGAGCTAGGCCACAAGAACTCTTGTCCTAAAGATATTAAAAACTGGAAAAGAGAACTAGAAAAGCAATCAAGCAGACCTATAGGAACACGCCACGTGTCAGGTGAGGTTGGATTCAAACATTTTCATCAAAACTATATAGTCCCTCAAAATCTTTTATCATCTTCATCATTAATCTTCTCTGCTAAATTTGTTCTTAACAAAAAATGGCAGTGGAAATGGCTCTGCTAAAACCAGTGTGCAAGTTCAACTCAAGAATCGGAAACAGCTCAAGATTGATACCACACCGGAATTTCTTCACGGTTAAAATGTCGGCCACCGCCACCCCACCGCCACCAGCTCCGGCGGCGGCGAAGAAGAAGAGTCAGAAACAAGGAATAAAGGAATCCCTTCTGACGCCGAGGTTCTACACCACTGATTTCGATGAAATGGAGCAGCTTTTCAATACGGAGATCAACAAGAACCTGAATATGGCTGAGTTCGATGCTTTGCTGCAAGAATTCAAGACAGATTTCAATCAGACACATTTTGTGAGAAACAAGGAATTTAAGGAAGCTGCGGATAAGATGGACGGGCCGTTAAGGCAGGTCTTTGTCGAGTTTTTGGAGAGATCCTGCACTGCTGAATTCTCTGGTTTTCTTCTGTATAAAGAGCTGAGCTTGGAAGAAGGCTCAAGGTGTGGTCTTGAATTCTTGAATTTTGCTTCTCTTTTTTCGTACATGAAAGTTCTCGGAAAGTTATCTTCATTTCTGGTTTATCTGTGCAGAAAACTAATCCTGGAGTGGCTGAGATTTTCTCTCTCATGTCTAGAGATGAGGCTCGTCATGCAGGGTACTCTCTCATTGACATAGTTGTGATGTGTTGACAGGTTTTTGAACAAGGGTTTATCAGACTTCAACTTGGCTCTGGACTTGGGGTTCTTGACAAAGGCAAGAAAATACACATTCTTCAAGCCCAAGTTCATCTTCTATGTGACTTATTTGTCTGAAAAGATTGGATACTGGAGATACATAACCATATTCAGGCATCTCAAGGAAAACCCCGAGTATCAATGCTACCCGATTTTCAAGTACTTTGACAACTGGTGCCAGGATGAAAATCGCCATGGTGATTTCTTCTTTGCATTGATGAAGGCCCAGCCCCAGTTTCTCAATGACTGGAAGGCCAAGCTATGGTCCCGTTTCTTCTGTCTTTCGGTAAGAATATGAAGCCAAGAATATGATTACATTACGGTTTTGTATGGCTTATCACATGTTGATGATCCTATATGCAGGTTTACGTGACAATGTACCTCAATGACTGCCAAAGAACAGCTTTCTATGAAGGCATTGGTTTAGATACTAAAGAGTTCGACATGCATGTTATCTTTGAGGTAAGTGTGTTTGTTCTCACTCATCTTCCTGTACAAAAGAATAGGGTAGTGATTGTGAATGCTACCTTTATGCAGACAAACCGCACGACTGCTAGAATATTTCCGGCTGTTCCAGACGTAGAGAACCCAGAGTTCAAGAGGAAGCTGGACAGGATGGTGGAGATCAATGAGAAATTACTTGCCGTTGGAGACTCTGAGGATATTCCCTTGGTGAAGAACTTGAAGAGGATCCCTCTCATTGCAGCTCTTGCTTCTGAGTTATTGGCTGCATATCTCATGAAACAGATTGAAACTGGATCTGTCGACTTTGCTGAATTCGAACCACAACTTGTTTACTAATTTTCTGTAAGAAACATCAGTTCAGTTTCATTCTATAGAGAAGGCAGTTTATCGCAGTGTAGAAAATGGCAGGAGAAACAGAGACAAATTGTAAGAATTTGGCACATCTTTCTAGTTTTCAAATCCCAGAATAGTTTGGTTTACAAGTTGTCTAAATTATAAATATATGCACAACTTTTAACAGCTTTGAAGTGCTTCCAAATTTCTAATTTACACCAAAAGAATAAAAAATATGATGCAATCAGTTTAGCTTTTTTGACTTCATCTTTGAAGCATCACCACCATTATCAGCTTTCGTCTCTTCGTTCTTAGTCGGGGCTAGTATTCCAAACACCCATACTGCTGCCATAGTGGCCTGAACTGGTGCAAGCCAATAAACAATCAAATGCTCCTTGGTTATGTGCTCCCCGTTAGCAAAAGCCCACCCCATTACCTAAGAAGCACATATTGATTATACAATGTAATGGATAAAGCTCTAGGAATAAAACAGATTTGAATAACTGGAAGGCGAATACTTACAGAGGCTGGATTCATGCAACCCCCAGTTAAGTCAGAGCCAAGAATGTGAAGAGTAAGCTTGGATAGGCTGGAAATCCAAGTTTTCATGAAGAAACTACCCTTAACCTTTTTAGTGAGGCTAAGTGATATAATCACAATCGAAAATGTTAGAAACCCTTCGGTCAAGGCACCCTTTGCTATGTCAACATTTAGGCGTGGCCCACGTCCGATTCCAGGAAAGATGTCCAAGATGAGCTTAACCCCATAAACTGCCCCAACAACCTTAGCAGGATGAGAGAGAGGTACGAGTATTATACGTATTATCAAATAACAAGCTCATTTATACAAATAGAAAGGGCTGATCATAATAACCATGGATGAGTTATTTTCAAAGCACTCCATATTACAACACCCAAACATATCATTCTACATACAGCTAAGATGCTTTTAGAGTATACAGATTTTCATTAAACTTCTTTCCATGTTTCACATCCACTTTGTTTGAATGAAGTTAAAGCCACTCAAGCCAATGAGTAACTCGCACAATACTTATTACCCGTTAGCCATCTTACTTCCATAGTGTTGCTTTTCTGAGATACAAATTCTGTATACCAGTTATGTTGATCGTTTTAATAAAAAATGCTTGCTTTCTGACTGTAAGAAATCAAAACGAAGATAAAAATTTCGTCTTTCATGAGCTTGCACAGACCGAGCCAGGATCCCACTAAGGGTCTTTATCAAGAACTCAGAATCCCTCTTCACTACTAGGCCAGCCAACTCCATTAACAATTTCTTTTTCGACATTCTAAAGTCCCCAAAACTTAGAAACACAACATAAATATATTTTCTACTACTTAAACAATCACATATCTATCTTAAAATCACCAACCAGGATTCATGTTTGGAGACATTCCACTTCATTCTGCAAGATTCAGTGTGTTTTTTTTCTTAGTATTCTAATTGACCAAAATTTGCTCATCATTCTACTAATTGACCCAAAATCTAAATCAAACCCTGCTTTCGTGCTCACAATTACAATACAGAGATCAACCTCCAATATGCTCAATAAAATGCTTTAAATAAAAAATCAAATAATCTGGAAAACAAGAAATAGGAGAAACCTGTGTAGGGATTCTGGCTCCGAGAGTGAAAAGGAAATTGGAAAAATTCCCAGAAAAAGCTGAGGATAAAATAGATAGGGGGTTGTAGGCCCCACCCTTTGTGGCCTTCGCCATTGCTGCAAAGAAAAACATGTTCAGAATGGAAACAGAATATCTGACCATTTCACCATTAACTTCATGAACTCCATAACCCAAGATTTTGTGTACAAAAATCTTGTTTAGAACGCTTGACCAAACCCACATCAAAGACAGCACGAAATCTGCAGCCAACAATCGCCAGCCCCACGCCATATCTGATGCTCTCTCTCTCTAGAAAGAAGACGTAGAAAGACACTCACAGATGGGGAGTTGACTCATATAGGCGATGATTGATGGAATCAAAACTGTCTGATGTTTTCTGGGAATCTTCGAGGTGGAAGACAAGACACATCGTGTTAAAAGTTAAAACCTTCGTTCGTTCGTTGGTCGGATTATTTTATTTTTTAAATTACTGTATGCAGTATGATATTACAATTAAATCCTTTTCTTGCTTGATTGTCAAAACGACGCCGTTGCTCCGCGTTATTTGTTCATTCTCCAACTTCACTTTTAATTTCAATCAGAGAGAATTGTAGGGTAACTTCTCAAACTGCGCCCGTTACGATTCAATCTGACTGATAATTCTCTTTAACGAATTTTCATTCTTGATTGCAGGTTCTACAGATCGAAAACGCTTTAGATATCGATTTAAGGTTTCTGATTTAGGGGTAAGTTGTTCCATTTCACTGCTGATTTGATTTGGATTTTTATTAAGTTTGTTTGGTGGCAGCATCTGAATATCGTAATACATTACGATTTCGTCTTCCAGTTCCCGTTTTTTATAATCATGCATCTGGGTTTGCATAAATCTGGAAATGAATTGGCTCAAATTCAGCTGCATTTCGGGAAAAAAGAAAAAAAAAAAAAAGAAAAGAAAAGTCCTTTGTTCTGTTTGTTTATGAATGAATGGAAACAATTAGGTGAGCAGAGAAACAATGAATGGAAACGTGATTCAAGCTTAACTTGTGTTTTTGATTACCTTAGGCTCTGTTTTCGCCTTTCGATTCCTCAGTTTGCTTTATGGAATGTTGAGAAGTCTTGGTTGGAACTTGGAAGTGAATGTCAAATTTAGAGCAACATTTCCCCTGTAGCTAATTAATGGATTCTTCAAATAAAGATATTAAGGTTAGAAATCAGTGTAATCATACTTGTTGGCTGTTGTTGCATTTCTTCCGAGTGGTCAGAAAATGTTGTATTTTGCATCTGGATTATCAATCTGTGTTATCCAAGAGTTGCCTGCTAACTATCGAGATTGTGTTCTTGTGAAAGACCTATAGATAAGGATTTGTAATCCACAAAGTTAAAACAATTGACCATTATAGTGGATGTGCATAAGCAAATATAACTGCTTCAAAGCATTTTTGTATGAGGGTATTATTGAAATTTCAGTACGACTTTTTTTGGGACAAAATATATAGTAACAGTGACTCTTTATCTGGGACGAGCTGTTACGCAAACTATGGAATTAAACCTATGAATTTCATATATTAAGCTCCTTCAATCTCAATCTCTATGTCCAAGGTTTTATTTATCAAACAATAGAATAACCTGATGAATTATTATCATGGTTATTGAAGTTTGAATCTGTACCTTTTCAATTAAAATATTGACATGATGATTTAATTTGCTTCATATGAAACTTTCTGTATTTCCCTACAATTGGTTACCTGTTGATTAGACGAATTTAGGTCCTTAATATCCCATTGAAAGTGATTTAACATTTGCTAGTGTATGATTTTATCCTCCACAGTATGATTGATATTTACAAATGCTAGTGGTGGCATCATTTTGTGGAGATAGCTTGGTTATGATTAAACTAAATGAGGGTTTTAATTGCAGGAATTAAGTATTCAAGTTAGAAGTTAAAATGTCTGGCCCTAGGATTGCTCATGCCACTTTGAAGGGACCTAGTGTCGTGAAGGAGATACTCATCGGAATCAGTCTCGGCATCGTTGCAGGTAGCGTATGGAAGATGCACCACTGGAATGAGCAGCGCAAAGTTAGGGCGTTCTATGACATGTTGGATAAAGGTGAAATCAGGGTAGTTGCTTCAGAAGAATAAGTATCCTCAATCCATTCTTCATCAATGCCATTCTCATCTGTTTTGGGATGCTTTAAATTCCCACCTATTGTTTCTTGACTCATACCAAAGCTTGTCTTTTAGATGAAATAAGATCTGTTAGACTCTACTTTATTTTGCTGCAATTTTTGTTGTGGGATTTCTACTTCATGTTAAATAACTGTTTCATTATATTCAAGAATAAATGTAGTTCTCTCTCTCGCTGCACTAAATGTTGTTGTTCGCAAAGTGAGAAAAAAGCTGAAATCTTTATATTTATAGTACAGTTTACATTTAAATTGTTGCATTAACTTTATATTTTTTGCTCTTAGACCATCTCCAACAGTGTACAAAATTTTACACTGTCAATGATCTCCAACAGTTTACATTATTCTCTACACCAAAAAAGAATATTCCATAATATTTTTTATTAATTAATTTATTTAACATTTTTTAATTTATTAATAATTTTTTGTTTCATTATTTTATGCAATTTTTATATTAAAATTAGTTTAATGTCTGGATATTATATGTATTTATTAATATGTTGTATTATATTTTTTTTTTCAAAATCGGAATGATTGTAATAGCACTTAATATAAAAAAATAAGGAAAAAAATGAATACAAAATAAAAATAATGAAAAAGAACTTAAAAACAAAATAAAATAAGAAAAGAAAAAGAATAAAATAAATAAATAAATAATAAAAAAAGAAAAAGAAAAGAAAAATCAGATTCGCAAGAGTTGACCTGTGAAAAGTTGACGCAAAACCGGATGAGATGGCGCACGTAATTGTTGGTGAAGTTTGACAAATGAAACACAGATTTAAATTTGAACAGAGAAATAATAACTATATATACTCGTAGACTTTTGGCAGTATATGGTGAGTCGATCAATAATCCGAACAGGATTGCTATTTCAAATTATATTTAAATGGATAAGAACAAAGAATACCTAAAATTTGAAGGCAAATGCTGCTGTGCACCAGGTGCACGGATCTGGATTGGTGCAACTGGGGCGACCCGACCCGGATCCGCGCACCTGGATTTTCTTTTTTTTTTTTCTTTTTTTTTTCGCTTCAGGCTGTTACCTTTATGTTGTAAAGATGTGACCTTTATGTTATATAAGTGTGACCTTTATGTATAAATGTTATGACATTTATGTTCAGTAACTTAGGAAAAAAATGAAGATTTTCAGGTTTTTTCGCTTCAGATTAAGACCTTTATGTTGTATTGTTGTAACCTTTATGTACAGTTCTTGTGACCTTTATGTACAAATATTATGACCTTTATAATCCATAACTTTGAAAAAAATTGAAATTTTCAAAATTCAGTGCATTTTAAGGATGGACATATGTGCATCTAATATTTCATAAACGTAAATATGTACAAATTTTGTTAAAATTCTTCATTTTTTTCTAAGTTAGAGTATATAAAGGTCATTACATTTATACATAAAGGTCACACTTATATAACATAAAGGTCACATGCATATAACATAAAGGTAACAACCTGAAGTGAAAAAATAAAATTCAAAAAAAAAATAAATGAATAAAAGTGCGCGGATCCGGGTCGACCCGGACCCGACCCGAATTGTACATATACCAGTTACACAGGAGACTAACTCAAATTTGTAAAGTTAACGGATAACTTCAAGAAAAGATTTTTCTCAATAATAATAAATAAAATATATATGGGCGTTTACTTAAAAACAATTGGTCTTCTTCCCTTGAATGTCAGTGTAAAACTCACAATCCTTCCAATTAATATTTTGGACTTTTCTAAAATCATATTTCATTCTTATTTAATAGGACGAAGAAATATGTGGTTGAAAACAACTACATCAAATTTGTTATTCTTATTCTTTCTAAAAATTCTTTTATACTACCAAGGTATAATTGCTATGAAACTAACATAATTGAGTTTAATAATAATGATGATAATAATAAGAGATAAAGATAAGTCCCACGTTATTTCGATTACTTAACCAGTTATTTTATAATTATAATCGGATCTTAAGTCGAAAGCTACACAAAATCTAAAGAGTTGAAGAAATCGTGCGTGTGTTGTGTTTGTTCAGAGCATGGGCATTGGGTAACAAAACTTTTGTTAAGAGGGTGGGGCTCACATGACACCACATCAATTTAAAAACAAATACTTTTTAAAAACACACTTCTACATTACTTAACAAAAAAATACAATCATTATATGTGGGTCTCATCATCAACTAACTTTTTTCTTAATATATATCAAATAAAATAATTTTGTAATTATAATTTTTTTAATTATATCAATAATATTAAACCTAAATCCATTTTAATCAATTAAATAATTATTGTAAATATAAATATATATATTTACATTAGTCTTAATTCGTATATAACATGAAATTTAAGGGAAAATTTGAATTTACCAATTCATGTAATAATAATAATACGTTGAAATACATTTAAAATATAAATGTAATATTAATATTTAATTGTCCCCAAATCGTCTCCATATGTGTTCTATTAAATCCGCTCGAAGTTAGTGATGTATTTGATTATCACGTAGCTCGGAATTCCTTTGAAGATACTCTAGAAATTTTTCGTGTGATCCATGTACTGGTTGTGTAGGCTCATCACGTTCGTCGTTGTACCAATTCGTGATTAATTCTCCCTCGTCTTCAACAATCATGTTGTGCAAAATAATACATGTTAACATTATATGTCTCAACCTTTTCTTATATCAGAAACGAGTTGGTCCTCTGATGATTGCCCATCGTGTTTATAAAGTGACAAAGATGTGGATTATTTTTACCATATTGGTAGGTATGAGCATGTGTTTATCACATTTTTGCTTGATTTGAAAGGAATTTGATAGATTTTAGCCCAAAATGAAAGTCCAGTGGAATTTAATGTCAAGTTGAAGTCGAGATAGAAAGTCGATAACGAGCAGTTATGGAAGAAAATTCATATCTTGATCTTAAGAAGTCCAAATTCAAGGATTCTTGTCTTGTTGGAAAGCTAAGATAGAATTCTACAACTTTCATGTTGAACGTTTTCTTCGATTCGGTCACCAAGAAAGCAGAATATCACAAGAAGCTAAAAGTCGTACAAGAATGTCCTGATCTTCGTCTTGACAGGATTCCAGTAAATTGGGCATAACTTGGTGTAGAAAATGGATTTTAGGCTGCAATTAGTGTCATTGGATAGCTAACTTCAAGTTCTACAACTTTCATGAAGACATCAAAGTCCAATTCGAGCACAAAAAGGGTCAAAAATAGTTTGGAAGTTATAACCCAGGTGAGGTCGGGTCCCAATGCATGAGCTGAGTAACTGCAGAAATTCGAAGACATGCGACCCGGGTCGCTGGTGACCAGCCCGGGTCACTGGTGATATGCCCCAAATTTCTGTTTTTCTGTTCGATATGGGCCGGGTCATCCGGATCCGTCCGGGTCACATTTCGTTTGGCCGTTTCAAACCCCGTTTTGACTAGAATTCTACCCCAAACCTAATTTCATGACATTTTATGCATCTCATTTTTGTCTTTACAAATCTAAATCAAGGACATTAGATTTAATAAATAATATATACATCATTTGAAACATCACTACAAACTTGCAGATACACTAGGAATTTAAAATGATAATTTGAAACTACATTAATCTAGTCTACTTATTTTGATCATTCTATTTTTCCATAATCATTTTACAATATTGGTGGTGCATCTTTAATTGAAATTCATTCATATTGGAAGTGTCTTTGTGCACTAGCTCATACTCCTTGGAAAGACATATTCGGTTTTGTGCTTCAATCTCCGCTCTTCTTATATCTTGGAAGAAAAATCATATCTCAATCTCTAGAAGTCCAAATTCAAAGATTCTTGTTTTTTGAAAAGCTAAGATGAAGTTCTACAACTTTCATGTTGAAAGTTTTTTTCAATTCGGCCTCCACTAAAGCAGAATATTACAAGAAGGTGAAAGTCGTGCAAGAATATCCTAATTTTCGTCTTGACACGATTCCCGTAAATTAGGCATAACTTGGTGTATAAAACTCACATTGGGTTGATATTAGTGTCATTGGATAGTTAACTTCAAGGGCTACAAAAAGTCCAATTCGACTTTTAAACGGGTCAAAAAGTGTCTGGAAGTCATAATCCGGGTGAGGTCGATATGGGCCGGGTCATCCGGATCTGGGAGGGCCGTGTTTCGTTTCACCGTTTCAGACCCCGTTTCAACTGAAACTCTACTCCAAACCTAATTGTGAGATATAAATTGAGATTTTGTGACTCAAAACAAAAGAGAGACACGAAGAGACACAAGGATTCATTCACATCCAAATAAACAAGCCACATCTTAATATTTTCTTATTTGATATTTTCTTTTGTTTATTTATTTCTAGACATAGGTTAATTAGGTTCAATTCTCTCAATTCAATTAGGTCACCTAGATAAAATTAGGTAATCTAATTACGTAGTTAACATCGTTCTAATTCACTAGTCTCTGTGGGATCGAAATTAAATTAGAAATAAAATCAAAACAATACAAATTAAGTCAAAAAGAAAAATAAACATATGCATACATGTTGAAACAAACAATAAATATCATTTGGTGAAACATTAAAAATACTATTAAAATACCACATAATACAAATTATACTAACTCTTCCTATCTCCTTAAATTTTTGTTCATACTATGAACAAAAATGAAATTTGTTCATACCTTTGAACAAAAATGAATTTTGTTCAACCAACTATAACAAAAAATACAAATTTATTATTATAATAATCAACTTTTATTTCTTTCTCTCTCCTCAATAATTATTTATTATTACTTTTTCAGAACATGACCCACACCTTTATAACAGCAATAAAAATATACACATATTAACTCCTTACATTACTTAACAAAATTTTTTTTTTGTTAATCACAAATTTTTGTTCACACTGCTCATGCTCTTAGTTACTTGGCCTCGTTACAATTCCAGCTATTGTGTGACTATAAATATATAATATCTACCTACCTATTATATATTACAACGCTTCTATTTAATCCCACAACTTCTGAAACCCCACCTCTAATTCTCTCTACTCTTTTCTCTCTGTTTACGGTTAGTGTTTTTACCAGTTGGCTCTGATTTTTTTTTTCTTTCTTTCTTTTTTTGTGGGTGTTTCTTGGAAGAAATTGTTGAATTTTGTGGAAATTGATCTGTTGTTGTGAATATTTCATGTGGGCTTCGGTTGTTTTTGTGTGTGTGTGTGTGTGTTTTTTTTTGCTTTCTTCTAATCTTTGAGTGATTGTGTATCCATGTAAAATTATCAGGATATAATTGTTGTTTTCTACTGTAAAAGGGTGATGTATCTATGTGAAAAGGTTTGTGTAAAAGATTCTTGGTGATGGGAAAGATGAAGTGATTTCTGTTAAGTTTGGCTTTGTTGGAATGTGATTTGATTTTTTTTTTTTGTGTGAAGACTTAGTGCTAGTGTTCATCCAAATTCCGTGCCCTTGAGTTAGAATACAAGATGAATTACTTATTAGTTGAATCGATGATTACTCAGTTGGTATCTTCCTTACTGGTTGTGTAGGCCTCCTCTTGGATAGTTGGGGCAAACCCTTGTTCTTTTGTTAATATTCATGATTTTGTTGGAGTTTCCATCGTTCTCGTCCAGAGTATGAAAGGGTGATGTTTTCGATAGGCAGATGCAGTATATGTTAAAAGAGTTCTGTTTGTTTGTTTAGAATAAGAACAATAATATTCAAAAACATTTATGTTGATTTGTATATGCTTTGGCATCTCGTCTCTGGCGCAACTGAAATTCCTTTAGTTATATATTGTTTCAAGTTTATCGGGAAAATGGGTCAGGCGCTGGGTTGCCTTCAGGTGGATCAGTCTACTGTTGCTGTGAAGGAGCATTTCGGCAGGTTTGATGAGGTGCTTGAGCCTGGCTGCCATTGCCTGCCATGGTGTGTTGGCTACCAAGTTGCTGGCATCCTATCACTACGTTTGCAACAACTTGATGTCCGTTGTGAAACGAAAACTAAGGTTTTTCACTATTTACTAAATGCCTTCTTGGTATGTTAATTCTGTTGTGTGGTATGATTATTAATTCTGGTCACCTTAAGGTTTGTAATTTTTACAAGTACCCCCTTAATCAGTGATTTAGTTTCTGTTATCATCCCTGAAAATAATGATCATTCATGTAGCATTTGATATTTATATCAAGATTGTAGTGCGATAAGAGTGTTTATAATTTCTTAACTTCATTCAAATGTCTCCTCAAATCAGTAATCAAATGAGAAAAGTATAAATTCAAATCAAGAATTCTCATTTTGCATTTCTTTTCTGTAGCAACTATAATGTGATGATTTTCCTTAGTAAATGAGTTCTTTTTGGTTTAGGACAATGTGTTCGTCACTGTGGTTGCTTCGATCCAGTACCGAGCATTGGCAGACAAAGCATCTGATGCTTTCTATAAGCTATCCAACACAAAAGCACAGATCCAAGCTTACGTTTTTGATGGTAAGTTTACGAATCCATGGTCTTCAGTTTCTTGTGTGACGACACTGTGATTTCCGCCGTTTATATTATTATGGTTATTGAAAATTTTGTGCTAACATTGTCTGATTTTCATAAATGTCCAGTCATTAGGGCAAGTGTACCAAAGCTGGAATTGGATTCCACCTTTGAGCAGAAAAACGACATAGCCAAAGCCGTGGAGGAAGAACTTGAAAAGGTATTAAATGCTCTTGAAACCCAATGCATGTTTCCAATATTGACAGCTTATTTAACTTCACAGAATAATATTGACAGCTTATTTAACTTCACACATATTCTGCGTTTTTCACATTCACAGGCCATGTCCGCCTATGGATTTGAGATCGTTCAGACTCTGATTGTTGACATCGAACCAGATGCTCAAGTTAAGAGAGCCATGAATGAGATTAACGCAGGTAATGAGTTTCACAGATTGCAATCTCAAACCGAGCACTCATGATCTATATTGTTACCTACTCATGATCTATATTGTCACCACAGCTGCTAGAATGAGAGTTGCTGCCAATGAAAAAGCCGAAGCAGAAAAAATCTTGCAGATAAAGAGAGCTGAGGGAGAAGCTGAATCGAAGTACTTATCAGGGCTGGGTATCGCTCGTCAGCGTCAGGCCATCGTAGACGGGCTAAGGGACAGCGTGCTTGCCTTCTCTGAAAATGTGCCTGGAACATCAGCTAAGGATGTTATGGACATGGTCCTCGTTACGCAGTATTTCGATACAATGAAAGAAATCGGGGCATCATCAAAGTCATCTGCCGTGTTTATCCCACACGGGCCTGGGGCCGTGAAAGATATCGCTTCCCAAATTCGGGACGGTCTTCTTCAGGGCGACAGCGTTGCAAACTAGGTGGTTCATTGCCAGTAAGCTCGGATGAAGATGGATCACCATGGTGTGGGTGTATAAATCTATTAATTTCTGTCAATAATCGATGATATTATTAGGATTTGAGGGTTTGATTTTCTTGTTAAAATTGTGAGCTTTATACTCTGATTTTTTCTGTTAAGATGCTTTAATCGTTTATATACACTAGCAACATTTGTGCTTGCCTCTGCTGAAGCAAAAATTCCTCTTTTTTTTTTTTTTTGAGATCAAAATTTGTACTTAGAAATAAGGTTCTTAAAATCTTGTGGAAAGCAAATCTATGAAAAGGTCAAATTTTTTATCTTTTTGCGTATGAATGAGTGTAGATTTACAGATGAACATAAGAAATATTCAAGTGATTCATATGAATTATTTCCCAAAACTTCAAATTTAAATGAGTTACTAACCCAAATTTGAAAAATCGTGCTTCAATAATCCTTGAATTAATAATTAATAATTAATCATCAAAACTACTAAATTTAATCTTAATAATTAATTAAAATTTAGAAATTGAGATATCTCAAATTAAAAGTTTAATATTACATAATTCATTGAGGATCGATTTAAATTAAAATTAAAATAAAAAATGACATAATTTTACAAGACAGACTTTGACTGCTCTACACTGTCTTGCCAACAAAGAAAACTCACTATTTTGCAAAGGGAAAAGAAAAAGGAGTGAAAAATAGAACAGCACAGAGAAGAGAAGAGAGAGAGAGGGGAGAGAGATGAGCAGCATAGGCACAGGGTACGATCTATCGGTGACGACCTTCTCACCGGACGGCCGCGTTTTCCAGATCGAGTACGCCGCCAAAGCCGTCGACAATAGCGGCACCGTCGTTGCCATCAGATGCAAAGACGGCGTCGTCATGGTACCCCAATTTCTACCTTTACTCTAAAATTTATGAATATACCCCATTTTGTTTTGAGTTTGTTGATTACTAGGGTTTTTATTGGGTTTTTTTTTCCATGTTCCTAATGTTGTTGAAGGGAGTGGAGAAGCTGATTGCTTCAAAGATGATGTTGCCGGGGTCCAATCGGAGAATCCACGCCGTTCATCACCACTCCGGCATGGTACCCTCTACTTATTTCGTTTCCTTTGCATATCCACACATATACACATTATTTATTTCGGCATTTGTGCTTCAATGCATGTTTAGACTTGGAGGAAAGTTTCGATTTTTTTCTCAAGCTAATGAATTCCACTACCTTTTTTTTTTTTCGTTGTTGCTGCAATAACAGGAATATGAACAATATATAAAGTCTCTTTTGGGTTTTTCGTAGAAGATTGTTGAACATAATTATGTAGGAAGTTGTTTTAACAGTTGCTTTAGAATCTATTGGATTTTTCTGTGCTGATGTTCAACCATTGGCAGGCTGTTGCTGGATTAGCTGCAGATGGTAGGCAGATCGTAACACGAGCTAAATCTGAGGCAACTAACTACGAGAGGTTTGTTTTGTGACTCTCGTGTGGTTTTCTTTGCCTGTGTTTAGTTAGCTATGATAGGGAATCTGTTACAGGCCAAACAATAAGCTTGCATGTTGTTGCACCAATGTATCCAAGTATGCATCGTTATGTTATGTATTAATTACGTAAAATTCATGAACTTTGAGCCAGTTTTTACATATAGCATGAACTTTAGGGCATAATACCATAAATGCCAATTTAAATTTCTGTCAATTCAATACATTGGTTAACATTTTGATCTTCGATTACCAACATAGAGCCCAAAAGTTTTGAATTGTTCCACTCAGTTGCAACTTGTTGCAAATAGGCATATGTTCTCACTCAGTGCCGTATCCTTTTGTTTTCCAGTGTGTATGGTGAGCCAATTCCTGTAAAAGAACTTGCAGGACGTGTTGCTAGTTATGTGCATTTGTGCACACTCTATTGGTGGCTCAGGTTTGATATTGCATCGATAGTTATTGATCAACTTGCTTCCTTTACCAACTTTCTGCATCGAAGTTAAAAATTAAGTTTTACAGGCCTTTTGGTTGTGGAGTAATTCTGGGAGGTTACGATAGGGATGGGCCACAGTTATACATGGTTGAACCATCTGGGATATCCTACGTAAGTTGATTTCTCATTGTTTCCAAATGATGGTTATAGCATTTCATTTTTACATAACAATCTGGTATCACATATCAAGTGTTTTTTTTTTCTTGGAACTATTAGGAGTATATATTCTGACTTGAATTTCCTAAAACTTAACTATCTATCTTTTTCTTTTATGTTACCCTCGGGATCTTTAATAATATGTATGTTTTTGTTGCTGCAGAAATACTTTGGTGCAGCCATTGGAAAGGGAAGGCAGGCTGCTAAAACGTAAGTTGTCTGCTTCTCATATTAGATTCATGTACTTCTGGTAAACCCTGGGAAAACCACTTAATTTGTGCCTCCGGATGAGCAGTTTAATAACCCTTGCCTTTCCCCATGTATTTGATCTTGTTATCTTGTTGATAGTCTCTAGACACCAGTGTTGCTGGGATGCTAATAATTCTGGCTTTGTTATGAGGGGTTGATTCAGCCTCCATTGTTGACGCTCATTATTTTTCTTATAATTGTTGACCAAACATCTGGTTTCTTTTTACTTTTCATACTTTTTGCAAAATCACCTTCATTTCTGTTTGTGCATTTCTTTGTATTAAATGATATGCTAATCTGCTGATGCTACAGAAATGTTTTATTGGCAGAGAGATTGAAAAATTAAAGCTTTCCGAGATGACCTGCCGCCAAGGTGTTATTGAGGTGGCCAAGATGTGAGTTATACCTTCTGCATGATGTTTAGCATATGCCTTTACATACACATGTGTGCCATACATATGTATGTTTGCATGTTGCCTGTGTATCAGTTGATGTGTAAATTATGAATGCCATTATGATATGGTCAAAATTTCTTGCCAAATGTTTCTTCATTTTTATTTTTACCATGTGAATGTTATGTTCATTCTTTTATCTCTCAAACAACTGTTTTCTTATATGAGCCAGTATATATGGGGTGCATGATGAGGCCAAGGACAAGGCTTTTGAATTGGAAATGAGTTGGGTCTGCGATGAGTCAAACCGCCAGCATCAAAAGGTATCGGATGCGTTAAGGTTCCATTTGGATTGAATTCTAAAATTCACCATTTCTAATCCATCCAAATCACTGATAAATAATTCATAGATGAATGATGGATCTCAAGTTCATGTCAATCTGAAACAGTACCACCATTAATGGATTTCTTATCATAGACTTAAAAATTCATATTCACATACTCTAATCCAAAACAAGACTTAAGATGTTTTGATACTCAAGTCTTCATACTGTTTGTTGCCCTTCATTTGTATTTTTTGTTGTGCTTAGCCACTAACTTTCATGCATTTTCGATCTACCAGGTTCCAGAGAATCTATTAGAGGAAGCCAAGGCAGCGGCTAAAGCTGCACTTGAAGAAATGGATGCTGATTAAGTTACTCTGCTGCCACCAAATCCGTCCTTTTTTTCTTGTGTTTTCTGCTTACAATTCCGTCCATCATTGTGTGAAAACATTAGAAATCCCAAGACGACAAGGATGACGTTAAATTAATCAGATCGTTATAAACTTTTGGTCATTTACGTAGACTAAATTTGTGATGATATGAAACTTTTGCAGTCTCATTTTCTCTACATTGTCAGTCATATGAAGAAAGAGAATGAAAGGAGCTAGAATTGGGGACTTCAGTTGCTGCTTTTTATTTTAGGATAAAAAGTCTATGGCACTTATCAAGAAAATTGGAGTTTAATTGGTTATGATGCTCGAAATTTGATCGAAAACAGAACTCTCTCGATAACTATTGGGTCCTTTTATGCAACATTTGGTGGATTACATCTGGGATAAATTGTCTTATCATCATTAAAATGCAGAAAAGGTGAGAACATAAAACTATTCACAACATGAAGCAAAACAACGGTAGTATCATTAACAGACCAAAATGTTGCCTAATGTATTATGCTCTCTTATCACACATAAAACAGTCGAACATCTCCTTTTTTTTACAAGAACTAATGGCAATTGACACAAATTATAACTTCTCTATAGCAATCCTTTACAGATGCAACAGCAATAATGTTTGGTAATACCTTTCACTAATAAGGTATGCACGTAAAAATCGGAGGTAATAATGTTTGAATCTCACCCAGGATCATCTGTTTTTTTCTCAGCACTTCAATCAAAACAACCTTCGGGCCTCGGTTTTGTCTTTGTTTTCCATGCACACGTATAGCAGGCCAACCAAACCGGCAAACAAGATACAGAAGCTATGACCAATTTCAACTTAGGAAGAAGTTAGAAATTACTTGCCCGACCCATCAAAAGATCTTCTCAGAAAGACTCCAAATTTTATTACAAGGGAGAGGTTTCAAAACCTTATCATGATGTTTCAACTTCTTTTCCACTACATTCTTCGTTAATTTGTCTTTTCAATCGTCTTAGCCAGATATCATAGTCTACAGGATACGGCGTTCCACATAGGCTGTCTACATAATCTGCAAATGCTTTGAGAATAGCCGAAATGTCGCCAAGTTTCTGCTGAATCAACCTCCTTGACCATGAGGTTTCCCTCCATTGTAGTGCTCCTTCAACTGAATCCAAGACGGGTAAATCCCCACCAGAACAAAAATAGAGCATATACACCATGCTTTCCGCATCTGAAGCAGAGCATAACTTCCCCTCCTGAAGAGCGGAAGTAGAAGAGAAATGAAGATTTAATGCTGGACGGTCTCTCTCTTCCAAAATGGCATGTCCCCAGCCAATAAGGACATAATAAGGCTTCCTTAGACCAGGGTTCACACAGATTACATTTTCTGGTCTGATGTCCCCATGCCGAATTCCAGATGAAGCAGAAGCAGAGAGAGCCGACAAACAATCATGGCAACACCTGATAGCCTCATCCACACCGAATTGTCCTGCTCTCACCATATCAGCAACAGTCCTACCAACTGGACTGGTCACCAGGACGGGGGTACCACACCACGGGTGGTCGCAATTACCACCTGTGCTTGGTCGCTGACAATGGCCAGGATGAACAACCCTGCCAGATGCAATCAGTTCGGGAAGATATTTACTGGATAATCCTTTTTGTTTCATAACACCAAGTACTTTAGTTTGCCTCTGAACTTGATACCACAGATTCATATCTTCCCATGCTGGCTCCAGCTGGGAAGGATGAGAACCAACATATAGAAAGAGAGGCTTCCCGGAATCTTCAACAGAAGATGCAATATAATATAAAATCTCCCCATCATTCAGAACACCATCTATATGATAACCTTTTTTCCAGTTTGAATCCTCTACCATCAACACTGTACCTACTTCAAGCTTCAGCGACTTTGCAGAATCTACTTTAACAGATTCTTCTTGTACCTCCACAATTTCAGGAGAAGCAGTACGATGCTGGAAGCGGAACAAACCGTTACCATTTATCCTTGTATCCTCCAATTGCCTCTCGATCCTCCTAGCTTGCAGACGGGAACTGTGGTCGGCAGCCAGATCTTCAATAGTGTTCTTAGGTGTACCAGCATACTGTGTTATAGATTGATATGTAGCATAAAGTACCTGTAAAGCCCCAATATCCCCCCAGTTAGCATTTCCAAGTTTGTTCCATACCCTATCAAAAGGTGAAATTGCAATTCGCGCATGATCTTTAATCCATGCAGCAGCAGATTCGTAGACGTTATCTAGATCACATTCCAACTTACTCAGATCACCTTCAACTTTAACAACACCACCACATTGGGAATCAACTAGAAGTAGAAATACAGAATTTAAACTCAGAGGAATATTTGATCTGCTGATACTTCTTGCAAGCAACACACGAAAAGCAAAGAATAAAGCTTCGCCAACGATAGAGTTCGGGGGGTTAGAGTTTTCCTCAGCAGAAGCATGATTTCCAATATCGGGTCTCAGCAGTGCCAACTCGATGATATCATCCCACTTCCCTTGTGGGTGTCTTGGGTTCTTTAGCATTACCGCAGAGGCACAAAGACCTCCAATTCTCCCTTTAGCAATGGCATTTTCAGCTTGGTAGAATTTCAAGTTTCCATCATACAGAGAAGAAACATAGAAAGGCATTACATCGTTTTCAGGCCCCCAGAAAGATTCCCACAGGCCACTCACACTTGCATGCAGAAAATCCTCAAGGGCAAGATAAGCTGTTGCTTCTATGTTGCTGGATGTTGATGCGTAAATAGCACTAGGCATCCGAATCAGTTGCTGAAAGGGAACACCTTCTAGAGCATAATCGAACTTTTGAAGATCTATCAACTCAAAAGGAAGATCAAATGTAGGTGTCACGTTATCTTCAACTATGTCCTCAAGCCAATCCACAAGATTTGCTTTCAGGGCTTCACTGTCCACAAATCTACGAAGAAACTCCTTCCTATCCTGAGTCCTACCACCTGAGGAGATACTGGACTTTTTGGTTGCAGAATCCAATGATTCATGATCTGGTGATATACCTAATGCAACGATATACGTAAGTGCCTCAGTTATTTTGGAACATTACCCATTGGTCAACATTTACTTCAAACAAGTAAGGAACATTAAAGCAAGCACAATAAAATTACAGCCCACAAGTTCTCAGCTTTACCATTCTACAACCTCAGCATACGACTTTCTGATTAATGGAAAAGATAAGAGATTTTTCACTAAGAATTTCTCCAGCTTGCTCAGTGCATAATATAAATGACACCATGACGAAAGAGGCACAAAAATTTCAAATAAATCACGCAAAAAATAAGAAACAGATCATCCATGAAACATAAATTAAAGCTAGTTCGGATCATTGCATCGACAAAAAACACAGTAAAGATCTAGGAATTCAGCCCAAATGACCGCAAGAACGGTAGAATTAAGGCATAATTGAGCAAAAAAGAAAGCCATAAAAAGAGAAACATGGAAAAAGAATTAGGGCTCTAGCAAAAATCAACCAAAATTGGTGCTTACCTTCCATAGCAGAGACCAGAAAAAGCAAGGATTTGGAGTGAAATTGTTGCTCTAGATCGTTGACATTAGTAAACAGGCAGTCCGTAACGAGTCCTCCTCTCTCTCTCTACAGAAGAAGGTACATCTCACATTCTCTCTCTACAAACACACGCTTTTCTGAAACTGCTTAAAATGCCTTTGGTTTAACAGAAGCGTGTAATATTTTATTACTCTACTTTTTGTCCCAAGTACTCTCTCTCTCTCTCTCTCTCTCCAAAACTAATTAATTAATTGAAAGGAGACTTATATTATTAATATAGGAGCACAAATTGATTAATGTATTTTACTCTTGTGTTTTCTTTTCCCAAGTAATTTTGGCTATGAGTATCTAATTTTCTGTTTAAATCTTAATTAACTTTTTTAATGTTGATATGATCCTTAAATGTAATAAAAAAGTCACAATTTATATGAAAAGGGGGTAGACATATTCATGCATGAATAATGATGATGACTTCATTGTTACACACTTATTATAGTTGTTCTTTCAGTCAAATGTTTTATGACTGGGCCACAACTCAAATTAAGTTTTATTGGAAAGATTTTTACTTTAAAATAAAATGTCGATTTCTTAATTCTAACTAAAAAAAAGTACGGTTTGTAAGTCAAGATTGATATGAGTGTTCATGTATGAATGATGATAGCTTAAATGTTACACTTTATGTTCCTTGACTCCTTTTTCTTCCTAAATTAGCATTGAATATTAAAAATCTCTCTCTCTCTCTATATATATATTCATTCAAGAGGTAGCAACCAAAATTACCACTTTCGATATAAGTAATTTTAATTTTACCACTTAATATAAAAAAATGTCTCAATATACCACTCATCTATATCTATATCTATATAACAATAAGACCTGCCAAAAATAGCAAGAGATTTTCCCACCAAAATTAACCTTCCATTTATGGAAATATCATTTTGAATATTTTCCAGAAAAATGTTTTTTTTTTTTATCATATTACATAATTTTGATTGGTCATTTATTTCCTTTTCAAACCATTTTTTTTTTTGGTGTGGTAGCTTTGCAGAAACCATTTGAATAAAGTTCCCAAAAATAATATTTTTTATTGTAAAGGACCTCTCTTATCTTCTGAAAAATCTAAACGACACAGCACAATCATCATTGTTGTGACTGTTGATATAATCCTATATTTCATTTCAGATATATACATGTTGCAAAACTACAAAACAGATGCAAGTCTAAAGCTTCATTTCAGTCACTTTTACCCTTTCTACACATAGTAAGAACAAAAAGACAACAACTACAAAACTTTTCTTTTCACCCTTTCTACCCAGAAAAAGAACAGCACATATAAAGCTCCATTCATAACCATTATAAACCTTACAACATACTATAATTGTAGAAGAAAAGCAGTTTTAAACCCTGTTACAATCATTTATACTGAGATGACACCCCTCTTCTCATTACTGAAAGATATTGGACCTTCGAAGACACAATGGGCAGCAAAACTTCGACTGGTCAGGGCATATCGGATTCCTGCAATTGGAAACAAGAGATTAGATCATAGTTTTGAATGTGTGTTCCATGATTCTGAGGTAAATTTTCAATTGATTTTTTTTCTGATGAGCATTAAAGAACAGTATATTAACTATATCACTCGAAATTGTAGGGTATAAGGATAGATGCAATAGTTACGAGGGAGTATATGAATCGATTTACTGATTTACTAACTGAAGGCAGTTTGTATGCTGTGAGACATTTTATAGTGCTTGATAATCGCATGAAGTACAAGACAACAACAAACAAGTATATGTTGATGTTCTTCAATGAAACAAGAGCAGTTTAGATTCATGATGAAGACTTTCCTACCTTTTTGTATGATTTCCGACCTTTTAACAAGCTTTTTGTCATCGAGGATCTAAATGAAACAAAATTATTTGGTAAGTTTTCAAAATTTTAGATTTCACACCATGGTTTTTTTTAATTGATTCTGCCTTTTTACATTTAGATGTAATTGGTCGAGTCATCAATGTAAATCCACCTCAAGTTACAAACCGTGATGGGCGTAACACCAAATGGATGGAAATTACCTTGGAAGATATTGAGTAAGCATTTTTCAGTTTTTGTTCTTATGTAACTATATATGCATGCAACAATTTGTCTATTGTATTATTATTTTTAGTACAAATTAGAGAAAGAAAACAACAATATATTTTCTAGGTAAGTTACAAAAACTGACCAAGGTAATCAGAGTTAGAAAACAATAAAAATCAAATGTAGAAAACATCAGCTCTACCTAAGCTACCATAGATTGATATGCTAGAATTTATATTTTCAATAAAGATTAAAAACAGCAGCTCTACCTAAGTTAGTTACCATATATTGTTATACTAGAACTTATATTTTTAGTACTTAACTTCAAAATTATATAATCCTTTGTGTAGGAAAGTCCAAATGAGTTGTACTTTATGGGAGGAGTTTGTGGATGTGATGCTGGATTTTGTGAGTTCTGGTCCAGACGAGCCTCCAATTATTATAATGCAGTTTTGTCGGGGTAAATTATTTAGAGGTATGTTTATTTTCTTTATCATTCATTGTTTTTTATACAGTGGACACTATTTGATTCTGCATTACCTTTATTTATTTATTTTTAGGAAGGGTTACAATATCTACAGCTTATAATCTATATATATATATAACAAGAAGACCTTCTGCCAAAAATAGCAAGAGATTTTCCCACCAAAATTAACCTTCTATTTATGGAAATATCATTTTGAATATTTTCCAAAAAAAGTTTTTTTTTTTTGTCATATTACATAATTTTGATTGGTCATTTATTTCCTTTTCAAACCATTTTTTTTTTGGTGTGGCAGCTTTGCAGAAACCATTTGAATAAAGTTCCCTAGAATAATATTTTTTATTGTAAATGACCTCTCTTATCTTCTTCATCTTTCAATGGTAGTAAGGTAGTGATCTTTTATTATTTTAGTTATTCAAGGTTCTTACCAAAATATGATAGTGTCCTAATTTTACCTATTTCACTTTCTTTTTGTAGGCATCTGATAGGAATACAAAGACAACTATTGAGAAGGTAGATATACTACTTAGAATTTATGAGGTTCCTTGGAGAGATTTTTTTTCATTTCATCAATTTCGTTTTAGTTCTAAATCGAAGGTTGAGCTTCAGTAATTTACCGTTCTTTAAAGAATTTGATGTTTTAATTTTATATATTTCATTTATTTGATGTAGTCTTCTGATTGCAATCCAAAGTCAGCTTCTAAGGAGACTGAATTTGACAAGGTAAATATATTATAGTTTCAATATGTAAATTAGGTAGATAATGAAATAAAAGTCCTTATAGTTGAAATATATGTTAACCAAACGTATTTTATTTATCGTAGGTTGATGTCATTGGAACAGAAGTAGGCACCCCAACTAAGAAACATGCAACGATAGAAAGAGGAAATGCTGTGATTGAAAATTTAGGCATTAAGAGGAAACTAATTGATGAATTTTCAACTGATGGAGGTGTGGATAATGCAGTTCCCATAAAGAAGGATAAGGAAGACTGGTTTTTATTTTTATGCTTTTATTGTGTTCATGACTATGGTTTAGTTTTCTTTTTGTTAAGCTTTTTGTGAATGTTTTTGCCTTCTAAACTCCAATTCTGCCTTTTAGAATTCTCAAGGTTATATGCCTTTTATGTTTATGTTTCTCAAGCAAAACCCTATATTATTCCCTAACATAAGTAATTAAGGTTCTATGCAATTCTAAGAGAATCAGACACATTTCAAAATTTTCAAACACTCATTCTTCAAGTGAATAACAAATAAACTCCAATTTTATAACTTAAACTTATCTTTTGGCAAATATGATGTTGAACTTCTTGATCTGGTCCAGCACTTTATGTTCTTCATTTCCAGACTGTTTGCATTAATACTGCAGACCATATAACAAGACATAAGTAAATGATAAGTTCATCAACTACATAAGCTATAAAATAATATAACGTGTCTGAATTCATATATTGTCTGATTCTTTTTATATATTCCTATATAATGATAGTAAAATAATTTGACAAGCTATATAAATATGATATTATCTTTGTATATATTGAGAAATATAAACATAAGAAAGTACTTTGTATCATCAAATACTTACTAAGAAGATCATTATATAATGACATTACATGAACAAATACATATATAAACAGGAAAATGTATACCAGAGGATATCATGCATACCAAGGGATATAATTACATAAACATAAATAAATGACAATTCTACCTATAATATAAGACTATTTGTTTGAGTTTTTCAACTTAGATGAAATTATTATTCAAGGGCAGATTCATTGAAAATAATTTTTAGGATCAAACCTAAAAGGTGAGAATAATATTTCAAAGTATTGTTTGTCAGAAAATGATTTCTGATTTTCATATAAAAAGTTGTAAAATATGTAGATTTCTCTGAAAACTGTTAGTATTCCAATGGCAACAATCATTGCACTACATATAAAACTGTTAATATATGAATTTCAAAGAACAATTTTCTTTTCATTCTTCATCATATTCTCTACATACCAGAACACAACCTGTCTTTCAACTTATATCACAACATCAAACACATATTACAACAAGCTTAATAGGAGAAGGACAGAGTCACTTGATCTAAAAAGTCATGAATAGGGTCAAACATCCTTCTCTTCTTGGCCCGAAAAAAAAACAGATCACAGGAAGAACACCAAGGTATAAATCATAGAAGACTTCAATTTTTGCTTCTCATATTACATAGCAATCTAGGTATACATCACGGAAGATTTTCATTTTACACAACAGGCTGCTTTGACAGGGTTATACATCCAGTGTTTTTTCTTATTTCATAAATAAACACAGAGTTTTATATTTAGCTTCATTTCTTGAAACAACTGCGGTTACACAATAAGCTATGATATTTAATAAATCATAAGTGTATCTGACTTAGCTTTTGTGCAGAAGGTTTTTCTAGGCATATTGCCGAGTTCTTCGGATCACCACCATTCTGATGAACTCCTAGATTTGCCATGGGTTCACACGCAGATTTCTTCGAATTACAACTTCGAATCCCCTTTCAAGAAGGATGAAGCTTCGAATTACAGATTTCTTCATATTATTTGGGATGAAGCTCCTATGATGCATAGGTATTGTTTTGAAGCATTGGATAGAACTTTAAAGCATATAATGCAATTGAATAATCCATTAAATACTGAGAGGCCATTTGGAGGAAAAACGGTTGTGTTTGGTGGAGATTTTCGTCAAATCTTACCTGTTATACCAAAGGGGACTAGACAAGATATCATTCATGCCATAATAAATGCATCTTACATTTGGAAGAGCTGCAAGGTATTGAGACTTACGAGAAATATGAGGTTAAAAACTAATGATTGTGCTGAGCAATGTGATCAAGTAATTGAATTCTCAAATTGGATTTCCAAGATTGGTGATGGGGTTATTGGAATTCCAAATGATGGTTATTATGAGGTTGATATTCCAAAAGATTTGTAGTTGGATAATACATCTAATCTAATAACAACAATTGTTAGTAGTACATATCTAAATTTTCATGACAACGCAGATGAACCGAGCTCACTCCAAAATTGTGCTATTTTGGCACCAACTCTTGATGTGGTTGAGAGCGTGAATGAATTCATGACATCATTAAACCACATGGACCACATGGAGGCAAGAAAGTATCTCAGTTCGGATAGTCCATGTAGATCTGATGCAAATGTTGATTATTTGTCTGATATTCATACTTCAGAATTCTTAAATGGAATAAAATGCTCTGGAGTTCCAAATCATGAATTGTTGTTAAAAGTGGAAACTCCGGTGATGTTATTGAGAAATATTGATCACTCAATGGGGCTTTGCAATGGTACACGATTGATTATCACAAAGTTGGGGTCGCACATTTTGCAAGCCAAGATCATGTCTGGTGACAATACAGGTAACCATGTTTTAATACCAAGGATGTCATTGACCCCTTCAGACGTAAGATTACCATTTAAGTTTCAGAGGAGACAATTTCCGATAATGATATCTTATGCAATGACCATCAATAAAAGTTAGGATCAATCACTTTCTAACGTAAGTCTTTTATTGAGAAGACCTGTCTTCTCTCATGAACAGTTATATGTTGCATTATCAAGAGTTACAAATCGAGAAGGATTGATTGAAAGTTTTGATTTGTGATGAAGGAGAGGAGAATACTACATCCACTAGAAATATTGTGTACAAAGAGGTGTTGCAAAATGTATAATAACAATTTTTAGATTTAATTGTTAAATTTTCAAATATTAAATACTTAAATGTATCGTTTTACACCGCATTCCTTTAAATGTATAATAACATGACTTTTGAAATTTGATGTGTACACAAATATATATATATATATAATTAAAATATTTAAGAACTATATTAAATATATATATAGAATACTTCCTTTATAAGTTAAATGAATTTTTTAATTATATGAAATTATTTAAAATACAAATCTGTGCAACGCACGGATGAAATATTAGTTATAACAAAATATCACAAAATACCACTAAAATGTGAAAAAATGATTCTCTCTCCTATCACTGATGAGTTGACCAACAGTTATGGGGTCATAATGGGACAATTATGGCCCACCAACCCCACATCCCTCCTCGAACAATATTTAAGCGTTCCTTGAATATTCTTGGTTACTCGAACAATATTTGAGTGTTCCTCGAACAATTGATATTGTTCGAGTAACCCTGTATTTCAACGCTACTCGAACAATATTTGAGCGTTCCTCGAACAATTGGTATTGTTCGAGTAACCCTTTATTTCAATGCTACTCGAACAATATTTGAGCGTTCCTCGAACATTCTTGGTTACTCGAACAATATTTGAGCGTTCATCGAACAATTGGTATTGTTCGAATAACCCTGTATTTCAACGCTACTCGAACAATATTTGAGCATTCCTCGAACAATTGGTATTGTTCGAGTAACCCTTTATTTCAACGCTACTCGAACAATTTGAAGGGTTACTCGAACAATAGGGTATTGTTCGAATAACCCTTTAACTTGTATGTTCCTCGAACAATACCAAATGTTCGAGTAACACTTCAAATTGAACCCTACTCGAACAATAGAGTATTATTCACGTAACCCTTTAATTAAACGTTACTCGAACAATATCAAATCACACTGCAAAGTGAAATTTTTTGAAATTTTTTACTGTTTTCCCGTGAATGTATATAATATCAAATCATACTGCAAAGTGAATTTTTTTTGCATATGAAAAAGTAAAAAAACAAAAAATAAAGAATCTAATAATGCATACGAAGAAGTAAAAAATATGTATATGAAAAAGTAAATAAAAAAAAAAGAATCTACTTTTACAAACATCCGTATATGTTGTAAGAAAAAGTAATGGTTTTCTCATCATTGTAACTATTCAAATAAGACTTGGTCAAATAAGTGGTAGAAAGTGACAATATATTATATTCAATGGTATAAAAGTGTATTGTTGATTTGTTTTATGGTATTTTACCCCATTTCCTCTTCATTCAAATGAATCAATTGGAACAATGTTACTACCACCATCCAACTCTTTTCTTATTTGTGCATAGATTATGAAATATATGTCCTCATTTAATTTTGTTAATCACGGGATGATAAATATAATTAACCCCTTGATCATAAATATGCAAATTTATATGGAATTTCCGTCAGTATATTATGATGAATAGTTGGTTTATTTTCAACTAGTACCTTTTCCATCCGCGTTGTATTGATTGTCATATTTTTAGTTAAGATTTAAACTATTTATACCAAACTTTTATATATATATAGATAACATCATTTTTAGTCCTCTAAGTTAGGCCTTTTCCATTTTCGATCCATCAAGTATCGTGAATCCAATTGCAGTACCATAACTTCAATTTTTTTCCCATTTGAGTCCTTGTTTCGCCGGAATCCGACGTGGGCCTATGTGGCACAAAACCTTAATCCCCAATTTTTTCGGCAAAAAACCTAGCCACGTCAGAAAAAATATAATTAAAAAATTCAAAAAAAAAAGAAATTAAAACTAATTAAAAATCAAACAATAAAGTTAAACCAAAATAATAAATTAAAAAAAAAAAGAAGCAGCAGGATTGAACTTTGAAACAGCAGCCGCCCCCCACCCCCGCCTCCCGAAGCCTACCGGCGATGAGCCTATCGCCGACACGTCGTCGGCAACCACCACGACTGCACAAAGAAAGTTGGGTTGAGGAGAGAATTTTTTTTTCTTTTTTTCGAACGATTTGGAGTAAATTGAGTTTTAATTTGAACAAGAAACATGAAATTGATATGATATTATGTTTGGGCTTGAGGAGAGGAGTATTTTGATATATTGTTTTGTCATTTTGGCTGAGAAATGAAGAAAATCCCAATTTTGAGCTTGAAGTGGTGGCTATGACCGATTTCCGGCGAAAGGGCGGCGGTTGAAGGCTGAAATTGCAAAATATTTGTGCAATTTTGGTGAAATTCTTGGGGAAAGAAGATGGGGAAAGCATTGTGATGAATAATGAAAGCATTGTGATGAAGAATGAAAGCATTGGAAGCAATTTGAGTGAGGTTCAACATTTTCCGGCGATCGGCGGCGGCTCCGCCGACCGGAGGTGAGGGGAGGAAGAAATTGGGGTGGCTGATGACGTGGGATTCAAATCCTTTTTTTGTTTGATTTTTTAATTATTTTTTATTTTTTTTTGAATTTTTTATTATATTTTTTCTGATGTGGCAGCTGAGGTGGCTAGGTATTTGGCCGGAAAAAATTGGGGATTAGGGTTTGGTACCACATAGGCAATCTCCGACTGCCACGTCGGATTCCGACAAAAAAATGACTCAAATCAAAAAAAAAATATGAAGTTATGATACAGCAATTGGATTCGCGATACTTGATAGATCGAAAATGGAAAAAGTCTAACTTAGCGGACTCTATATCAATATATAAACCATCTAACTTTTTATTAAAATATTATTTAAAAATTTCAAAGTTTTATGATTTTATAAATTTGATCTTACCAATAAAATATGTAATTATTACTCTTTCCGAGATCGTTGACACTTCAAATTCATAACTTGGACTGTAAATTTTTACAATTTTCCATAGCTTAAAAAATTAATTAAGTTGATGTTATAAATCTCATTATTATTTTCTTAAAAAAAAGTTCTCACTCCTGAAAAAGTCCCATTTAATAAGGTCTATTATGGCCCAATTTAGTTAAGTTAAACTGACCCAAATTAAATTTCCTATTTACTCTCTTCTAAACCCCGCCAGAAAAGGGTTACGCTCCCGCCATTGCCTCCGCCGCCGCCACCACCACCGCCATCATCGCCAACAACCCCTTCTCGTCTCTCCATACTTTTGTCACTTCAATCAAATTCCTTTTCTAAAAGCTTTTTCTCACCAGCCGCCACCGCCGGAGTTCTCTCTCACAGTCAATCACTTTCACTCTCAATATTTTCCCTTTATATTGCTCTCTCTCTCTCTCTCTCTCTCTCTCTCCAAGAAAGGTGTTTTTTTTTTTTTCATCCATAAACCTAATTTCACTCAATTTCTCTCCCTCTCTGTTTTTTTTCCTTATCCTAATGACAGAATAGTTGGTACAAACCTGACTTAATTTTGAGTATGTTTTGTTTTATGATTATATATTAGATGCATTTTAGGGAAGGATTTGCAGTGTCATATATAGCATGTATCTGAAATGATGGAAACAAGTTCTCTGTGACATTGTTAAAGCTAATCACTTTTCTGCAAAAGCTATGTTGCAGCCTCCAAGAACAGTTATCTGCAGATTTCCTAAAATAGAAAGCAAGTCTGTTACTTATTCATGATTCCATCCCATAAAATAAAATACATTTCTTTTCATGATCTGCTTTCCACGGCTGGATTCTGCTAGGATAAAGGTGGTTTGAATCAAATACATCATAATTAACCCAAAATCCAGACATAGATATTAACATTGTTGATGTTTTTTCTATGCAGTGACTGCAACAGCAGCTTCAGCTTCCACTTTCTCCACACTGTTCCCATTCTCTACTGGTTTCTCACTGTCCAAAATCCAGTTCCCAAGCTTCTTAACAGCCTCTTCATCTGATAAAACATATATAGACAAAGAATTGAGTAGAAATTAATAAACCAGTCCAAAATGCATGTATACAGGATTAGAGCTAGCTAGCTACCTAGCCTTGGCACAGTGTGGCCCTGAGGATGGTGTATGATGAGGGGGTTCTGAAATGCTGTGGCTAGATCCTCTGATGGGAGTTTGAGCCAGTCCTTTTCTCCAATGAAATGAACTGATTTAACTGCAATTGGATCTTTGTAGGCAATGTCAGCTATGGTGGGAGCTCTGAACTTGGAGCCAGATATGGAGATGAAGAGATTGATGGGTGGATGTTGTTTGAGTATCTTCCCTTGTGCTTGATATCCGAGTAGAAGCCCCGATAGGGCTGCTCCTTGAGAAAAGCCGAGCAAGCCGTAGAAGGGCCCATTGGTTGTGATGTAGTTGCACAAGTAGTCCAGGCATGGCTCCAAGTTCGTGTACTCCGTGAACTCCTGCTCAAAACGCGACTAGTGAGTTTCTTGCAAGAATTTTAATTATTGATTAGAGTACCTTGTCGAACTGAAACCACTCGAAATAGGGTGGTGGGAATATGCCCTCGATCTCTGATTTCCCTCCTGCTGGGTACATTCCATCTGGGAAATCCTGCAGTTTCATTTTGTGTCAATTAGAATCACTGCTAGCTTTCTTACAATGATGTATTGATGACATGTGTACCATATCAAAGTGGGCAAAAATGGAGGAGGGGTTCCATTTGCTGATTTGCTTTTTGAGAAAGCTGCCACTGGTTCTGAATCCATGCAAGCATAGGATCTTCTTCTTTGCTGCATCATCCCCACCTGCCATTGCCACTCCCAAGGCCAAGCCTGTCTGAAAATTATGGTGATGATGATGAGGAAAGTAAATTAATGAATGCTTTCAAGAACAAGAAATCAAGCCTTCTTTCAACTAACTTTTGGAGTTTGGTAGTTGCTTGGTTGAGTTTCTTTGCACGTGCGTGCATCAACACCCACCAAGTAGTTAACATTCAAACAAGCCTGATTGTTGAAGATGATAGAATAAAGATGCCACAGAAATAATAGCCCAAGTGAGGAAAGAGCCCATAACGGCCCATAACAAGAAAGAAGAAAGTAAAAGGACAAGAAAGGTCATTCGCCCTAAATGCTAATTGGTTAGAAATCACGTCCAAGAAAAAAGTTAAGCTATTACAAATATTATTAATTGGGAACTTTATTAATTAAAATATATGTTGGCTATAATTTTAAGACCCAATTGCAGGGTCCACCAATACTAATTCATCCGCAAGTTAAATATAATATTTGATTTTGAAACCTCCCCCAAATTATGGTTGAAAATTCAAATAAATTATTCAATTCTCGATTCGAGATCGTTTGGTGAAAATTTTGTTCGAACTTAATTCGACAAATATATCAAATAAGTTTGAACATATTTTTGCATTTGAAAAAAATTTAAAACTAGACCCGAACTCGAGCTCAATTACTATTAAAAAAATGTAAAAATATCAAACTACTTGAGCTTGACTCGAATTCGTCTCATCTAAAACTCGTTCAAGCTTGATTCGATTAATTATCAAGCAAACAACTCACATAAATTTTAAAGTTCGATTATATTTCAAACAAACTTGAATAATATGTTCGGTTCAAATTGTATCATTTACAGCCCTATTACCAACTTCTATATTTAATTAAATTTAATAAATCTTGTGAAATTACAATATAAATGTACTATTGGATCGAATCTGTTATTGACTTGCCTAACACGATTTACTTCTTTTTATGTGGTTTGTCGGTTATTGAGTAAAAGAACTATTATGTGAGATGAATTCCATAATTCATTAATTATTGACATTCTATATTTTTTTATTTTACTTCCACTTAAAATGCTACTATCCATTTTACGTCTATTTATTTTTAGGGTTTCACATTTAGTTCAATTAAAACCAAAATCGATCAATTTTGGTCAATTGGGGGCGATTGAGATACAATCACCCCCATATTAAATTTCCGATAAGCCACATCAGCTGCCACATGTGCTTCGATAAGCCACATCAGCTGAACTCAATCGAAAAATCGATCTCCGGCGGCCAAAGGACCAAAATTGGTCGATTTTGATTTTAATTGGACTAAATGTGAAATCCTAAAAATAAATTGACGTAAAATGGATAGTAGCATTTTAAGTGGACGTAAAATGAAATTTTCCCAAATTTTATTTCTTGATGTTGTGGATATTAATGTGTTTAGTTTGTGGATAGTAAGACTCTAGCTCTCGATTTATATCCGTAAGTTTACCTCTCATATATGATTATTTTTTTAATATTATATTCTAGCTTTTGTTATGAAACTTTACTTTCATACTAGGACAATTGATTGAACCTTAATTAGCTAAGGCATGGGTGGTATAATTAATCATGTCAAGTTAGGCAAGTTTAGTTTGGAGAATTATCACTCTCTATATCAATTACTATTATTAGAGTAGATCTCTTGTGAATTAAGTGCATGGATCTTAGATTCATGCATCCGGGTCGGGGGGACAACATCTTTTTTTTTTTTCGCACATGATTTTTGAAAAAATTCACATACCAATAGGTTATGTTAAACATACCATTACGTTATGTTAGACATACCTTTAAGCTATGTTAAACATACCAATTCTGCCCAAATTTCATGCCTTGTCTTTTTTTGGCTTGATTTTTGAATTTTGGCACATACCACTACGTTATATTAGACATACCTTTACGTTGTGTTAAACATACCTTTATGTATACTTAGACATACCTTTGTATATGTTAGACATACCTTTGTATATAGTTAAACATACCTTTATATATGTTAGATATACCTTTGTATATAGTTAGATCTACCTACACATGGTTGGTCTAACTATACACAAAGGTTGGTTTAACTATATACAAAGGTTGGTCTATTGGAGCGAATTTTGGGTGAGCTTCAGCACAAGTGTTCAGCGCGTGGGAGTGTGTGCAGGCGCGTGAAAGGGCGTTTTGGGCGCGTGAACGGGTCGACTCGGTTGCACGGATCCCAGATCCGTGCAAACAGTGCATAATTTTTTTTGTCTTTCATAAAAATTAACAATTTTGAAAGTTCCCACAAGAAAAGACTGAAATTGAAAAAATAGTAAAATATAAATGACCGAAATTGAAAAATGGATACTTGATTCTAAAAAAATGGAAATATTATAGGATCAACATTGAAATTATACCTAAAATTTACCTAATTAATAAAGGCGTACTTCACTCTTTCAAGCTCAGTATCATGGAGTACAAAGTAGGGCAAACCTAAAACCTTAAATCCTAGTCCTAATTAATTTTTTATAAACCAGTTGCATGCTAAAACAAAACTATCACATATAATATTATAAAAAAATATATTCCATAGCTTCCAAGAAACAAAGTAGATTCCATGCATGCATGTATAAATAGGGTTTTCCACCACACAAAAAATACACACACAACAAATTGCAGAAGAAGATAACACAACACAAAATCTGCAATTAAAATCAAAGCTCCAAAAATGGGTTTTAACCACGCCGATGCCCACCTCCTCGCCGCTCTCCTCGTCGTCGCTGCAGTGGGCGCGTCGGCAGCCATACCTCATATCCCCCGTGTCATGATGCCGCCGCCGCCGCCGCCGCCTCCAGCTCATCCATTAACGACGTCGCCTCCTATCTATAAGGGGTTGACAGTAGGCGGCGAACTTTGTTGTTCACCCAACGGAAACTGCCCCGGAAACGGCTTCTCCGTTGGGGCGGCGACGGCAATCTTATCCTGCACCGACGACTGTGACGTCGGAGCTAGCCAGGACGAGGTCAATGAGGATGGAGGTTTTACCATTACTATTCCTTCTTCAAAAACCCTAAATTTCAGCTCCCCCTTTATTCCATGCTTCGTCACTATTCAACTTCCGACAATCCTCACGAACTGCACAGAGCTTTCTAACACCACCGGAATCCTTGCCTCCGGCCTCCGGTCCACCGGAACCGGGTATATGAAATCCTTAGGAGGAATGGTCCGAGAAGCCACCATAACTGGATTCACCAAGTACACTTCAAGTTAGAAATTAATGCATCATTATCTTCTCCACAGCTTCAATCTCAATCTCATCAACTACGTATCAATAAGTAAGCAATCATGCATTTTGCTATAGTAGAACCGAGATCAGATTCTCTGTTATATTTAATGTTTAGTCATTATCTTCGATCCACATTATGTATTAATTAGTTTGATACATTTGTTGCGATCATCGATCTTTTTAGAATATCAAATAAGACACATGTAGGAATTTATGTTTTTTCCCCCCAAATTTGGCATAAATAGCCAATACACATGTAATTTTGTTTTTGTGTCCAATTGAATAATAATGGAGAAGGAACTATTATTTCCAAAGCACTTTTTAATTTCTAATTCAGTTTTGGTGTTGTTCGATCAATCCGAATCTTTAAAGCTTATAAGTATTTATAATCAGGGGCAATTAATCACAAAAGTAGCAAAATATATAACAGTAAGAAAAAGTTAAGCTATAAAACTGTTTTTAATTCACTTAAATTGATGACTGAAATAATTTTTAACACACAAATATGATATATATGCTAACGCATGACATCATGAGTAGTACAAACTAAGATTTGATTATTGAGTGTGTTGGAAATTGGTTTGGAAAAGTTAGTGTTGACCAATCTTTGACCAATTTGATTACATGGTGTTTCGTTTGTCAAAAACGAAATTAAGTTGCAAATTTAAAATCTACGTTTCGAGTAGATAAATTTAGAGTATTTATTTTCTCAAATCCAATTTCGGATGAATGAGAAATTAATGCTTAAAGTTGACAACTTAAATTGAAGATGTGTGAAAGGGTGTGAGTTTGAATTGAATTGATACAACCCAAATTAAAAGGATGCAACCATTCTAATTAGACACATTGTTTCATAGAAAGAGGTATCTAATAATGAAAAGACTTCAATTCAAACAAATAGATGTCTAATCATGAAAAGACATCATTTCAAGAAAATGTGTCTCATTATGAAAAGACATCAATTCAAACCAAAAAGGTGTCTATTATGAAAGGACACAACACCTATTCAACTTCTATAAATAGATCCCACATTCAATCATTTCATTCACTCCACTACAACTTGCATTAATAACATTCTAGCAATTGTAGTATTCTTTTCATCTTGTCCTAGAAAGTTTCAAATATCTCTTTTGTTCGCCGGAAAACTTTTGGATTCGTTGTGCTGTGATCCTTAAGTTAGTAAGTCGTTGTATCTTGGGGACGTGTGCCGTAGATCATAAAGCATTGAATACGGGGTAATTTCGTCTTACGGAGAAAGAGTCCAACTCTTGCCTCGACTTTACCTATTTGTTTTCTAAGTCATTTTCAAATACACCACATTATTTTCGAACAGCATAAGACGAAATTTTGTGTAATTGAAGATGGCTACTTCTGTTCCTACAACACCAGTTTATTCTGAGAGACCGGCAAAATTCGACGGGACTGAATTTAAGAAGTGGCAACAGAAGATGTTGTTTTACTTAACAACGCTGAATTTGGTTCGTTTCTTAAAAGAAGACGCACCAACTGTGGGGGATGATGAAGTCGATGACCAAAAGAGGACTGCATTAGATGCATGGAATCACAGTGATTTCCTGTGTCGCAACTACATCCTTAATGGACTCGACGACTCTCTCTACAATGTTTACGCAGTGACAAAAACTGCGAAAGAGTTGTGGGATTCACTAGAAAAGAAATACAAGACCGAAGATGCTGGATCGAAAAAATTCATCGTCGGTAGGTTCTTGGATTTCAAAATGGTGGATTCCAAGACAGTTTTAGACCAAGTACGAGAGTTGCAATTAATCCTCCACAACATTCATGCTGAAGGAATGCAACTCAGTGAATCTTTCCAAGTAGCTGCCATAATTGAAAAGCTACCGCCTTTTTGGAAAGAGTTCAAGAACTATCTCAAGCACAAACAGAAGAAAATGGGGCTTAAGGACCTGATCGTGAGACTAAGGATTGAGGAAGACAATCGAAAAACTGAAGTCAAGAGCGGCAGGACAATTATGGAGGCAAAAGCAAACCTGGCTCAGACAAGTATTAGTAAAAAGAGAAAGTTGACAGGCATGAAGCAACAGCAGGAGCCAAAGCAAAAGAAAGTTAGAAAGATTAAGGGCAACTGCTACAACTGTGACAAACCCGGTCACATGGCAAAGGATTGTCGACAACCCAAGAAAGACAATCGAAGTCAGGCTAATCTAACTGAGGAAAATTCAATATCTCTGAGTATGAATGAGTTAAACCTATCAGCTGTCGTATTTGAAGCCAACTTGGTGGATAATCTAAGAGAGTGGTGGGTGGACACTGGAGCTACACGCCACATATGCTCAGAAAGAGAGATGTTCTCAAGCTACACACCCATCAGCGGTAGAAAGTTGTTTATGGGAAACTCTGCAACCTCCAACGTAGTTGGATTGGGAAGGGTGGTACTGAAGATGACCTCAGGGAAAGAGCTGACGCTTGTGGATGTACTGCATGTCCCAGACATTCGCAAGAATTTAGTATCTGGTTCCTTGTTAAGCAAAGCCGGGTTTAAGCTAGTATTTGAAGCCGATAAGTTTGTACTGACCAAATGTGGTCAATTTATAGGAAAGGGCTACCTTGAAAAAGGGCTCTTGAAGATGAATGTAATAACTATTAAGCGTGATAATAAAATTATTAATTCTTCTTACTTGCTTGAGTGTTCTAATTTATGGCATGATAGATTAGGACATGTAAGTTTAAACAAACTAAAGAAGTTAGTAAGTTTAAATTTAATACCTGCAATCGATTTCGATCCACAAAACAAATGTGAAATTTGTGTTGAGGCAAATTTGCCAAAACACTTTTCCATTCAGTGGAAAGAAGTACTACGCCTCTAGAACTTATTCATACTGACATATGTGATATGAAGCTAGTGCAAACTAGAGGTGGGAAAAAATACTTTATCACATTTATAGATGATTGCACCAGATATTGTTATGTTTATCTTTTGAAAGGAAAAGACGAAGCTCTTGAAGCCTTCAAAAGTTATAAGAATGAAGTTTAGAATCAACTTAGCTTGAAAATCAAAACAATTCGGAGTGACAGAGGGGGAGAATATGTTGCTCCATTTGAAGAATTTTGCATAGAACATAACATTATTCATCAAACAACTGCTCCATACTCACCTCAGTCAAATGGCGTTGCAGAACGCAAAAACAGGACTCTAAAAGAGATGATGAATGCTATGTTGATAAGCTCTGGCTTACCTCATAACATGTGGGGGGGAAGCCATCCTTTCAGCTAATCACATTCTCAACAAATTACCACACAAGAAATTGGAAAAGACTCCATATGAATTATGGAAAGGAAGACAACATTCCTTTAATTTCCTAAAAGTGTGGGGGTGTCTAGCAAAGGTCGAAGTACCAAAACCTAAACAGGTTAGAATAGGCCATAAAACAATTGATTGCATTTTTATTGGGTATGCATATCAAAGTAGTGCTTACCGATTTCTAGTGCATAAATCGGAGATTCCTGATATAAATGAAGGAATGATCATAGAATCAAGGAATGCAATATTCTTTGAGAATGTCTTTCTGAGCAAAGAAAGGAAAGAGATAAGTTCGAATAAAAGAACTTGTAAAGCTGTAAATAATTCTCCTCCTGTTGAAAAAGAACTAAGACGCAGCAAAAGAAGCAAAGTGGCCAAGACGTTTGGTCTAGATTTTCTAACATACATGTTAGATAGTGAACCCAGGACAATTCAAGAGGCATTGTCTAGTCAAGATGCTCCTCTCTGGAAAGAGGCTATCAATAGTGAGATTGAGTCCATCATGCAGAATCATACGTGAGAAATAGTTGATCTCCCACCGGGATGCAAACCTTTAGGATGTAAATGGATCCTTAAAAGGAAGTACAAAGCTGATGGATCAATTGACAAGTACAAAGCTCGTTTGGTAGCCAAGGGGTTCAAACAAAAAAAAGGGTATGATTTCTTTGATACATACTCTCCAGTTACAAGGATCACTTCCATCAGAGTACTCATCGACATTGCTGCACTGCATAATCTTGAGATACATCAAATGGATGTAAAAACATCGTTCCTAAATGGAGAGTTAGAAGATGAAATTTACATCGAACAACCTGAAGGGTTTGTTGTGCCGGGACAAGAATATAAAGTATGTAAACTTGTTAAGTAGTATGGGCTTAAGCAAGCACCCAAACAATGGCATGAAAAGTTTGACAGAACTATGATGTCAAATGGTTTTCATATAAACGAGTGCGACAAATGTGTATACATTAAGGGCACACCGGATGAATATGTTATTGTTTGTCAATATGTAGACGACATGTTGATCATGGACAACAATCATAATATAATCGTGAAAACTAAGAACATGTTGAAGAAAATTTTTGACATGAAGGATATGGGTTTGACAGATGTTATAGTAGGGATAAAGATCTCTAGGACATCCGATGGAATTGTCTTGTCACAATCTCACTACGTTGAGAGTGTACTCAAGAAATTCGAAGCCTGTAACCTACTTCCTGTTAAGACTCCAGTAGACTTAACTCTACACTTAGCAAAAAATAGAGGAGACCCAGTATCCCAACTGAAATATGCAAAGATTATTGGCAGTTTAATGTACCTTACAAACTGTACACGTCCTGACATTGCATATTCAGTCAGCAAATTTAGTAGATTCATGAGCAATCCAGGAAAAGATCATTGGGCTGCCTTGACAAGAGTACTTAAGGTATTTGAAACATACTCTAAGTTATAGCATACTTTATTCAAGATATCCAGCTGTATTGGAAGGTTACAGTGATGCTAATTGGATATCAGACACAAATGACTCCAAGTCCACTAGTGGCTATGTGTTCACTATAGGTGGAGGAGCCGTGTCCTGGAAATCCTCTAAACAAACATGTATAGCTCGATCCACTATGGAGTTTGAGTTCATTGCACTAGACAAAGCCGGTGAAGAAGCAGAATGACTAAGAAATTTTTTAGAGGATATTCCATGTTGGAACAAACCAGTGTCTCCTGTTATGATTAATTGTGATAGTATGTCTGCTATAGGGAGGACACAAAGTTGTATGTATAACGGTAAGTCTCGACACATTCGTAGGAGACGTAATACCGTTAGACAATTGATCTCTAATGGAATAATTGCCATTGACTATGTGAAGTCAAAAGAAAACATAGCGGATCCGTTGACAAAAGGCATAAATAGAGATCAAATGTATAATGCAGTACGGGGAATAGGGTTAAAATTCACACACTAAAGAACGTTCATAGCGGTAACTCAACCATGATGAGTGGAGATCCCACGAACTTGGTTCAATGAGACAACTAAGTTATGAATGGTTCAAATGTGAACTTGGAGCCCATTTAATGCCTCATTCTCGCAGCTGTCCAAGTGCGAATATATAAAATCCTGTTGACGTGTGGTGAGGGTAAGCTTATAAAGCTTTTAATGACGTCTATACCTAATAAGGTAGAGTATTACAGGTTACTCTCTGGATATAGTCCTAATAGGTAGTCACCTATGTAAGTACGAGGATGGCCGCTTCAATGAAGCACTTATGAACCAAGATATGGTCCAGGGCCGAAATGGACACAACGTGAGAACAAAAAGATATTAGAACTACTATTGTGTAAATGTTATTGTCTTGGTTTACACAAAAAGCTGACCGGTTCAAGAAATCGCTTTCACCGAGTAGCGAGTAAATCCGATAGCATCTTATTAAGGAAGGTTCAAAGCTGAAAGCTACCTATCCTGATGCAATAGCAGTTCGATGGAACTTTCTAAAGTGTCTGCATTTGCATATGCATTAATTTCATTCATGTGGGGGATTGTTGGAAATTGGTTTGGAAAAGTTGGTGTTGACCAATCTTTGACCAATTTGATTACATGGTGTTTCGTTTGTCAAAAACGAAATTAAGTTGTAAATTTAAAATCTACGTTTCGAGTAGATAAATTTAGAGTATTTATTTTCTCAAATCCAATTTTGGATGAATGAGAAATTAATGTTTAAAGTTGACAACTTAAATTGAAGAGTTGTGAAAGGGTGTGAATTTGAATTGAATTGATACAACCCAAATTAAAGGGATGCAACCATTCCAATTAGACACATTGTTTCATAGAAAGAGGTATCTAATAATGAAAAGACTTCAATTCAAACAAATAGATGTCTAATCATGAAAAGACATCATTTCAAGAAAATGTGTCTCATTATGAAAAGACATCAATTCAAACCAAAAAGGTGTCTATTATGAAAGGACACAACACCTATTCAACTTCTATAAATAGATCCCACATTCAATCATTTCATTCACTCCACTACAACTTGCATTAATAACATTCTAGCAATTGTAGTATTCTTTTCATCTTGTCCTAGAAAGTTTCAAATATCTCTTTTGTTCGCCGGAAAACTTTTGGATTCGTTGTGCTGTGATCCTTAAGTTAGTAAGTCGTTGTATCTTGGGGACGTGTGCCGTAGATCATAAAGCATTGAATACGAGGTAATTTCGTCTTACGGAGAAAGAGTCCAACTCTTGCCTCGACTTTACCTATTTGTTTTCTAAGTCATTTTCAAATACACCACATTATTTTCGAACAGCATAAGACGAAATTTTGTGTAATTGAAGATGGCTACTTCTGTTCCTACAACACCAGTTTATTCTGAGAGACCGGCAAAATTCGACGGGACTGAATTTAAGAAGTGGCAACAGAAGATGTTGTTTTACTTAACAACGCTGAATTTGGTTCGTTTCTTAAAAGAAGACGCACCAACTGTGGGGGATGATGAAGTCGATGACCAAAAGAGGACTGCATTAGATGCATGGAATCACAGTGATTTCCTGTGTCGCAACTACATCCTTAATGGACTCGACGACTCTCTCTACAATGTTTACGCAGTGACAAAAACTGCGAAAGAGTTGTGGGATTCACTAGAAAAGAAATACAAGACCGAAGATGCTGGATCGAAAAAATTCATCGTCGGTAGGTTCTTGGATTTCAAAATGGTGGATTCCAAGACAGTTTTAGACCAAGTACGAGAGTTGCAATTAATCCTCCACAACATTCATGCTGAAGGAATGCAACTCAGTGAATCTTTCCAAGTAGCTGCCATAATTGAAAAGCTACCGCCTTTTTGGAAAGAGTTCAAGAACTATCTCAAGCACAAACAGAAGAAAATGGGGCTTAAGGACCTGATCGTGAGACTAAGGATTGAGGAAGACAATCGAAAAACTGAAGTCAAGAGCGGCAGGACAATTATGGAGGCAAAAGCAAACCTGGCTCAGACAAGTATTAGTAAAAAGAGAAAGTTGACAGGCATGAAGCAACAGCAGGAGCCAAAGCAAAAGAAAGTTAGAAAGATTAAGGGCAACTGCTACAACTGTGACAAACCCGGTCACATGGCAAAGGATTGTCGACAACCCAAGAAAGACAATCGAAGTCAGGCTAATCTAACTGAGGAAAATTCAATATCTCTGAGTATGAATGAGTTAAACCTATCAGCTGTCGTATTTGAAGCCAACTTGGTGGATAATCTAAGAGAGTGGTGGGTGGACACTGGAGCTACACGCCACATATGCTCAGAAAGAGAGATGTTCTCAAGCTACACACCCATCAGCGGTAGAAAGTTGTTTATGGGAAACTCTGCAACCTCCAACGTAGTTGGATTGGGAAGGGTGGTACTGAAGATGACCTCAGGGAAAGAGCTGACGCTTGTGGATGTACTGCATGTCCCAGACATTCGCAAGAATTTAGTATCTGGTTCCTTGTTAAGCAAAGCCGGGTTTAAGCTAGTATTTGAAGCCGATAAGTTTGTACTGACCAAATGTGGTCAATTTATAGGAAAGGGCTACCTTGAAAAAGGGCTCTTGAAGATGAATGTAATAACTATTAAGCGTGATAATAAAATTATTAATTCTTCTTACTTGCTTGAGTGTTCTAATTTATGGCATGATAGATTAGGACATGTAAGTTTAAACAAACTAAAGAAGTTAGTAAGTTTAAATTTAATACCTGCAATCGATTTCGATCCACAAAACAAATGTGAAATTTGTGTTGAGGCAAATTTGCCAAAACACTTTTCCATTCAGTGGAAAGAAGTACTACGCCTCTAGAACTTATTCATACTGACATATGTGATATGAAGCTAGTGCAAACTAGAGGTGGGAAAAAATACTTTATCACATTTATAGATGATTGCACCAGATATTGTTATGTTTATCTTTTGAAAGGAAAAGACGAAGCTCTTGAAGCCTTCAAAAGTTATAAGAATGAAGTTTAGAATCAACTTAGCTTGAAAATCAAAACAATTCGGAGTGACAGAGGGGGAGAATATGTTGCTCCATTTGAAGAATTTTGCATAGAACATAACATTATTCATCAAACAACTGCTCCATACTCACCTCAGTCAAATGGCGTTGCAGAACGCAAAAACAGGACTCTAAAAGAGATGATGAATGCTATGTTGATAAGCTCTGGCTTACCTCATAACATGTGGGGGGGAAGCCATCCTTTCAGCTAATCACATTCTCAACAAATTACCACACAAGAAATTGGAAAAGACTCCATATGAATTATGGAAAGGAAGACAACATTCCTTTAATTTCCTAAAAGTGTGGGGGTGTCTAGCAAAGGTCGAAGTACCAAAACCTAAACAGGTTAGAATAGGCCATAAAACAATTGATTGCATTTTTATTGGGTATGCATATCAAAGTAGTGCTTACCGATTTCTAGTGCATAAATCGGAGATTCCTGATATAAATGAAGGAATGATCATAGAATCAAGGAATGCAATATTCTTTGAGAATGTCTTTCTGAGCAAAGAAAGGAAAGAGATAAGTTCGAATAAAAGAACTTGTAAAGCTGTAAATAATTCTCCTCCTGTTGAAAAAGAACTAAGACGCAGCAAAAGAAGCAAAGTGGCCAAGACGTTTGGTCTAGATTTTCTAACATACATGTTAGATAGTGAACCCAGGACAATTCAAGAGGCATTGTCTAGTCAAGATGCTCCTCTCTGGAAAGAGGCTATCAATAGTGAGATTGAGTCCATCATGCAGAATCATACGTGAGAAATAGTTGATCTCCCACCGGGATGCAAACCTTTAGGATGTAAATGGATCCTTAAAAGGAAGTACAAAGCTGATGGATCAATTGACAAGTACAAAGCTCGTTTGGTAGCCAAGGGGTTCAAACAAAAAAAAAGGGTATGATTTCTTTGATACATACTCTCCAGTTACAAGGATCACTTCCATCAGAGTACTCATCGACATTGCTGCACTGCATAATCTTGAGATACATCAAATGGATGTAAAAACATCGTTCCTAAATGGAGAGTTAGAAGATGAAATTTACATCGAACAACCTGAAGGGTTTGTTGTGCCGGGACAAGAATATAAAGTATGTAAACTTGTTAAGTAGTATGGGCTTAAGCAAGCACCCAAACAATGGCATGAAAAGTTTGACAGAACTATGATGTCAAATGGTTTTCATATAAACGAGTGCGACAAATGTGTATACATTAAGGGCACACCGGATGAATATGTTATTGTTTGTCAATATGTAGACGACATGTTGATCATGGACAACAATCATAATATAATCGTGAAAACTAAGAACATGTTGAAGAAAATTTTTGACATGAAGGATATGGGTTTGACAGATGTTATAGTAGGGATAAAGATCTCTAGGACATCCGATGGAATTGTCTTGTCACAATCTCACTACGTTGAGAGTGTACTCAAGAAATTCGAAGCCTGTAACCTACTTCCTGTTAAGACTCCAGTAGACTTAACTCTACACTTAGCAAAAAATAGAGGAGACCCAGTATCCCAACTGAAATATGCAAAGATTATTGGCAGTTTAATGTACCTTACAAACTGTACACGTCCTGACATTGCATATTCAGTCAGCAAATTTAGTAGATTCATGAGCAATCCAGGAAAAGATCATTGGGCTGCCTTGACAAGAGTACTTAAGGTATTTGAAACATACTCTAAGTTATAGCATACTTTATTCAAGATATCCAGCTGTATTGGAAGGTTACAGTGATGCTAATTGGATATCAGACACAAATGACTCCAAGTCCACTAGTGGCTATGTGTTCACTATAGGTGGAGGAGCCGTGTCCTGGAAATCCTCTAAACAAACATGTATAGCTCGATCCACTATGGAGTTTGAGTTCATTGCACTAGACAAAGCCGGTGAAGAAGCAGAATGACTAAGAAATTTTTTAGAGGATATTCCATGTTGGAACAAACCAGTGTCTCCTGTTATGATTAATTGTGATAGTATGTCTGCTATAGGGAGGACACAAAGTTGTATGTATAACGGTAAGTCTCGACACATTCGTAGGAGACGTAATACCGTTAGACAATTGATCTCTAATGGAATAATTGCCATTGACTATGTGAAGTCAAAAGAAAACATAGCGGATCCGTTGACAAAAGGCATAAATAGAGATCAAATGTATAATGCAGTACGGGGAATAGGGTTAAAATTCACACACTAAAGAACGTTCATAGCGGTAACTCAACCATGATGAGTGGAGATCCCACGAACTTGGTTCAATGAGACAACTAAGTTATGAATGGTTCAAATGTGAACTTGGAGCCCATTTAATGCCTCATTCTCGCAGCTGTCCAAGTGCGAATATATAAAATCCTGTTGACGTGTGGTGAGGGTAAGCTTATAAAGCTTTTAATGACGTCTATACCTAATAAGGTAGAGTATTACAGGTTACTCTCTGGATATAGTCCTAATAGGTAGTCACCTATGTAAGTACGAGGATGGCCGCTTCAATGAAGCACTTATGAACCAAGATATGGTCCAGGGCCGAAATGGACACAACGTGAGAACAAAAAGATATTAGAACTACTATTGTGTAAATGTTATTGTCTTGGTTTACACAAAAAGCTGACCGGTTCAAGAAATCGCTTTCACCGAGTAGCGAGTAAATCCGATAGCATCTTATTAAGGAAGGTTCAAAGCTGAAAGCTACCTATCCTGATGCAATAGCAGTTCGATGGAACTTTCTAAAGTGTCTGCATTTGCATATGCATTAATTTCATTCATGTGGGGGATTGTTGGAAATTGGTTTGGAAAAGTTGGTGTTGACCAATCTTTGACCAATTTGATTACATGGTGTTTCGTTTGTCAAAAACGAAATTAAGTTGTAAATTTAAAATCTACGTTTCGAGTAGATAAATTTAGAGTATTTATTTTCTCAAATCCAATTTTGGATGAATGAGAAATTAATGTTTAAAGTTGACAACTTAAATTGAAGAGTTGTGAAAGGGTGTGAATTTGAATTGAATTGATACAACCCAAATTAAAGGGATGCAACCATTCCAATTAGACACATTGTTTCATACAAAGAGGTGTCTAATAATGAAAAGACTTCAATTCAAACAAATAGATGTCTAATCATGCATGAAAAGACATCATTTCATGAAAATGTGTCTCATTATGAAAAGATATCAATTCAAAAAAAAAAAAAATTCTATTATGAAAGGGCACAACACCTATTCAACTTCTATAAATAGATCCCACATTCAATCATTTCATTCACTCCACTACAACTTGCATTCATAGCATTCTAGCAATTGTAGTATTCTTTTCATCTTGTCCTAGAAAGTTTCAAATATCTCTTTTGTTCACCGGAAAACTTTTCGATTCGTTGTGCTGCGATCCTTAAGTTAGTAAGTCGTTGTATCTTGGGGACGTGTGCCGTAGACCGTAAAGCATTGAATACGGGGTAATTTCGTCTTACGGAGAAAGAGTCCAACTCTTGCCTCGACTTTACCTATATGTTTTCCAAGTCATTTTCAAATACACCACATTCTTTTCCAACAGAGGGAACCGGGTATCTGAAATCCCTAGGAGGAATGGTTCGAGAAGCCACCATAACTGGATTCACCAACCACTCTAAGCCTTCTTAGTATTAATGCATGTTGTGTTCATGCATCATTATCTTCTCCACTTCTATCTCATCAACTAAGTGTCAATAAGCAACCAATCATATATGCATTTTGCTAAGTAGTACAGATACTCTCGTCTCATGTCTCATTATCTTTAATATTTCATGTCATGTATTGATTAGTTCGATATAAATTTGTCGTGATGATTTTTTTAAGTATCAAATAAAACATGCATTTGATATTGGACTTTGTGTTGTATTTTTAGAGAAAATATCAATTTTAGTCCACCAAGTATGTCATTTTTCAATTTTGGTCCAACAAGTTTCGCGAATCCAATTTTAGTATCGTAACTTCAATTTTTGTCCAATTTAAGTCCTATTTTCACTAGAGACTGACGTGACCACCGGAATCTGCTGACATGGACCGGAACCCTAAAACTAATTTTTGAAGTGACGTGGGCGAGCCACGTGGCCGCCACATTATTAATAAAATTAATTGAAAATTCCAAAAAAAAAAAAACAAAATTAAAGAAAAAGAAAAGGGTCTTCCTCCCCAGCCCCTCCCCTACAACACCCTCCTGCTCTTCTGTTGCTCTCCCCTCGGCCTGCAAAAATGTCGACATCACTTCATCTCGTTTCAGACCCTCTTTTCTCCTTGCTTCTAATGTCTACAACGCAAACACATCTGCTTACCAGAAAATACCCCCATCTTTCAAGTCAAGAACGCAATTCTCAGTACGGGAAATAGGAGAAATCGATTTGGGGTTGCAAAATCCAACAAAATTATACTAGAATCTGCATATATCATCGCTTCGAGGCTGCGAATTATACCTGAGCCGTTGGAATTATTGCTGAGGGAATTCGGAACAGGAAATAGAGGTCGGGATGGGTTCTGGAATGGATTCGGATGGGTGGGTTTGATGGTTGGAAAATGAGGAGGAAAAGAATTAACTTGGGGATTGTGGGCATTTTGGTCATTTGAGTTCAAGGCGTGGCGTTCGAGTTCAGTCGTGACTCACCTTTGATTTTTCCGACTGAGCTCAGGCGGCCCGACAGCGGTGGAGTTGGGCAGTGGTCGAGCAATGGCGGCGATGAAGTTGGGCAAAGAAGGAGAACGATGGTGCCGTCGCCGCCGTGCAGAGTGGAGCGTGCAGGTGTGTGTGCGTGTGTGTATTTGGAGTGTTGCGTGTGAGGTGACGCCGCCGTGTGTGTTGGCGTCGCCGTGTTTGGCAGAGCGATGTCGGAGGTCGTGTGTGTCGCCGACGATGAGCCCATCACCGGCAGTATGAAATTTTGTCTTTTTGGTATGTTTGGTATGGGTTTTTTTGGCAGCGGAAGAAAGAATTTTGTTGGACGAGTGACTATTTTATATTGTTGAAGATTTGAAGAATTTCAATAATTATCAATGGAAAATAAGTCATTTGTCTGCACCATGAAGAATTTCGAGCGGAAATGGGAAAAGAAAAAGAAGATAGAATACAACCTTCATGGATTTCCTTTGCTTTCATGGTAATGTATTTTTTTATGATTTTTTTTATTAAGCACAATTTATATAATTTATATCAGTTTAGCATAAATCATCTAAAATACGTATTTGAGCGATCGACAGTGAATTTTATCAAAAAATTTGGATGAGAATTAATAATGATAAGAGTGACGAACATATGGTGTTACATACAAAAAAAAAAAAGAAAACAACAGAGTATGGAATAGCCCTAAATACACTTACTATCAGTTAATAAATATTTATGAACAATCATTAATTGAAATTTGAGCTCAAATTTCACCCTAGAACTCAATAGCCTTGTGGAGTTCATATACATTGAGTTTACACTATTTTCCTATGAAAATAGGATTCACAAATAAGAAATCTTGTATTTATTTTCCAATGCTGGTAGAAAATTCTTCTACTTATCAATATTAGGATGTGAACTATAGATCTTTCAAAGAATAACAATAATTTGGATTTATAAATCAAATCCAATCACTATAAATTAATAAATATTTATTAGAAGAATCATTAATTGAAATTCGAGCTCAAATTTCACTCGGGAACTCAATAACGACACTACAAGAAATTCTTTCATAGACTACACCCTTAAGACATGTGTTTTATCAAAAAACCCTTGTCGTAGCTTAAATTGGCATTGTCTTAGATAAAACCGTTGTCGTAGAGTACAAAAATGCTCTCATAGACAAGGGTTTTTCATTGGCGTTGTCGTAGAGGCGAAGTCGTAAGGTAAAATTGAGGCCTAAGACAACAGTGGTGACTTGAGGTTGTCGTAGATGCGTAGTCTTAGGTTAAAATTGAACCCTAAGACAACGCTTATGATATGAGGTTGTCGTAGAGGTGTAGTTATTGTGCCCTAAGACAACGCTTATGATACGAGGTTGTCATAGAGACGTAGTTGTCGTACCCTAACACAACGGTAAATTTTTAGCGTTGTCGTAATACCATAATAGCGTTGTTGTATACTAAGTTAAAATTTATAAATTTTCTTTTATTACATTTACATTATATATGTAAAAATTTAAAAATTACTAAGGATATATAATGTAAAAAGTGGAAAATTACATAGGGTAAAAATTGAAATACAAATCCCCAAATTGAAACCCTAGATCCCTCCCTCCACCCGTCGCCCCGCTGCTTCCAGTCGTCACTGTCGCCGCCTCCAGCCGTCGCCCAACGCCCCGCTCCCTCCTCCCCTCCAGCCCTTACCTAAACATGTAGGAGACCACCAAGAAGCTATATATATATATATTAGATAATGAGTATTTCAAATTTTAAAAACGTAAAATATACTATTTACGTAAATAAAACGTAAATTATTTTGATAGTGGTTTTGGCTCAGTTTAAGATACTTGAACCCTTGGTACTCTTTTTTTTTTTCCTTAACATTTGGGTGTAGGGTACAGTATTAAAGGCTCAGATCAAATTATAAGTTGAGAGAAAGAAAACATAGCTGATGTCTTATGCTGTATAGATGAATATGTGATGTGTCTTGTGTATCGAATATTGTAATGGCGTTTGATTGACTTTTTTCTTGGATTTTAAACGAGTATCGATTCTTTGAGTGCTGCTACAAAATTGCATGGTGATGGTTGAGCTGTGCTGCCTTAACTATCTGGAGACATGATATGGAAATCCTTGAGATGCATTATTCATTGTTGTATGAAAAATTGTTGACAGACATATGCTGAACATTGAATTCACATGTTTTATTTATCTAACTTGAAACAAGGATTTTCAGTGCATGAAAGCTTGGAATGCTCTTCATCAACCCTTTACTAGGTGCATTCTCCGCTTGTACACTTTGATTGTGGAGGATTAGGGTGTTTGGCTGCCATTTTTGCTGCTGAAATTGGAGGAATTGGCAAACCACTCATCATTGCTTTCTCTCTCTTCATTTTTGGTGTGTTTTCCTATCTTTTCCCTTTTCTTTTTACTTGATTTACTTCATCACATGTTTCATATATACATATATGTAAGCTAAATATGTATATGGAAAGCAATTTGTAAAAGCAGGATTTCTGTTTCCCGTTATAGCTGAATGTGCATGTAATTTTTATTTCATAGAAGGAAATTTCTACTGAAGGTGTAGTTATTGATCTATACTACATGTTACAACTTCTGTTTTTTTGATGTGTTATGTGTATGTAGAAGATGAAACCGTTGGCACTTCTCCAAAGGATCTTACACTATTTGGCTTTTTTAGTAGGCTAGTCGCCTTTTGTTGGAATATGTTAAAAATATAAAATATATTTGAATTACCAATATATTTCTCACTTTTGCATCTTTATTCACAAAACACTTTAAAGATATTACAGAGGTTAGCTTTATGAATGATATGTACTGATGATGACACTCTACCATGTTAGATTTCAGATGTTCTTTGTGATGCTGGAAGGCCTAGTGGAGTGAAGTCAGTTTGTATTTATGGAGGAACTTCAAAAGGACCCCAGATATCTTCTCTAAAATTTGGTGTGGTAAGTGGTCCAAAATCGTGATCTCTGAGTAAATTTGAACATGGTTTCTTCTGTTAGAAAATAAATTGGAATGGCTGGTGGAGAAAATACCATGATGATAGTCTGTGATCCAATACACATGGATCCAAGATCACCAAAATGTTTTAGTGATTTGGTTTTTAAGATGTACCAGGTCATTGCCTCTATGTTCAGTTAATTTTGTGACTGCACTTGCAACTTTATAATTTACCATGTAAGTACATACTGTTGGTGCATATATCATGGAGACCGTTTATTTAGAGTCACATTCTAGTTATTATTTTAGAAGAATAAATGCCTGTTGAGCATTGACATCTGACGGTATAAGATTCTACCCGTGGTCACTATAAACTTCGGTGTCCTCTGTAGGCTTTATTCAGGACAGAAACTGTATTTCTTATTTTGGGTTAAATTTAAAAGTCTAAAAACACACTTTTATTTTGAACTTATTGGACTGGTCTTGGGAAGTACTTGATTAGTGAGTTGAACTCTAAGTATTTAACTATTGAAATCGTGAACAACTCTTGTGACTTTATGCAGGACTTTGTTATTGGATGCCCTGGTCGTTTACAAGATTTGATGGAAATGGGATTGTGTAACCTAAAAGAGGTATCTTTTGTGGTAAGTAGATACTCTCTCGCTATTGTATCAATATATGACTAGTTATATCCTGATTAATTATTTGTGTTTTTATCTTCATTGCTTACGATTTGCAGAATTTTAGGGTCAGTGAGTTGTTTGTTCTAGATGATTCTCTCTTTTGATAAAAATATCTCACTCTTAGACTACTGTAATTATCGGTTAATTACAACTCAAAAAAATTTGATATGATTAGAAATACAGTTGCATTCTAACAGCACTGGCATTTTTTGTTTAAGTAGTGCTATTGACACCTTACCTGCACATTTTTTCCTTTGCTAGTTAGTGTGAGCTTGCACTTCTGCCTTATATTTGTTTCTTTTCTTCCTCAAGTATAAATTGATTTTAAACTTCAATGCAATCTTTCAAAATGCTTCCTTAATTGATTAAATTTGGTTTATAAGGGTGGTTTGTGTACATATGAATTTTGATCAATATTCTCAAAGATATTGTAACAGTTCTTGTTTCATAATTAGTTCTTAAGTTTGTAGATTTCATTGTTATGTTGGATTAATGCTTTGTTAATTTTTACCAACTGCTATTTGGAAGCTAAATATGCCCCCCCCCCCCCCCCCCCAATAAAATATTTGTAGATTGGTAACTTCCCCTAATGCTAGCCATCTACACATCAAGTGCGACATGCATGTTGTTTTTCTTTTGGATTCTTTGCTTGGTTGTAATTCTTGTTTTTTAAAATGTGTTCTGTGATTGCATGTTACTTTATTCTGCTATTGATTGATATTTTGTGTGAAAATTAGGTGCTGTTCGAAACACTTTAATTACCTTTTAGCTCCCTGTAGCTTAATCCAACAAATGTCCTAACTGATCTTTATTCTTAGGTCCTAGACGAAGCTGATGTCTTATGCTGTATAGATGAATATGTGATGTGCTTCCCCATTGTTGGTCATCTGATGATTTGTTTTGTTTCAAATGATTCTATTTTGTGACTAGATTGTTTGTTTTTCGTGAATATGATGTACAGATAACGATGGAGAGAAAAGCATTTTAGGATTTGATTCGTTGGGGATCTCCGGTGATTTTTGGAGATCATATTTGTAGCCATGGCTTCTTGATGGTTCTTGATGTTTTTGGATGGTTCTTGATGTAAAGGGTTCTTAGCATTGTACATGTAAATGGTTCTTGATATTTTTGGATGAAGTATTGTAGTTTTGCTAGTGAAATTAGGATGCTTTTGATTTACTTTTGGCTTTACCATGTGATTAATGGATTTACAATGAATAGTTGTTGTATGAACTATTAGATAAATATTTTAATTTGATATGACTATATTTTGATTTTGTATATTTTGTTGAATTTTAATTTTTGTATATTTAGAATATCAACCAATATATAATAATAGTAAAATGCAAAAGTAAAAGACAACGCTAAAAAGACAACGGTTTTGACTGAATTAAACTGTTGTCTTAAATGTCTACGACAACGGTTAAAAACCAAAAACCGTTGTGGCAGAGTCAAAGACAACGGTGGGACAACGGTTTTTAACCGTTATCGTAAGGATCTACGACAACAGTTAAAAACCGTTGTCTATGAGCGCATATCTTAAAACTGCCAACCTACGACAACGGTTTTTAACCGTTGTCATGCCGTTGTCGTAGAGGTCTACGACAACGGTTTAAAACCCTTGTCTATGAGCGAAATTTTTCTGACTCTACGACAACACCACCTACGACAAGGGTTTTTTTTTGCTACGACAAGGGTTTTTAACCCTTGTCTATGAGCTTTTTTCTTGTAGTGCGATAAGAGTGGTGTTATAATGAAGCATATCATCAATAGCTCTTTGGAAAAGATGGAGTTTAATCAACTTTATCTTAAAGATGATAAAAATTGAGGTTTTAAAGTCTTCCTATGAAAATACAATTCACGAATACAACATCTTGTATTTATTTTCCAATCCTAGAAAATTCTTCTCTTTATCAATATTAGTATGTGAACAAAGAATAACAATAATTTGAATATATAAATCATATATACGCACTTACTCTAAATTAATAAATAATTATGGATCCCAATGCATAAAAGTTTTTGTCTTTCATAAAAACTAACAATTTTGTAAGTTCCCACAAGAAAAGACTGAAATTGAAAAAATAGTAAAATATAAATGACCGAAATTGAAAAATGGATACTTGATTCTAAAAAAATGGAAATATATATGTTACATACCTAAAATTTACCTAATTAATAAAGGCGTACTTCACTCTTTCAAGCTCAGTATCATGGAGTACAAAGTAGGGCAAACCTAAAACCTTAAATCCTAGTCCTAATTAATTTTTTATAAACCAGTTGCATGCTAAAACAAAACTATCACATATAATATTATAAAAAAATATATTCCATAGCTTCCAAGAAACAAAGTAGATTCCATGCATGCATGTATAAATAGGGTTTTCCACCACACAAAAAATACACACACAACAAATTGCAGAAGAAGATAACACAACACAAAATCTGCAATTAAAATCAAAGCTCCAAAAATGGGTTTTAACCACGCCGATGCCCACCTCCTCGCCGCTCTCCTCGTCGTCGCTGCAGTGGGCGCGTCGGCAGCCATACCTCATATCCCCCGTGTCATGATGCCGCCGCCGCCGCCGCCGCCTCCAGCTCATCCATTAACGACGTCGCCTCCTATCTATAAGGGGTTGACAGTAGGCGGCGAACTTTGTTGTTCACCCAACGGAAACTGCCCCGGAAACGGCTTCTCCGTTGGGGCGGCGACGGCAATCTTATCCTGCACCGACGACTGTGACGTCGGAGCTAGCCAGGACGAGGTCAATGAGGATGGAGGTTTTACCATTACTATTCCTTCTTCAAAAACCCTAAATTTCAGCTCCCCCTTTATTCCATGCTTCGTCACTATTCAACTTCCGACAATCCTCACGAACTGCACAGAGCTTTCTAACACCACCGGAATCCTTGCCTCCGGCCTCCGGTCCACCGGAACCGGGTATATGAAATCCTTAGGAGGAATGGTCCGAGAAGCCACCATAACTGGATTCACCAAGTACACTTCAAGTTAGAAATTAATGCATCATTATCTTCTCCACAGCTTCAATCTCAATCTCATCAACTACGTATCAATAAGTAAGCAATCATGCATTTTGCTATAGTAGAACCGAGATCAGATTCTCTGTTATATTTAATGTTTAGTCATTATCTTCGATCCACATTATGTATTAATTAGTTTGATACATTTGTTGCGATCATCGATCTTTTTAGAATATCAAATAAGACACATGTAGGAATTTATGTTTTTTCCCCCCAAATTTGGCATAAATAGCCAATACACATGTAATTTTGTTTTTGTGTCCAATTGAATAATAATGGAGAAGGAACTATTATTTCCAAAGCACTTTTTAATTTCTAATTCAGTTTTGGTGTTGTTCGATCAATCCGAATCTTTAAAGCTTATAAGTATTTATAATCAGGGGCAATTAATCACAAAAGTAGCAAAATATATAACAGTAAGAAAAAGTTAAGCTATAAAACTGTTTTTAATTCACTTAAATTGATGACTGAAATAATTTTTAACACACAAATATGATATATATGCTAACGCATGACATCATGAGTAGTACAAACTAAGATTTGATTATTGAGTGTGTTGGAAATTGGTTTGGAAAAGTTAGTGTTGACCAATCTTTGACCAATTTGATTACATGGTGTTTCGTTTGTCAAAAACGAAATTAAGTTGCAAATTTAAAATCTACGTTTCGAGTAGATAAATTTAGAGTATTTATTTTCTCAAATCCAATTTCGGATGAATGAGAAATTAATGCTTAAAGTTGACAACTTAAATTGAAGATGTGTGAAAGGGTGTGAGTTTGAATTGAATTGATACAACCCAAATTAAAAGGATGCAACCATTCTAATTAGACACATTGTTTCATAGAAAGAGGTATCTAATAATGAAAAGACTTCAATTCAAACAAATAGATGTCTAATCATGAAAAGACATCATTTCAAGAAAATGTGTCTCATTATGAAAAGACATCAATTCAAACCAAAAAGGTGTCTATTATGAAAGGACACAACACCTATTCAACTTCTATAAATAGATCCCACATTCAATCATTTCATTCACTCCACTACAACTTGCATTAATAACATTCTAGCAATTGTAGTATTCTTTTCATCTTGTCCTAGAAAGTTTCAAATATCTCTTTTGTTCGCCGGAAAACTTTTGGATTCGTTGTGCTGTGATCCTTAAGTTAGTAAGTCGTTGTATCTTGGGGACGTGTGCCGTAGATCATAAAGCATTGAATACGGGGTAATTTCGTCTTACGGAGAAAGAGTCCAACTCTTGCCTCGACTTTACCTATTTGTTTTCTAAGTCATTTTCAAATACACCACATTATTTTCGAACAGCATAAGACGAAATTTTGTGTAATTGAAGATGGCTACTTCTGTTCCTACAACACCAGTTTATTCTGAGAGACCGGCAAAATTCGACGGGACTGAATTTAAGAAGTGGCAACAGAAGATGTTGTTTTACTTAACAACGCTGAATTTGGTTCGTTTCTTAAAAGAAGACGCACCAACTGTGGGGGATGATGAAGTCGATGACCAAAAGAGGACTGCATTAGATGCATGGAATCACAGTGATTTCCTGTGTCGCAACTACATCCTTAATGGACTCGACGACTCTCTCTACAATGTTTACGCAGTGACAAAAACTGCGAAAGAGTTGTGGGATTCACTAGAAAAGAAATACAAGACCGAAGATGCTGGATCGAAAAAATTCATCGTCGGTAGGTTCTTGGATTTCAAAATGGTGGATTCCAAGACAGTTTTAGACCAAGTACGAGAGTTGCAATTAATCCTCCACAACATTCATGCTGAAGGAATGCAACTCAGTGAATCTTTCCAAGTAGCTGCCATAATTGAAAAGCTACCGCCTTTTTGGAAAGAGTTCAAGAACTATCTCAAGCACAAACAGAAGAAAATGGGGCTTAAGGACCTGATCGTGAGACTAAGGATTGAGGAAGACAATCGAAAAACTGAAGTCAAGAGCGGCAGGACAATTATGGAGGCAAAAGCAAACCTGGCTCAGACAAGTATTAGTAAAAAGAGAAAGTTGACAGGCATGAAGCAACAGCAGGAGCCAAAGCAAAAGAAAGTTAGAAAGATTAAGGGCAACTGCTACAACTGTGACAAACCCGGTCACATGGCAAAGGATTGTCGACAACCCAAGAAAGACAATCGAAGTCAGGCTAATCTAACTGAGGAAAATTCAATATCTCTGAGTATGAATGAGTTAAACCTATCAGCTGTCGTATTTGAAGCCAACTTGGTGGATAATCTAAGAGAGTGGTGGGTGGACACTGGAGCTACACGCCACATATGCTCAGAAAGAGAGATGTTCTCAAGCTACACACCCATCAGCGGTAGAAAGTTGTTTATGGGAAACTCTGCAACCTCCAACGTAGTTGGATTGGGAAGGGTGGTACTGAAGATGACCTCAGGGAAAGAGCTGACGCTTGTGGATGTACTGCATGTCCCAGACATTCGCAAGAATTTAGTATCTGGTTCCTTGTTAAGCAAAGCCGGGTTTAAGCTAGTATTTGAAGCCGATAAGTTTGTACTGACCAAATGTGGTCAATTTATAGGAAAGGGCTACCTTGAAAAAGGGCTCTTGAAGATGAATGTAATAACTATTAAGCGTGATAATAAAATTATTAATTCTTCTTACTTGCTTGAGTGTTCTAATTTATGGCATGATAGATTAGGACATGTAAGTTTAAACAAACTAAAGAAGTTAGTAAGTTTAAATTTAATACCTGCAATCGATTTCGATCCACAAAACAAATGTGAAATTTGTGTTGAGGCAAATTTGCCAAAACACTTTTCCATTCAGTGGAAAGAAGTACTACGCCTCTAGAACTTATTCATACTGACATATGTGATATGAAGCTAGTGCAAACTAGAGGTGGGAAAAAATACTTTATCACATTTATAGATGATTGCACCAGATATTGTTATGTTTATCTTTTGAAAGGAAAAGACGAAGCTCTTGAAGCCTTCAAAAGTTATAAGAATGAAGTTTAGAATCAACTTAGCTTGAAAATCAAAACAATTCGGAGTGACAGAGGGGGAGAATATGTTGCTCCATTTGAAGAATTTTGCATAGAACATAACATTATTCATCAAACAACTGCTCCATACTCACCTCAGTCAAATGGCGTTGCAGAACGCAAAAACAGGACTCTAAAAGAGATGATGAATGCTATGTTGATAAGCTCTGGCTTACCTCATAACATGTGGGGGGGAAGCCATCCTTTCAGCTAATCACATTCTCAACAAATTACCACACAAGAAATTGGAAAAGACTCCATATGAATTATGGAAAGGAAGACAACATTCCTTTAATTTCCTAAAAGTGTGGGGGTGTCTAGCAAAGGTCGAAGTACCAAAACCTAAACAGGTTAGAATAGGCCATAAAACAATTGATTGCATTTTTATTGGGTATGCATATCAAAGTAGTGCTTACCGATTTCTAGTGCATAAATCGGAGATTCCTGATATAAATGAAGGAATGATCATAGAATCAAGGAATGCAATATTCTTTGAGAATGTCTTTCTGAGCAAAGAAAGGAAAGAGATAAGTTCGAATAAAAGAACTTGTAAAGCTGTAAATAATTCTCCTCCTGTTGAAAAAGAACTAAGACGCAGCAAAAGAAGCAAAGTGGCCAAGACGTTTGGTCTAGATTTTCTAACATACATGTTAGATAGTGAACCCAGGACAATTCAAGAGGCATTGTCTAGTCAAGATGCTCCTCTCTGGAAAGAGGCTATCAATAGTGAGATTGAGTCCATCATGCAGAATCATACGTGAGAAATAGTTGATCTCCCACCGGGATGCAAACCTTTAGGATGTAAATGGATCCTTAAAAGGAAGTACAAAGCTGATGGATCAATTGACAAGTACAAAGCTCGTTTGGTAGCCAAGGGGTTCAAACAAAAAAAAAGGGTATGATTTCTTTGATACATACTCTCCAGTTACAAGGATCACTTCCATCAGAGTACTCATCGACATTGCTGCACTGCATAATCTTGAGATACATCAAATGGATGTAAAAACATCGTTCCTAAATGGAGAGTTAGAAGATGAAATTTACATCGAACAACCTGAAGGGTTTGTTGTGCCGGGACAAGAATATAAAGTATGTAAACTTGTTAAGTAGTATGGGCTTAAGCAAGCACCCAAACAATGGCATGAAAAGTTTGACAGAACTATGATGTCAAATGGTTTTCATATAAACGAGTGCGACAAATGTGTATACATTAAGGGCACACCGGATGAATATGTTATTGTTTGTCAATATGTAGACGACATGTTGATCATGGACAACAATCATAATATAATCGTGAAAACTAAGAACATGTTGAAGAAAATTTTTGACATGAAGGATATGGGTTTGACAGATGTTATAGTAGGGATAAAGATCTCTAGGACATCCGATGGAATTGTCTTGTCACAATCTCACTACGTTGAGAGTGTACTCAAGAAATTCGAAGCCTGTAACCTACTTCCTGTTAAGACTCCAGTAGACTTAACTCTACACTTAGCAAAAAATAGAGGAGACCCAGTATCCCAACTGAAATATGCAAAGATTATTGGCAGTTTAATGTACCTTACAAACTGTACACGTCCTGACATTGCATATTCAGTCAGCAAATTTAGTAGATTCATGAGCAATCCAGGAAAAGATCATTGGGCTGCCTTGACAAGAGTACTTAAGGTATTTGAAACATACTCTAAGTTATAGCATACTTTATTCAAGATATCCAGCTGTATTGGAAGGTTACAGTGATGCTAATTGGATATCAGACACAAATGACTCCAAGTCCACTAGTGGCTATGTGTTCACTATAGGTGGAGGAGCCGTGTCCTGGAAATCCTCTAAACAAACATGTATAGCTCGATCCACTATGGAGTTTGAGTTCATTGCACTAGACAAAGCCGGTGAAGAAGCAGAATGACTAAGAAATTTTTTAGAGGATATTCCATGTTGGAACAAACCAGTGTCTCCTGTTATGATTAATTGTGATAGTATGTCTGCTATAGGGAGGACACAAAGTTGTATGTATAACGGTAAGTCTCGACACATTCGTAGGAGACGTAATACCGTTAGACAATTGATCTCTAATGGAATAATTGCCATTGACTATGTGAAGTCAAAAGAAAACATAGCGGATCCGTTGACAAAAGGCATAAATAGAGATCAAATGTATAATGCAGTACGGGGAATAGGGTTAAAATTCACACACTAAAGAACGTTCATAGCGGTAACTCAACCATGATGAGTGGAGATCCCACGAACTTGGTTCAATGAGACAACTAAGTTATGAATGGTTCAAATGTGAACTTGGAGCCCATTTAATGCCTCATTCTCGCAGCTGTCCAAGTGCGAATATATAAAATCCTGTTGACGTGTGGTGAGGGTAAGCTTATAAAGCTTTTAATGACGTCTATACCTAATAAGGTAGAGTATTACAGGTTACTCTCTGGATATAGTCCTAATAGGTAGTCACCTATGTAAGTACGAGGATGGCCGCTTCAATGAAGCACTTATGAACCAAGATATGGTCCAGGGCCGAAATGGACACAACGTGAGAACAAAAAGATATTAGAACTACTATTGTGTAAATGTTATTGTCTTGGTTTACACAAAAAGCTGACCGGTTCAAGAAATCGCTTTCACCGAGTAGCGAGTAAATCCGATAGCATCTTATTAAGGAAGGTTCAAAGCTGAAAGCTACCTATCCTGATGCAATAGCAGTTCGATGGAACTTTCTAAAGTGTCTGCATTTGCATATGCATTAATTTCATTCATGTGGGGGATTGTTGGAAATTGGTTTGGAAAAGTTGGTGTTGACCAATCTTTGACCAATTTGATTACATGGTGTTTCGTTTGTCAAAAACGAAATTAAGTTGTAAATTTAAAATCTACGTTTCGAGTAGATAAATTTAGAGTATTTATTTTCTCAAATCCAATTTTGGATGAATGAGAAATTAATGTTTAAAGTTGACAACTTAAATTGAAGAGTTGTGAAAGGGTGTGAATTTGAATTGAATTGATACAACCCAAATTAAAGGGATGCAACCATTCCAATTAGACACATTGTTTCATAGAAAGAGGTATCTAATAATGAAAAGACTTCAATTCAAACAAATAGATGTCTAATCATGAAAAGACATCATTTCAAGAAAATGTGTCTCATTATGAAAAGACATCAATTCAAACCAAAAAGGTGTCTATTATGAAAGGACACAACACCTATTCAACTTCTATAAATAGATCCCACATTCAATCATTTCATTCACTCCACTACAACTTGCATTAATAACATTCTAGCAATTGTAGTATTCTTTTCATCTTGTCCTAGAAAGTTTCAAATATCTCTTTTGTTCGCCGGAAAACTTTTGGATTCGTTGTGCTGTGATCCTTAAGTTAGTAAGTCGTTGTATCTTGGGGACGTGTGCCGTAGATCATAAAGCATTGAATACGAGGTAATTTCGTCTTACGGAGAAAGAGTCCAACTCTTGCCTCGACTTTACCTATTTGTTTTCTAAGTCATTTTCAAATACACCACATTATTTTCGAACAGCATAAGACGAAATTTTGTGTAATTGAAGATGGCTACTTCTGTTCCTACAACACCAGTTTATTCTGAGAGACCGGCAAAATTCGACGGGACTGAATTTAAGAAGTGGCAACAGAAGATGTTGTTTTACTTAACAACGCTGAATTTGGTTCGTTTCTTAAAAGAAGACGCACCAACTGTGGGGGATGATGAAGTCGATGACCAAAAGAGGACTGCATTAGATGCATGGAATCACAGTGATTTCCTGTGTCGCAACTACATCCTTAATGGACTCGACGACTCTCTCTACAATGTTTACGCAGTGACAAAAACTGCGAAAGAGTTGTGGGATTCACTAGAAAAGAAATACAAGACCGAAGATGCTGGATCGAAAAAATTCATCGTCGGTAGGTTCTTGGATTTCAAAATGGTGGATTCCAAGACAGTTTTAGACCAAGTACGAGAGTTGCAATTAATCCTCCACAACATTCATGCTGAAGGAATGCAACTCAGTGAATCTTTCCAAGTAGCTGCCATAATTGAAAAGCTACCGCCTTTTTGGAAAGAGTTCAAGAACTATCTCAAGCACAAACAGAAGAAAATGGGGCTTAAGGACCTGATCGTGAGACTAAGGATTGAGGAAGACAATCGAAAAACTGAAGTCAAGAGCGGCAGGACAATTATGGAGGCAAAAGCAAACCTGGCTCAGACAAGTATTAGTAAAAAGAGAAAGTTGACAGGCATGAAGCAACAGCAGGAGCCAAAGCAAAAGAAAGTTAGAAAGATTAAGGGCAACTGCTACAACTGTGACAAACCCGGTCACATGGCAAAGGATTGTCGACAACCCAAGAAAGACAATCGAAGTCAGGCTAATCTAACTGAGGAAAATTCAATATCTCTGAGTATGAATGAGTTAAACCTATCAGCTGTCGTATTTGAAGCCAACTTGGTGGATAATCTAAGAGAGTGGTGGGTGGACACTGGAGCTACACGCCACATATGCTCAGAAAGAGAGATGTTCTCAAGCTACACACCCATCAGCGGTAGAAAGTTGTTTATGGGAAACTCTGCAACCTCCAACGTAGTTGGATTGGGAAGGGTGGTACTGAAGATGACCTCAGGGAAAGAGCTGACGCTTGTGGATGTACTGCATGTCCCAGACATTCGCAAGAATTTAGTATCTGGTTCCTTGTTAAGCAAAGCCGGGTTTAAGCTAGTATTTGAAGCCGATAAGTTTGTACTGACCAAATGTGGTCAATTTATAGGAAAGGGCTACCTTGAAAAAGGGCTCTTGAAGATGAATGTAATAACTATTAAGCGTGATAATAAAATTATTAATTCTTCTTACTTGCTTGAGTGTTCTAATTTATGGCATGATAGATTAGGACATGTAAGTTTAAACAAACTAAAGAAGTTAGTAAGTTTAAATTTAATACCTGCAATCGATTTCGATCCACAAAACAAATGTGAAATTTGTGTTGAGGCAAATTTGCCAAAACACTTTTCCATTCAGTGGAAAGAAGTACTACGCCTCTAGAACTTATTCATACTGACATATGTGATATGAAGCTAGTGCAAACTAGAGGTGGGAAAAAATACTTTATCACATTTATAGATGATTGCACCAGATATTGTTATGTTTATCTTTTGAAAGGAAAAGACGAAGCTCTTGAAGCCTTCAAAAGTTATAAGAATGAAGTTTAGAATCAACTTAGCTTGAAAATCAAAACAATTCGGAGTGACAGAGGGGGAGAATATGTTGCTCCATTTGAAGAATTTTGCATAGAACATAACATTATTCATCAAACAACTGCTCCATACTCACCTCAGTCAAATGGCGTTGCAGAACGCAAAAACAGGACTCTAAAAGAGATGATGAATGCTATGTTGATAAGCTCTGGCTTACCTCATAACATGTGGGGGGGAAGCCATCCTTTCAGCTAATCACATTCTCAACAAATTACCACACAAGAAATTGGAAAAGACTCCATATGAATTATGGAAAGGAAGACAACATTCCTTTAATTTCCTAAAAGTGTGGGGGTGTCTAGCAAAGGTCGAAGTACCAAAACCTAAACAGGTTAGAATAGGCCATAAAACAATTGATTGCATTTTTATTGGGTATGCATATCAAAGTAGTGCTTACCGATTTCTAGTGCATAAATCGGAGATTCCTGATATAAATGAAGGAATGATCATAGAATCAAGGAATGCAATATTCTTTGAGAATGTCTTTCTGAGCAAAGAAAGGAAAGAGATAAGTTCGAATAAAAGAACTTGTAAAGCTGTAAATAATTCTCCTCCTGTTGAAAAAGAACTAAGACGCAGCAAAAGAAGCAAAGTGGCCAAGACGTTTGGTCTAGATTTTCTAACATACATGTTAGATAGTGAACCCAGGACAATTCAAGAGGCATTGTCTAGTCAAGATGCTCCTCTCTGGAAAGAGGCTATCAATAGTGAGATTGAGTCCATCATGCAGAATCATACGTGAGAAATAGTTGATCTCCCACCGGGATGCAAACCTTTAGGATGTAAATGGATCCTTAAAAGGAAGTACAAAGCTGATGGATCAATTGACAAGTACAAAGCTCGTTTGGTAGCCAAGGGGTTCAAACAAAAAAAAAGGGTATGATTTCTTTGATACATACTCTCCAGTTACAAGGATCACTTCCATCAGAGTACTCATCGACATTGCTGCACTGCATAATCTTGAGATACATCAAATGGATGTAAAAACATCGTTCCTAAATGGAGAGTTAGAAGATGAAATTTACATCGAACAACCTGAAGGGTTTGTTGTGCCGGGACAAGAATATAAAGTATGTAAACTTGTTAAGTAGTATGGGCTTAAGCAAGCACCCAAACAATGGCATGAAAAGTTTGACAGAACTATGATGTCAAATGGTTTTCATATAAACGAGTGCGACAAATGTGTATACATTAAGGGCACACCGGATGAATATGTTATTGTTTGTCAATATGTAGACGACATGTTGATCATGGACAACAATCATAATATAATCGTGAAAACTAAGAACATGTTGAAGAAAATTTTTGACATGAAGGATATGGGTTTGACAGATGTTATAGTAGGGATAAAGATCTCTAGGACATCCGATGGAATTGTCTTGTCACAATCTCACTACGTTGAGAGTGTACTCAAGAAATTCGAAGCCTGTAACCTACTTCCTGTTAAGACTCCAGTAGACTTAACTCTACACTTAGCAAAAAATAGAGGAGACCCAGTATCCCAACTGAAATATGCAAAGATTATTGGCAGTTTAATGTACCTTACAAACTGTACACGTCCTGACATTGCATATTCAGTCAGCAAATTTAGTAGATTCATGAGCAATCCAGGAAAAGATCATTGGGCTGCCTTGACAAGAGTACTTAAGGTATTTGAAACATACTCTAAGTTATAGCATACTTTATTCAAGATATCCAGCTGTATTGGAAGGTTACAGTGATGCTAATTGGATATCAGACACAAATGACTCCAAGTCCACTAGTGGCTATGTGTTCACTATAGGTGGAGGAGCCGTGTCCTGGAAATCCTCTAAACAAACATGTATAGCTCGATCCACTATGGAGTTTGAGTTCATTGCACTAGACAAAGCCGGTGAAGAAGCAGAATGACTAAGAAATTTTTTAGAGGATATTCCATGTTGGAACAAACCAGTGTCTCCTGTTATGATTAATTGTGATAGTATGTCTGCTATAGGGAGGACACAAAGTTGTATGTATAACGGTAAGTCTCGACACATTCGTAGGAGACGTAATACCGTTAGACAATTGATCTCTAATGGAATAATTGCCATTGACTATGTGAAGTCAAAAGAAAACATAGCGGATCCGTTGACAAAAGGCATAAATAGAGATCAAATGTATAATGCAGTACGGGGAATAGGGTTAAAATTCACACACTAAAGAACGTTCATAGCGGTAACTCAACCATGATGAGTGGAGATCCCACGAACTTGGTTCAATGAGACAACTAAGTTATGAATGGTTCAAATGTGAACTTGGAGCCCATTTAATGCCTCATTCTCGCAGCTGTCCAAGTGCGAATATATAAAATCCTGTTGACGTGTGGTGAGGGTAAGCTTATAAAGCTTTTAATGACGTCTATACCTAATAAGGTAGAGTATTACAGGTTACTCTCTGGATATAGTCCTAATAGGTAGTCACCTATGTAAGTACGAGGATGGCCGCTTCAATGAAGCACTTATGAACCAAGATATGGTCCAGGGCCGAAATGGACACAACGTGAGAACAAAAAGATATTAGAACTACTATTGTGTAAATGTTATTGTCTTGGTTTACACAAAAAGCTGACCGGTTCAAGAAATCGCTTTCACCGAGTAGCGAGTAAATCCGATAGCATCTTATTAAGGAAGGTTCAAAGCTGAAAGCTACCTATCCTGATGCAATAGCAGTTCGATGGAACTTTCTAAAGTGTCTGCATTTGCATATGCATTAATTTCATTCATGTGGGGGATTGTTGGAAATTGGTTTGGAAAAGTTGGTGTTGACCAATCTTTGACCAATTTGATTACATGGTGTTTCGTTTGTCAAAAACGAAATTAAGTTGTAAATTTAAAATCTACGTTTCGAGTAGATAAATTTAGAGTATTTATTTTCTCAAATCCAATTTTGGATAAATGAGAAATTAATGTTTAAAGTTGACAACTTAAATTGAAGAGTTGTGAAAGGGTGTGAATTTGAATTGAATTGATACAACCCAAATTAAAGGGATGCAACCATTCCAATTAGACACATTGTTTCATACAAAGAGGTGTCTAATAATGAAAAGACTTCAATTCAAACAAATAGATGTCTAATCATGCATGAAAAGACATCATTTCATGAAAATGTGTCTCATTATGAAAAGATATCAATTCAAAAAAAAAAAAAATTCTATTATGAAAGGGCACAACACCTATTCAACTTCTATAAATAGATCCCACATTCAATCATTTCATTCACTCCACTACAACTTGCATTCATAGCATTCTAGCAATTGTAGTATTCTTTTCATCTTGTCCTAGAAAGTTTCAAATATCTCTTTTGTTCACCGGAAAACTTTTCGATTCGTTGTGCTGCGATCCTTAAGTTAGTAAGTCGTTGTATCTTGGGGACGTGTGCCGTAGACCGTAAAGCATTGAATACGGGGTAATTTCGTCTTACGGAGAAAGAGTCCAACTCTTGCCTCGACTTTACCTATATGTTTTCCAAGTCATTTTCAAATACACCACATTCTTTTCCAACAGAGGGAACCGGGTATCTGAAATCCCTAGGAGGAATGGTTCGAGAAGCCACCATAACTGGATTCACCAACCACTCTAAGCCTTCTTAGTATTAATGCATGTTGTGTTCATGCATCATTATCTTCTCCACTTCTATCTCATCAACTAAGTGTCAATAAGCAACCAATCATATATGCATTTTGCTAAGTAGTACAGATACTCTCGTCTCATGTCTCATTATCTTTAATATTTCATGTCATGTATTGATTAGTTCGATATAAATTTGTCGTGATGATTTTTTTAAGTATCAAATAAAACATGCATTTGATATTGGACTTTGTGTTGTATTTTTAGAGAAAATATCAATTTTAGTCCACCAAGTATGTCATTTTTCAATTTTGGTCCAACAAGTTTCGCGAATCCAATTTTAGTATCGTAACTTCAATTTTTGTCCAATTTAAGTCCTATTTTCACTAGAGACTGACGTGACCACCGGAATCTGCTGACATGGACCGGAACCCTAAAACTAATTTTTGAAGTGACGTGGGCGAGCCACGTGGCCGCCACATTATTAATAAAATTAATTGAAAATTCCAAAAAAAAAAAAACAAAATTAAAGAAAAAGAAAAGGGTCTTCCTCCCCAGCCCCTCCCCTACAACACCCTCCTGCTCTTCTGTTGCTCTCCCCTCGGCCTGCAAAAATGTCGACATCACTTCATCTCGTTTCAGACCCTCTTTTCTCCTTGCTTCTAATGTCTACAACGCAAACACATCTGCTTACCAGAAAATACCCCCATCTTTCAAGTCAAGAACGCAATTCTCAGTACGGGAAATAGGAGAAATCGATTTGGGGTTGCAAAATCCAACAAAATTATACTAGAATCTGCATATATCATCGCTTCGAGGCTGCGAATTATACCTGAGCCGTTGGAATTATTGCTGAGGGAATTCGGAACAGGAAATAGAGGTCGGGATGGGTTCTGGAATGGATTCGGATGGGTGGGTTTGATGGTTGGAAAATGAGGAGGAAAAGAATTAACTTGGGGATTGTGGGCATTTTGGTCATTTGAGTTCAAGGCGTGGCGTTCGAGTTCAGTCGTGACTCACCTTTGATTTTTCCGACTGAGCTCAGGCGGCCCGACAGCGGTGGAGTTGGGCAGTGGTCGAGCAATGGCGGCGATGAAGTTGGGCAAAGAAGGAGAACGATGGTGCCGTCGCCGCCGTGCAGAGTGGAGCGTGCAGGTGTGTGTGCGTGTGTGTATTTGGAGTGTTGCGTGTGAGGTGACGCCGCCGTGTGTGTTGGCGTCGCCGTGTTTGGCAGAGCGATGTCGGAGGTCGTGTGTGTCGCCGACGATGAGCCCATCACCGGCAGTATGAAATTTTGTCTTTTTGGTATGTTTGGTATGGGTTTTTTTGGCAGCGGAAGAAAGAATTTTGTTGGACGAGTGACTATTTTATATTGTTGAAGATTTGAAGAATTTCAATAATTATCAATGGAAAATAAGTCATTTGTCTGCACCATGAAGAATTTCGAGCGGAAATGGGAAAAGAAAAAGAAGATAGAATACAACCTTCATGGATTTCCTTTGCTTTCATGGTAATGTAATTTTTTATGATTTTTTTTATTAAGCACAATTTATATAATTTATATCAGTTTAGCATAAATCATCTAAAATACGTATTTGAGCGATCGACAGTGAATTTTATCAAAAAATTTGGATGAGAATTAATAATGATAAGAGTGACGAACATATGGTGTTACATACAAAAAAAAAAAAGAAAACAACAGAGTATGGAATAGCCCTAAATACACTTACTATCAGTTAATAAATATTTATGAACAATCATTAATTGAAATTTGAGCTCAAATTTCACCCTAGAACTCAATAGCCTTGTGGAGTTCATATACATTGAGTTTACACTATTTTCCTATGAAAATAGGATTCACAAATAAGAAATCTTGTATTTATTTTCCAATGCTGGTAGAAAATTCTTCTACTTATCAATATTAGGATGTGAACTATAGATCTTTCAAAGAATAACAATAATTTGGATTTATAAATCAAATCCAATCACTATAAATTAATAAATATTTATTAGAAGAATCATTAATTGAAATTCGAGCTCAAATTTCACTCGGGAACTCAATAACGACACTACAAGAAATTCTTTCATAGACTACACCCTTAAGACATGTGTTTTATCAAAAAACCCTTGTCGTAGCTTAAATTGGCATTGTCTTAGATAAAACCGTTGTCGTAGAGTACAAAAATGCTCTCATAGACAAGGGTTTTTCATTGGCGTTGTCGTAGAGGCGAAGTCGTAAGGTAAAATTGAGGCCTAAGACAACAGTGGTGACTTGAGGTTGTCGTAGATGCGTAGTCTTAGGTTAAAATTGAACCCTAAGACAACGCTTATGATATGAGGTTGTCGTAGAGGTGTAGTTATTGTGCCCTAAGACAACGCTTATGATACGAGGTTGTCATAGAGACGTAGTTGTCGTACCCTAACACAACGGTAAATTTTTAGCGTTGTCGTAATACCATAATAGCGTTGTTGTATACTAAGTTAAAATTTATAAATTTTCTTTTATTACATTTACATTATATATGTAAAAATTTAAAATTACTAAGGATATATAATGTAAAAAGTGGAAAAATTACATAGGGTAAAAATTGAAATACAAATCCCCAAATTGAAACCCTAGATCCCTCCCTCCACCCGTCGCCCCGCTGCTTCCAGTCGTCACCTGTCGCCGCCTCCAGCCGTCGCCCAACGCCCCGCTCCCTCCTCCCCTCCAGCCCTTACCTAAACATGTAGGAGACCACCAAGAAGCTATATATATATATATTAGATAATGAGTATTTCAAATTTTAAAAACGTAAAATATACTATTTACGTAAATAAAACGTAAATTATTTTGATAGTGGTTTTGGCTCAGTTTAAGATACTTGAACCCTTGGTACTCTTTTTTTTTTTCCTTAACATTTGGGTGTAGGGTACAGTATTAAAGGCTCAGATCAAATTATAAGTTGAGAGAAAGAAAACATAGCTGATGTCTTATGCTGTATAGATGAATATGTGATGTGTCTTGTGTATCGAATATTGTAATGGCGTTTGATTGACTTTTTTCTTGGATTTTAAACGAGTATCGATTCTTTGAGTGCTGCTACAAAATTGCATGGTGATGGTTGAGCTGTGCTGCCTTAACTATCTGGAGACATGATATGGAAATCCTTGAGATGCATTATTCATTGTTGTATGAAAAATTGTTGACAGACATATGCTGAACATTGAATTCACATGTTTTATTTATCTAACTTGAAACAAGGATTTTCAGTGCATGAAAGCTTGGAATGCTCTTCATCAACCCTTTACTAGGTGCATTCTCCGCTTGTACACTTTGATTGTGGAGGATTAGGGTGTTTGGCTGCCATTTTTGCTGCTGAAATTGGAGGAATTGGCAAACCACTCATCATTGCTTTCTCTCTCTTCATTTTTGGTGTGTTTTCCTATCTTTTCCCTTTTCTTTTTACTTGATTTACTTCATCACATGTTTCATATATACATATATGTAAGCTAAATATGTATATGGAAAGCAATTTGTAAAAGCAGGATTTCTGTTTCCCGTTATAGCTGAATGTGCATGTAATTTTTATTTCATAGAAGGAAATTTCTACTGAAGGTGTAGTTATTGATCTATACTACATGTTACAACTTCTGTTTTTTTGATGTGTTATGTGTATGTAGAAGATGAAACCGTTGGCACTTCTCCAAAGGATCTTACACTATTTGGCTTTTTTAGTAGGCTAGTCGCCTTTTGTTGGAATATGTTAAAAATATAAAATATATTTGAATTACCAATATATTTCTCACTTTTGCATCTTTATTCACAAAACACTTTAAAGATATTACAGAGGTTAGCTTTATGAATGATATGTACTGATGATGACACTCTACCATGTTAGATTTCAGATGTTCTTTGTGATGCTGGAAGGCCTAGTGGAGTGAAGTCAGTTTGTATTTATGGAGGAACTTCAAAAGGACCCCAGATATCTTCTCTAAAATTTGGTGTGGTAAGTGGTCCAAAATCGTGATCTCTGAGTAAATTTGAACATGGTTTCTTCTGTTAGAAAATAAATTGGAATGGCTGGTGGAGAAAATACCATGATGATAGTCTGTGATCCAATACACATGGATCCAAGATCACCAAAATGTTTTAGTGATTTGGTTTTTAAGATGTACCAGGTCATTGCCTCTATGTTCAGTTAATTTTGTGACTGCACTTGCAACTTTATAATTTACCATGTAAGTACATACTGTTGGTGCATATATCATGGAGACCGTTTATTTAGAGTCACATTCTAGTTATTATTTTAGAAGAATAAATGCCTGTTGAGCATTGACATCTGACGGTATAAGATTCTACCCGTGGTCACTATAAACTTCGGTGTCCTCTGTAGGCTTTATTCAGGACAGAAACTGTATTTCTTATTTTGGGTTAAATTTAAAAGTCTAAAAACACACTTTTATTTTGAACTTATTGGACTGGTCTTGGGAAGTACTTGATTAGTGAGTTGAACTCTAAGTATTTAACTATTGAAATCGTGAACAACTCTTGTGACTTTATGCAGGACTTTGTTATTGGATGCCCTGGTCGTTTACAAGATTTGATGGAAATGGGATTGTGTAACCTAAAAGAGGTATCTTTTGTGGTAAGTAGATACTCTCTCGCTATTGTATCAATATATGACTAGTTATATCCTGATTAATTATTTGTGTTTTTATCTTCATTGCTTACGATTTGCAGAATTTTAGGGTCAGTGAGTTGTTTGTTCTAGATGATTCTCTCTTTTGATAAAAATATCTCACTCTTAGACTACTGTAATTATCGGTTAATTACAACTCAAAAAAATTTGATATGATTAGAAATACAGTTGCATTCTAACAGCACTGGCATTTTTTGTTTAAGTAGTGCTATTGACACCTTACCTGCACATTTTTTCCTTTGCTAGTTAGTGTGAGCTTGCACTTCTGCCTTATATTTGTTTCTTTTCTTCCTCAAGTATAAATTGATTTTAAACTTCAATGCAATCTTTCAAAATGCTTCCTTAATTGATTAAATTTGGTTTATAAGGGTGGTTTGTGTACATATGAATTTTGATCAATATTCTCAAAGATATTGTAACAGTTCTTGTTTCATAATTAGTTCTTAAGTTTGTAGATTTCATTGTTATGTTGGATTAATGCTTTGTTAATTTTACCAACTGCTATTTGGAAGCTAAATATGCCCCCCCCCCCCCCCCAATAAAATATTTGTAGATTGGTAACTTCCCCTAATGCTAGCCATCTACACATCAAGTGCGACATGCATGTTGTTTTTCTTTTGGATTCTTTGCTTGGTTGTAATTCTTGTTTTTTAAAATGTGTTCTGTGATTGCATGTTACTTTATTCTGCTATTGATTGATATTTTGTGTGAAAATTAGGTGCTGTTCGAAACACTTTAATTACCTTTTAGCTCCCTGTAGCTTAATCCAACAAATGTCCTAACTGATCTTTATTCTTAGGTCCTAGACGAAGCTGATGTCTTATGCTGTATAGATGAATATGTGATGTGCTTCCCCATTGTTGGTCATCTGATGATTTGTTTTGTTTCAAATGATTCTATTTTGTGACTAGATTGTTTGTTTTTCGTGAATATGATGTACAGATAACGATGGAGAGAAAAGCATTTTAGGATTTGATTCGTTGGGGATCTCCGGTGATTTTTGGAGATCATATTTGTAGCCATGGCTTCTTGATGGTTCTTGATGTTTTTGGATGGTTCTTGATGTAAAGGGTTCTTAGCATTGTACATGTAAATGGTTCTTGATATTTTTGGATGAAGTATTGTAGTTTTGCTAGTGAAATTAGGATGCTTTTGATTTACTTTTGGCTTTACCATGTGATTAATGGATTTACAATGAATAGTTGTTGTATGAACTATTAGATAAATATTTTAATTTGATATGACTATATTTTGATTTTGTATATTTTGTTGAATTTTAATTTTTGTATATTTAGAATATCAACCAATATATAATAATAGTAAAATGCAAAAGTAAAAGACAACGCTAAAAAGACAACGGTTTTGACTGAATTAAACTGTTGTCTTAAATGTCTACGACAACGGTTAAAAACCAAAAACCGTTGTGGCAGAGTCAAAGACAACGGTGGGACAACGGTTTTTAACCGTTATCGTAAGGATCTACGACAACAGTTAAAAACCGTTGTCTATGAGCGCATATCTTAAAACTGCCAACCTACGACAACGGTTTTTAACCGTTGTCATGCCGTTGTCGTAGAGGTCTACGACAACGGTTTAAAACCCTTGTCTATGAGCGAAATTTTTCTGACTCTACGACAACACCACCTACGACAAGGGTTTTTTTTTTGCTACGACAAGGGTTTTTAACCCTTGTCTATGAGCTTTTTCTTGTAGTGCGATAAGAGTGGTGTTATAATGAAGCATATCATCAATAGCTCTTTGGAAAAGATGGAGTTTAATCAACTTTATCTTAAAGATGATAAAAATTGAGGTTTTAAAGTCTTCCTATGAAAATACAATTCACGAATACAACATCTTGTATTTATTTTCCAATCCTAGAAAATTCTTCTCTTTATCAATATTAGTATGTGAACAAAGAATAACAATAATTGAATATATAAATCATATATACGCACTTACTCTAAATTAATAAATAATTATGGATCCCAATGCATAAAAGTTTTTGTCTTTCATAAAAACTAACAATTTTGTAAGTTCCCACAAGAAAAGACTGAAATTGAAAAAATAGTAAAATATAAATGACCGAAATTGAAAAATGGATACTTGATTCTAAAAAAATGGAAATATATATGTTACATACCTAAAATTTACCTAATTAATAAAGGCGTACTTCACTCTTTCAAGCTCAGTATCATGGAGTACAAAGTAGGGCAAACCTAAAACCTTAAATCCTAGTCCTAATTAATTTTTTATAAACCAGTTGCATGCTAAAACAAAACTATCACATATAATATTATAAAAAAATATATTCCATAGCTTCCAAGAAACAAAGTAGATTCCATGCATGCATGTATAAATAGGGTTTTCCACCACACAAAAAATACACACACAACAAATTGCAGAAGAAGATAACACAACACAAAATCTGCAATTAAAATCAAAGCTCCAAAAATGGGTTTTAACCACGCCGATGCCCACCTCCTCGCCGCTCTCCTCGTCGTCGCTGCAGTGGGCGCGTCGGCAGCCATACCTCATATCCCCCGTGTCATGATGCCGCCGCCGCCGCCGCCGCCTCCAGCTCATCCATTAACGACGTCGCCTCCTATCTATAAGGGGTTGACAGTAGGCGGCGAACTTTGTTGTTCACCCAACGGAAACTGCCCCGGAAACGGCTTCTCCGTTGGGGCGGCGACGGCAATCTTATCCTGCACCGACGACTGTGACGTCGGAGCTAGCCAGGACGAGGTCAATGAGGATGGAGGTTTTACCATTACTATTCCTTCTTCAAAAACCCTAAATTTCAGCTCCCCCTTTATTCCATGCTTCGTCACTATTCAACTTCCGACAATCCTCACGAACTGCACAGAGCTTTCTAACACCACCGGAATCCTTGCCTCCGGCCTCCGGTCCACCGGAACCGGGTATATGAAATCCTTAGGAGGAATGGTCCGAGAAGCCACCATAACTGGATTCACCAAGTACACTTCAAGTTAGAAATTAATGCATCATTATCTTCTCCACAGCTTCAATCTCAATCTCATCAACTACGTATCAATAAGTAAGCAATCATGCATTTTGCTATAGTAGAACCGAGATCAGATTCTCTGTTATATTTAATGTTTAGTCATTATCTTCGATCCACATTATGTATTAATTAGTTTGATACATTTGTTGCGATCATCGATCTTTTTAGAATATCAAATAAGACACATGTAGGAATTTATGTTTTTTCCCCCCAAATTTGGCATAAATAGCCAATACACATGTAATTTTGTTTTTGTGTCCAATTGAATAATAATGGAGAAGGAACTATTATTTTCAAAGCACTTTTTAATTTCTAATTCAGTTTTGGTGTTGTTCGATCAATCCGAATCTTTAAAGCTTAGTAAGTATTTATAATCAGGGGCAATTAATCACAAAAGTAGCAAAATATATAACAGTAAGAAAAAGTTAAGCTATAAAACTGTTTTTAATTCACTTAAATTGATGACTGAAATAATTTTTAACACACAAATATGATATATATGCTAACGCATGACATCATGAGTAGTACAAACTAAGATTTGATTATTGAGTGTGTTGGAAATTGGTTTGGAAAAGTTGGTGTTGACCAATCTTTGACCAATTTGATTACATGGTGTTTCGTTTGTCAAAAACGAAATTAAGTTGCAAATTTAAAATCTACGTTTCGAGTAGATAAATTTAGAGTATTTATTTTCTCAAATCCAATTTTGGATGAATGAGAAATTAATGCTTAAAGTTGGCAACTTAAATTGAAGAGGTGTGAAGGTGTGAAAGGGTGTGAGTTTGAATTGAATTGATGCAACCCAAATTAAAGGGATGCAACCATTCCAATTAGACACACTATTTCATAGAAAGAGGTGTCTAATAATGAAAAGACTTCAATTCAAATGAATAGATGTCTAATCATGAAAAGACATCATTTCATGAAAATGTGTCTCATTATGAAAAGACATCAATTCAAACCAAAAAGGTGTCTATTATGAAAGGACACAACACCTATTCAACTTCTATAAATAGATCCCACATTCAATCATTTCACATACATATCATAACATTAGACTCCACTACAACTTGCATTAATAGCATTCTAGCAATTGTAGTATTCTTTTCATCTTGTCCTAGAAAGTTCCAAATATCTCTTTTGTTCGCCGGAAAACTTTGGATTCGTTGTGCTGCGATCCTTAAGTTAGTAAGTCGTTGTATCTTGGGGACGTGTGCCGTAGATCCGTAAAGCATTGAATACGGGGTAATTTCGTCTTACGGAGAAAGAGTCCAACTCTTGCCTCGACTTTACCTATTTGTTTTCCTAAGTCATTTTCAAATACACCACATCATTTTCCAACAGCAGTAAGACGAGATTTTGTGTAATTGAAGATGGCTACTTCTGTTCCTACAGCACCAGTTTATGCATGAGAGGCCGGCGAAATTCGACGGGACTGAATTTAAGAGGTGGCAACAGAAAATGTTGTTCTACCTAACAACGTTGAATTTGGTTCGTTTCTTGAAAGAAGACGCACCAACTGTGGGGGATGATGAAGTCGATGACCAAAAGAGGACTGCGTTGGATGCATGGAATCACAGTGATTTCCTGTGTCGCAACTATATCCTTAATGGACTCGACGACTCTCTCTACAATGTTTACGCAGTGACAAAAACTGCGAAAGAGTTGTGGGATTCACTAGAAAAGAAATACAAGACCGAAGATGCTGGATCGAAAAAATTCATCGTCGGTAGGTTCTTGGATTTCAAAATGGTGGATTCCAAGACGGTTTTAGACCAAGTACGAGAGTTGCAATTAATCCTCCACAACATTCATGCTGAAGGAATGCAACTCAGTGAATCTTTCCAAGTAGCTGCTATAATTGAAAAGCTACCGCCTCTTTGGAAAGAGTTCAAGAACTATCTCAAGCACAAACGGAAAGAAATGGGGCTTGAGGACCTGATCGTGAGACTAAGGATTGAAGAAGACAACCGAAAAACTGAAGTCAAGAGCGGCAGGACAATTATGGAGGCAAAAGCAAACCTGGCTGAGGCAAGTACTACTAAAAAGAGAAAGTTGACGGGCATGAAGCAACAGCAGGAGCCAAAGCAAAAGAAAGTTAGAAAGATAAAGGGCAACTGCTACAACTGCGACAAACCCGGTCACATGGCAAAGGATTGTCGACAACCCAAGAAAGATAATCGAAGTCAGGCTAATCTAACTGAGGAAAAATCAATATCTCTGAGTATGAATGAGTTAAACCTATCAGCTGTTGTATTTGAAGCCAACTTGGTGGATAATCCAAGAGAGTGGTGGGTGGACACTGGGGCTACACGCCACATATGTTCAGAAAGAGAGATGTTTTCAAGCTACACACCCATCACCGGTAGAAAGTTGTTCATGGGAAACTCTGCAACCTCCAACGTAGTTGGATTGGGAAGGGTGGTACTGAAGATGACCTCAGGGAAAGAGCTGACGCTTGTGGATGTGCTGCATGTCCCAGACATTCGCAAGAATTTAGTATCCGGTTCCTTGTTAAGCAAAGCCGGTTTTAAGCTAGTATTTGAAGCCGATAAGTTTGTACTGACCAAATGTGGTCAATTTATAGGAAAGGGCTACCTTGAAAATGGGCTCTTTAAGATGAATGTAATAACTATTAAGCGTGATAATAAAGTTATTAATTCTTCTTACTTGCTTGAGTGTTCTAATTTATGGCATGATAGATTAGGACATGTAAGTTTAAACAAACTAAAGAAGTTAGTAAGTTTAAATTTAATACCTGCAATAGATTTCGATCCACAAAACAAATGTGAAACTTGTGTTGAGGCAAAAATGGCCAAAACACCTTTCCATTCAGTGGAAAGAAGTACTACGCCTCTAGAACTTATTCATACTGACATATGTGATATGAAACTAGTGCAAACTAGAGGTGGTAAAAAGTACTTTATCACATTTATAGATGATTGCACCAGATATTGTTATGTATTTCTTTTGAAAGGAAAAGACGAAGCTCTTGAAGCCTTCAAATGTTATAAGAATGAAGTTGAGAATCAACTTAGCTTGAAAATCAAAACAATTCGGAGTGACAGAGGGGGAGAATATGTTGCTCCGTTTGAAGAATTTTGCATAGAACATGGCATTATTCATCAAACAACTGCTCCATACTCACCTCAGTCAAATGGCGTTGCAGAACGCAAAAACAGGACTCTGAAAGAGATGATGAATGCTATGTTGATAAGCTCTGGCTTACCTCATAACATGTGGGGGGAAGCCATCCTTTCAGCTAATCACATTCTTAACAAATTACCACACAAGAAATTAGAAAAAACTCCATATGAATTATGGAAAGGAAGACAACCTTCCTTTAATTTCCTAAAAGTGTGGGGGTGTCTAGCAAAGGTCGAAGTACCAAAACCTAAACAGGTTAGAATAGGCCCTAAAACAATTGATTGTATTTTTATTGGATATGCATATCAAAGTAGTGCTTACCGATTTCTAGTGCATAAATCGGAGATTCCTGATATAAATGAAGGAATGATCATAGAATCAAGGAATGCAACATTCTTTGAGAATGTCTTTCCGAGCAAAGAAAGGAAAGAGATAAGTTCGAATAAAAGAACTTGTGAAGCTGTAAATAATTCTCCTCCTATTGAAGAAGAACTAAGACGCAGCAAAAGAAGCAAAGTGGCCAAGACGTTTGGTCCAGATTTCCTAACATACATGTTAGATAGTGAACCCAGGACAATTCAAGAGGCATTGTCTAGTCAAGATGCTCCTCTCTGGAAAGAGGCTATCAATAGTGAGATTGAGTCCATCATGCAGAATCATACGTGGGAAATAGTTGATCTCCCACCGGGATGCAAACCTTTAGGATGTAAATGGATCCTTAAAAGGAAGTACAAAGCTGATGGATCAATTGACAAGTACAAAGCTCGTTTAGTAGCAAAGGGGTTCAAACAAAAGGAAGGGTATGACTTCTTTGATACATACTCTCCAGTTACAAGGATCACTTCCATCAGAGTACTCATCGCCATTGCTGCACTGCATAACCTTGAGATACATCAAATGGATGTAAAAACAGCGTTCCTAAATGGAGAGTTAGAAGAGGAAATTTACATGGAACAACCTGAAGGGTTTGTTGTGCCGGGACAAGAACATAAAGTATGTAAACTTGTCAAGTCTTTGAATGGGCTTAAGCAAGCACCCAAACAATGGCATGAAAAGTTTGACAGAACTATGATGTCAAATGGTTTTCATATCAACGAGTGCGACAAATGTGTATACATTAAGGGCACACCGGATGAATATGTGATTGTTTGTCTATATGTAGACGACATGTTGATCATGGGCAACAATCATGAGATAATCGTGAAAACTAAGAACATGTTGAAGAAAAATTTTGACATGAAGGATATGGGTTTGGCAGATGTTATACTAGGGATAAAGATCTCTAGGACATCCGATGGAATTGTCTTGTCACAATCTCACTACGTTGAGAGTGTATTCAAGAAATTCGAAGCCTGCGACCTACCCCCTGCTAAGACTCCAGTAGACTTAACTCTACACTTAGCAAAAAATAGAGGAGACCCAGTATCCCAACTGAAATATGCAAGGATTATTGGCAGTTTAATGTACCTTACAAACTGTACACGTCCTGACATTGCATATTCAGTAAGCAAACTTAGTAGATTCACGAGCAATCCAGGAAAAGATCATTGGGCTGCCTTGACAAGAGTACTTAGGTATTTGAAACATACTCTAAGTTATAGCATACTTTATACAAGATATCCAGCTGTATTGGAAGGTTACAGTGATGCTAATTGGATATCAGACACAAAGGACTCCAAGTCCACTAGTGGCTATGTGTTCACTATAGGTGGAGGAGCCGTGTCCTGGAAATCCTCTAAACAAACATGCATAGCTCGATCCACTATGGAGTCTGAGTTCATTGCACTAGACAAAGCCGGCGAAGAAGCTGAATGGCTAAGAAATTTTTTAGAGGATATTCCATGTTGGAACAAACCAGTGTCTCCTGTTATGATTCATTGTGATAGTATGTCTGCTATAGGGAGGGCACAAAGTTGTATGTATAACGGTAAGTCTCGACACATTCGTAGGAGACATAATACCGTTAGACAATTGATCTCTAATGGAATAATTGCCATTGACTATGTGAAGTCAAAAGAAAACATAGCGGATCCGTTGACAAAAGGCATAAATAGAGATCAAATGTACAATGCAGTAAGGGGAATGGGGTTAAAATCCACACACTAAAGAACGTTCATAACGGTAACTCAACCATGATGAGTGGAGATCCCACGAACTTGGTTCAATGAGACAACTAAGTTATGGATGGTTCAAATGTGCACTTGGAGCACATCTAATGCCTCATTCTCGCAGCTGTCCAAGTGCGAATAGATAAAATCCTGTTGACGTGTGGTGAGGGTAAGCTTATAAAGCTTTTAATGACGCCTATACCTAATAAGGTGGAGCATTACAGGTTACTCTCTGGATATAGTCCTAATAGGTAGTCACCTATGTAAGTGCGAGGATGGCCGCCTCAATGAAGCACTTATGAACCAAGATATGGTCCAGGGCCGAAATGGACACAACGTGAGAACAAAAGAATATTAGAACTACTATTGTGTAAATGTTATTGTCTTGGTTTACACAAAAAGCTAACCGGTTCAAGACATCGCGTTCACCGAGTAGCAAGTAAATCCGATAGCATCTTACTAAGGAAGGTTCAAAGCCGGAAGCTACCTATCCTGATGCAATAGCAGTTCGATGGAACTTTCTAAAGTGTCTACATTTGCATATGCATTAATTTCATTCATGTGGGGGATTGTTGGAAATTGGTTTGGAAAAGTTGGTGTTGACCAATCTTTGACCAATTTGATTACATGGTGTTTCGTTTGTCAAAAACGAAATTAAGTTGCAAATTTAAAATCTACGTTTCGAGTAGATAAATTTAGAGTATTTATTTTCTCAAATCCAATTTTGGATGAATGAGAAATTAATGCTTAAAGTTGGCAACTTAAATTGAAGAGGTGTGAAGGTGTGAAAGGGTGTGAGTTTGAATTGAATTGATGCAACCCAAATTAAAGGGATGCAACCATTCCAATTAGACACACTATTTCATAGAAAGAGGTGTCTAATAATGAAAAGACTTCAATTCAAATGAATAGATGTCTAATCATGAAAAGACATCATTTCATGAAAATGTGTCTCATTATGAAAAGACATCAATTCAAACCAAAAAGGTGTCTATTATGAAAGGACACAACACCTATTCAACTTCTATAAATAGATCCCACATTCAATCATTTCACATACAATATTCATAACATTAGACTCCACTACAACTTGCATTCATAGCATTCTAGCAATTGTAGTATTCTTTTCATCTTGTCCTAGAAAGTTCCAAATATCTCTTTTGTTCGCCGGAAAACTTTTGGATTCGTTGTGCTGCGATCCTTAAGTTAGAAAGTCGTTGTATCTTGGGGACGTGTGCCGTAGACCGTAAAGCATTGAATACGGGGCAATTTCGTCTTACGGAGAAAGAGTCCAACTCTTGCCTCGACTTTACCTATTTGTTTTCCAAGTCATTTTCAAATACACCACATCCTTTTCCAACAGCGTAAGACGAGATTTTGTGTAATTGAAGATGGCTACTTCTGTTCCTACAGCACCAGTTTATGCAGAGAGGCCGGCGAAATTCGACGGGACTGAATTTAAGAGGTGGCAACAGAAAATGTTGTTCTACCTAACAACGTTGAATTTGGTTCGTTTCTTGAAAGAAGACGCACCAACTGTGGGGGATGATGAAGTCGATGACCAAAAGAGGACTGCGTTGGATGCATGGAATCACAGTGATTTCCTGTGTCGCAACTATATCCTTAATGGACTCGACGACTCTCTCTACAATGTTTACGCAGTGACAAAAACTGCGAAAGAGTTGTGGGATTCACTAGAAAAGAAATACAAGACCGAAGATGCTGGATCGAAAAAATTCATCGTCGGTAGGTTCTTGGATTTCAAAATGGTGGATTCCAAGACGGTTTTAGACCAAGTACGAGAGTTGCAATTAATCCTCCACAACATTCATGCTGAAGGAATGCAACTCAGTGAATCTTTCCAAGTAGCTGCTATAATTGAAAAGCTACCGCCTCTTTGGAAAGAGTTCAAGAACTATCTCAAGCACAAACGGAAAGAAATGGGGCTTGAGGACCTGATCGTGAGACTAAGGATTGAAGAAGACAACCGAAAAACTGAAGTCAAGAGCGGCAGGACAATTATGGAGGCAAAAGCAAACCTGGCTGAGGCAAGTACTACTAAAAAGAGAAAGTTGACGGGCATGAAGCAACAGCAGGAGCCAAAGCAAAAGAAAGTTAGAAAGATAAAGGGCAACTGCTACAACTGCGACAAACCCGGTCACATGGCAAAGGATTGTCGACAACCCAAGAAAGATAATCGAAGTCAGGCTAATCTAACTGAGGAAAAATCAATATCTCTGAGTATGAATGAGTTAAACCTATCAGCTGTTGTATTTGAAGCCAACTTGGTGGATAATCCAAGAGAGTGGTGGGTGGACACTGGGGCTACACGCCACATATGTTCAGAAAGAGAGATGTTTTCAAGCTACACACCCATCACCGGTAGAAAGTTGTTCATGGGAAACTCTGCAACCTCCAACGTAGTTGGATTGGGAAGGGTGGTACTGAAGATGACCTCAGGGAAAGAGCTGACGCTTGTGGATGTGCTGCATGTCCCAGACATTCGCAAGAATTTAGTATCCGGTTCCTTGTTAAGCAAAGCCGGTTTTAAGCTAGTATTTGAAGCCGATAAGTTTGTACTGACCAAATGTGGTCAATTTATAGGAAAGGGCTACCTTGAAAATGGGCTCTTTAAGATGAATGTAATAACTATTAAGCGTGATAATAAAGTTATTAATTCTTCTTACTTGCTTGAGTGTTCTAATTTATGGCATGATAGATTAGGACATGTAAGTTTAAACAAACTAAAGAAGTTAGTAAGTTTAAATTTAATACCTGCAATAGATTTCGATCCACAAAACAAATGTGAAACTTGTGTTGAGGCAAAATGGCCAAAACACCTTTCCATTCAGTGGAAAGAAGTACTACGCCTCTAGAACTTATTCATACTGACATATGTGATATGAAACTAGTGCAAACTAGAGGTGGTAAAAAGTACTTTATCACATTTATAGATGATTGCACCAGATATTGTTATGTATTTCTTTTGAAAGGAAAAGACGAAGCTCTTGAAGCCTTCAAATGTTATAAGAATGAAGTTGAGAATCAACTTAGCTTGAAAATCAAAACAATTCGGAGTGACAGAGGGGGAGAATATGTTGCTCCGTTTGAAGAATTTTGCATAGAACATGGCATTATTCATCAAACAACTGCTCCATACTCACCTCAGTCAAATGGCGTTGCAGAACGCAAAAACAGGACTCTGAAAGAGATGATGAATGCTATGTTGATAAGCTCTGGCTTACCTCATAACATGTGGGGGGAAGCCATCCTTTCAGCTAATCACATTCTTAACAAATTACCACACAAGAAATTAGAAAAAACTCCATATGAATTATGGAAAGGAAGACAACCTTCCTTTAATTTCCTAAAAGTGTGGGGGTGTCTAGCAAAGGTCGAAGTACCAAAACCTAAACAGGTTAGAATAGGCCCTAAAACAATTGATTGTATTTTTATTGGATATGCATATCAAAGTAGTGCTTACCGATTTCTAGTGCATAAATCGGAGATTCCTGATATAAATGAAGGAATGATCATAGAATCAAGGAATGCAACATTCTTTGAGAATGTCTTTCCGAGCAAAGAAAGGAAAGAGATAAGTTCGAATAAAAGAACTTGTGAAGCTGTAAATAATTCTCCTCCTATTGAAGAAGAACTAAGACGCAGCAAAAGAAGCAAAGTGGCCAAGACGTTTGGTCCAGATTTCCTAACATACATGTTAGATAGTGAACCCAGGACAATTCAAGAGGCATTGTCTAGTCAAGATGCTCCTCTCTGGAAAGAGGCTATCAATAGTGAGATTGAGTCCATCATGCAGAATCATACGTGGGAAATAGTTGATCTCCCACCGGGATGCAAACCTTTAGGATGTAAATGGATCCTTAAAAGGAAGTACAAAGCTGATGGATCAATTGACAAGTACAAAGCTCGTTTAGTAGCAAAGGGGTTCAAACAAAAGGAAGGGTATGACTTCTTTGATACATACTCTCCAGTTACAAGGATCACTTCCATCAGAGTACTCATCGCCATTGCTGCACTGCATAACCTTGAGATACATCAAATGGATGTAAAAACAGCGTTCCTAAATGGAGAGTTAGAAGAGGAAATTTACATGGAACAACCTGAAGGGTTTGTTGTGCCGGGACAAGAACATAAAGTATGTAAACTTGTCAAGTCTTGAATGGGCTTAAGCAAGCACCCAAACAATGGCATGAAAAGTTTGACAGAACTATGATGTCAAATGGTTTTCATATCAACGAGTGCGACAAATGTGTATACATTAAGGGCACACCGGATGAATATGTGATTGTTTGTCTATATGTAGACGACATGTTGATCATGGGCAACAATCATGAGATAATCGTGAAAACTAAGAACATGTTGAAGAAAATTTTGACATGAAGGATATGGGTTTGGCAGATGTTATACTAGGGATAAAGATCTCTAGGACATCCGATGGAATTGTCTTGTCACAATCTCACTACGTTGAGAGTGTATTCAAGAAATTCGAAGCCTGCGACCTACTCCCTGCTAAGACTCCAGTAGACTTAACTCTACACTTAGCAAAAAATAGAGGAGACCCAGTATCCCAACTGAAATATGCAAGGATTATTGGCAGTTTAATGTACCTTACAAACTGTACACGTCCTGACATTGCATATTCAGTAAGCAAACTTAGTAGATTCACGAGCAATCCAGGAAAAGATCATTGGGCTGCCTTGACAAGAGTACTTAGGTATTTGAAACATACTCTAAGTTATAGCATACTTTATACAAGATATCCAGCTGTATTGGAAGGTTACAGTGATGCTAATTGGATATCAGACACAAAGGACTCCAAGTCCACTAGTGGCTATGTGTTCACTATAGGTGGAGGAGCCGTGTCCTGGAAATCCTCTAAACAAACATGCATAGCTCGATCCACTATGGAGTCTGAGTTCATTGCACTAGACAAAGCCGGCGAAGAAGCTGAATGGCTAAGAAATTTTTTAGAGGATATTCCATGTTGGAACAAACCAGTGTCTCCTGTTATGATTCATTGTGATAGTATGTCTGCTATAGGGAGGGCACAAAGTTGTATGTATAACGGTAAGTCTCGACACATTCGTAGGAGACATAATACCGTTAGACAATTGATCTCTAATGGAATAATTGCCATTGACTATGTGAAGTCAAAAGAAAACATAGCGGATCCGTTGACAAAAGGCATAAATAGAGATCAAATGTACAATGCAGTACGGGGAATAGGGGTTAAAATCCACACACTAAAGAACGTTCATAACGGTAACTCAACCATGATGAGTGGAGATCCCACGAACTTGGTTCAATGAGACAACTAAGTTATGGATGGTTCAAATGTGCACTTGGAGCACATTTAATGCCTCATTCTCGCAGCTGTCCAAGTGCGAATAGATAAAATCCTGTTGACGTGTGGTGAGGGTAAGCTTATAAAGCTTTTAATGACGCCTATACCTAATAAGGTGGAGTATTACAGGTTACTCTCTGGATATAGTCCTAATAGGTAGTCACCTATGTAAGTGCGAGGATGGCCGCCTCAATGAAGCACTTATGAACCAAGATATGGTCCAGGGCCGAAATGGACACAACGTGAGAACAAAAGAATATTAGAACTACTATTGTGTAAATGTTATTGTCTTGGTTTACACAAAAAGCTAACCGGTTCAAGACATCGCGTTCACCGAGTAGCAAGTAAATCCGATAGCATCTTACTAAGGAAGGTTCAAAGCCGGAAAGCTACCTATCCTGATGCAATAGCAGTTCGATGGAACTTTCTAAAGTGTCTGCATTTGCATATGCATTAATTTCATTCATGTGGGGGATTGTTGGAAATTGGTTTGGAAAAGTTGGTGTTGACCAATCTTTGACCAATTTGATTACATGGTGTTTCGTTTGTCAAAAACGAAATTAAGTTGCAAATTTAAAATCTACGTTTCGAGTAGATAAATTTAGAGTATTTATTTTCTCAAATCCAATTTTGGATGAATGAGAAATTAATGCTTAAAGTTGGCAACTTAAATTGAAGAGGTGTGAAGGTGTGAAAGGGTGTGAGTTTGAATTGAATTGATGCAACCCAAATTAAAGGGATGCAACCATTCCAATTAGACACACTATTTCATAGAAAGAGGTGTCTAATAATGAAAAGACTTCAATTCAAATGAATAGATGTCTAATCATGAAAAGACATCATTTCATGAAAATGTGTCTCATTATGAAAAGACATCAATTCAAACCAAAAAGGTGTCTATTATGAAAGGACACAACACCTATTCAACTTCTATAAATAGATCCCACATTCAATCATTTCACATACAATATTCATAACATTAGACTCCACTACAACTTGCATTCATAGCATTCTAGCAATTGTAGTATTCTTTTCATCTTGTCCTAGAAAGTTTCAAATATCTCTTTTGTTCACCGGAAAACTTTTCGATTCGTTGTGCTGCGATCCTTAAGTTAGTAAGTCGTTGTATCTTGGGGACGTGTGCCGTAGACCGTAAAGCATTGAATACGGGGTAATTTCGTCTTACGGAGAAAGAGTCCAACTCTTGCCTCGACTTTACCTATATGTTTTCCAATCATTTTCAAATACACCACATTCTTTTCCAACAGAGGGAACCGGGTATCTGAAATCCCTAGGAGGAATGGTTCGAGAAGCCATCATAACTGGATTCACCAACCACTCTAAGCCTTCTTAGTATTAATGCATGTTGTGTTCATGCATCATTATCTTCTCCACTTCTATCTCATCAACTAAGTGTCAATAAGCAACCAATCATATATGCATTTTGCTAAGTAGTACAGATACTCTCGTCTCATGTCTCATTATCTTTAATATTTCATGTCATGTATTGATTAGTTCGATATAAATTTGTCGTGATGATTTTTTTAAGTATCAAATAAAACATGCATTTGATATTGGACTTTGTGTTGTATTTTTAGAGAAAATATCAATTTTAGTCCACCAAGTATGTCATTTTTCAATTTTGGTCCAACAAGTTTCGCGAATCCAATTTTAGTATCGTAACTTCAATTTTTGTCCAATTTAAGTCCTATTTTCACTAGAGACTGACGTGACCACCGGAATCTGCTGACATGGACCGGAACCCTAAAACTAATTTTTGAAGTGACGTGGGCGAGCCACGTGGCCGCCACATTATTAATAAAATTAATTGAAAATTCCAAAAAAAAAAAAAACAAAATTAAAGAAAAAGAAAAGGGTCTTCCTCCCCAGCCCCTCCCCTACAACACCCTCCTGCTCTTCTGTTGCTCTCCCCTCGGCCTGCAAAAATGTCGACATCACTTCATCTCGTTTCAGACCCTCTTTTCTCCTTGCTTCTAATGTCTACAACGCAAACACATCTGCTTACCAGAAAATACCCCCATCTTTCAAGTCAAGAACGCAATTCTCAGTACGGGAAATAGGAGAAATCGATTTGGGGTTGCAAAATCCAACAAAATTATACTAGAATCTGCATATATCATCGCTTCGAGGCTGCGAATTATACCTGAGCCGTTGGAATTATTGCTGAGGGAATTCGGAACAGGAAATAGAGGTCGGGATGGGTTCTGGAATGGATTCGGATGGGTGGGTTTGATGGTTGGAAAATGAGGAGGAAAAGAATTAACTTGGGGATTGTGGGCATTTTGGTCATTTGAGTTCAAGGCGTGGCGTTCGAGTTCAGTCGTGACTCACCTTTGATTTTTCCGACTGAGCTCAGGCGGCCCGACAGCGGTGGAGTTGGGCAGTGGTCGAGCAATGGCGGCGATGAAGTTGGGCAAAGAAGGAGAACGATGGTGCCGTCGCCGCCGTGCAGAGTGGAGCGTGCAGGTGTGTGTGCGTGTGTGTATTTGGAGTGTTGCGTGTGAGGTGACGCCGCCGTGTGTGTTGGCGTCGCCGTGTTTGGCAGAGCGATGTCGGAGGTCGTGTGTGTCGCCGACGATGAGCCCATCACCGGCAGTATGAAATTTTGTCTTTTGGTATGTTTGGTATGGGTTTTTTTGGCAGCGGAAGAAAGAATTTTGTTGGACGAGTGACTATTTTATATTGTTGAAGATTTGAAGAATTTCAATAATTATCAATGGAAAATAAGTCATTTGTCTGCACCATGAAGAATTTCGAGCGGAAATGGGAAAAGAAAAAGAAGATAGAATACAACCTTCATGGATTTCCTTTGCTTTCATGGTAATGTATTTTTTTATGATTTTTTTTATTAAGCACAATTTATATAATTTATATCAGTTTAGCATAAATCATCTAAAATACGTATTTGAGCGATCGACAGTGAATTTTATCAAAAAATTTGGATGAGAATTAATAATGATAAGAGTGACGAACATATGGTGTTACATACAAAAAAAAAAAAGAAAACAACAGAGTATGGAATAGCCCTAAATACACTTACTATCAGTTAATAAATATTTATGAACAATCATTAATTGAAATTTGAGCTCAAATTTCACCCTAGAACTCAATAGCCTTGTGGAGTTCATATACATTGAGTTTACACTATTTTCCTATGAAAATAGGATTCACAAATAAGAAATCTTGTATTTATTTTCCAATGCTGGTAGAAAATTCTTCTACTTATCAATATTAGGATGTGAACTATAGATCTTTCAAAGAATAACAATAATTTGGATTTATAAATCAAATCCAATCACTATAAATTAATAAATATTTATTAGAAGAATCATTAATTGAAATTCGAGCTCAAATTTCACTCGGGAACTCAATAACGATAAGAGTGGTGTTATAATGAAGCATATCATCAATAGCTCTTTGGAAAAGATGGAGTTTAATCAACTTTATCTTAAAGATGATAAAAATTGAGGTTTTAAAGTCTTCCTATGAAAATACAATTCACGAATACAACATCTTGTATTTATTTTCCAATCCTAGAAAATTCTTCTCTTTATCAATATTAGTATGTGAACAAAGAATAACAATAATTTGAATATATAAATCATATATACGCACTTACTCTAAATTAATAAATAATTATGGATCCCAATGCATAAAAGTTTTTGTCTTTCATAAAAACTAACAATTTTGTAAGTTCCCACAAGAAAAGACTGAAATTGAAAAAATAGTAAAATATAAATGACCGAAATTGAAAAATGGATACTTGATTCTAAAAAAATGGAAATATATATGTTACATACCTAAAATTTACCTAATTAATAAAGGCGTACTTCACTCTTTCAAGCTCAGTATCATGGAGTACAAAGTAGGGCAAACCTAAAACCTTAAATCCTAGTCCTAATTAATTTTTTATAAACCAGTTGCATGCTAAAACAAAACTATCACATATAATATTATAAAAAAATATATTCCATAGCTTCCAAGAAACAAAGTAGATTCCATGCATGCATGTATAAATAGGGTTTTCCACCACACAAAAAATACACACACAACAAATTGCAGAAGAAGATAACACAACACAAAATCTGCAATTAAAATCAAAGCTCCAAAAATGGGTTTTAACCACGCCGATGCCCACCTCCTCGCCGCTCTCCTCGTCGTCGCTGCAGTGGGCGCGTCGGCAGCCATACCTCATATCCCCCGTGTCATGATGCCGCCGCCGCCGCCGCCGCCTCCAGCTCATCCATTAACGACGTCGCCTCCTATCTATAAGGGGTTGACAGTAGGCGGCGAACTTTGTTGTTCACCCAACGGAAACTGCCCCGGAAACGGCTTCTCCGTTGGGGCGGCGACGGCAATCTTATCCTGCACCGACGACTGTGACGTCGGAGCTAGCCAGGACGAGGTCAATGAGGATGGAGGTTTTACCATTACTATTCCTTCTTCAAAAACCCTAAATTTCAGCTCCCCCTTTATTCCATGCTTCGTCACTATTCAACTTCCGACAATCCTCACGAACTGCACAGAGCTTTCTAACACCACCGGAATCCTTGCCTCCGGCCTCCGGTCCACCGGAACCGGGTATATGAAATCCTTAGGAGGAATGGTCCGAGAAGCCACCATAACTGGATTCACCAAGTACACTTCAAGTTAGAAATTAATGCATCATTATCTTCTCCACAGCTTCAATCTCAATCTCATCAACTACGTATCAATAAGTAAGCAATCATGCATTTTGCTATAGTAGAACCGAGATCAGATTCTCTGTTATATTTAATGTTTAGTCATTATCTTGGATCCACATTATGTATTAATTAGTTTGATACATTTGTTGCGATCATCGATCTTTTTAGAATATCAAATAAGACACATGTAGGAATTTATGTTTTTTCCCCCCAAATTTGGCATAAATAGCCAATACACATGTAATTTTGTTTTTGTGTCCAATTGAATAATAATGGAGAAGGAACTATTATTTTTAAAGCACTTTTAATTTCTAATTCAGTTTTGGTGCTGTTCGATCAATCCGAATCTTTAAAGCTTGTAAGTATTTATAATCAGGGGCAATTAATCACAAAAGTAGCAAAATATATAAAAGTAAGAAAAAGTTAAACTATAAAACTGTTTTTAATTCACTTAAATTGATGACTGAAATAATTTTTAACACACAAATATGATATATATGCTAACGCATGACATCATGAGCAGTACAAACTAAGATTTGATTATTGAGTGATCAGCAAATCTGATTACTTTCTCGTTGCCACAAAGATTTCCGACACACCAACACACTGGTAGCAAACGCATTAGCACTGATCAACTATATATGGATGTTGATCAGCTGATGTGTTGGTGAGTCGGAAATCTTTCAAATGGATGCTTATAAGCAAGCTCAGCTGGGAGCTAGCTCTGAACTTGGAACCTCATATATATGGATATATATATGAACAGATTCATCGGTGGATATGATGCTGTATCAGTATCAAATCATGCTTAACATCATAATGCAAAGTTGAAGAGGAGATTAATGAAATCAAACACTAGTAGTACTATATGCTAAGATTTAAATATTTGATCCCCCCCAATATTAAAAAATCATGTGAAATTACATTATAATATAAATGTACTACTATTGAAATATCGAATCTGTTATTGAAACTTGCCTAACACGATTTATTTCTTTCATATGGTTAATTTGTAGGTTACTGAGTAATTAAAGAACTATTTTGTGAGGGAATTCCACAATTCATAATTAACGTACATTACATATGTGAGTTTAGGGAGAGAAAAAAAAAAGGGTGGGCCTATTACTTATTACATCCCCTATCTTTTTTTTAAAAAAAATCCCCCATTTTTATTTAATACTCCGTCTACAACCCCACCCCACCCCACCCCACCCCCATTTTTATGTGCACTTCATATGTTATTAGATGCTAACAAATATCAATAATAACAATTTGAATTTTTTTGACATGTTGATAATGAACGACAACAATGACATTAGTGCTAAAAGGCACAATTGTGTTAAAGATATATACATATATATGTATCATCACTTCAATGGTTTTAACAATTGATTGTAATTATGGTTATCGTGAAATGAGCTCATGAAACTAAAAAAGGAAGTAATTTGAAGGTGGGTATGATTGTGTGAGAATAGAAGATTTTTGTTTCCGACCATAACGGCAGATCTAGAGAATCTGAAAGAGTTAATTAAAATGGAACGAAAAAAAAAATATGAGAAAGGGGCAAAATTGAAACTTAAATCTAAAATTTACTAAACTATTGATTTTTTTTTTTTTTTTAGTTTCCAACTTGAACCAATTTTTTTATTATCAAATTGCAACCTTTTTTATCAAATTGCAACCTAAACTGTTAAAATATATCAAATTGCAACTTTTGAACCATTTTCCTACAAAAACCGTGAACTCATAACACCCATGTTGATTTTATACGAGGGTCACCTTAAATTATAAGATTACAAGAATACTCTTATGTTTTTAACGTGCGGTCACATATATGTTCACGTTTTTCCCAAAAAATCAGTTGAAATTTACAATTTGATAAATTTTAGTAGTTTGTGTTGCAATTTGATAAGAAAGAAAAATTATATTGGAATTTGAAAAGAAAAAGAAGAAGAGGAGGAGGAACCAATAATTTAGGAGTTTACTAAGTAAATTGTTGGTAGGAGTTTACTAAGTAAAGTTGGTAGCCGCACCTTTCGGAATTTAATGTGACTAGTTTGTAGATAGTAATAATACTTCTCACAAATTTATATTCGTGTATCTGTTTAATACAAAATTTTATATTATTTTTTACTTTTTATATTTAATTATTTCTTGTCTTTAAACATAGCTTTTCAACTAGTATTAGTTGAACCTAAATTAACAAAGGCACAATTTAATTCTTGGGATTTATAATAATTATGAAGGCATTTAAAATTAGGGATGCAAGTTGAGTTTAGAGAGTTCACTCTCTGCTACCTTCAATTCATGCTACAATTAGGGGATATATGTAGAGATTAAGTAAGGTTTAATATACGTAGCTTCAATTTGCATTTTCCGACCAACTTACACTGATGTGGAATTTCCTGACTACGTGGTGTTTCTTTTAATATAACTAGTAGCTAGTGTATTTGTGCGTTGCATAGTGTGGTATATATATAATTATTAAAAAATATAATAATATATAAAATGTAATGATTATTATTTTAACAAAAATACATAGATACTTTTTTAATTTGTATTAGTATAAAGCTAGGTATTTTAATTTTAAATTTATGTCATTATAAATAATTATATTCGAAAATATTAGAAATTTGAAATATATAAAGTAATATATTAATCTATGGATTAAACAAACAAATAAAAAAAATTGTGTCAGAACATGGGTAGTGAAATTTTAAAAAATAAATTTAATATCGAAAATAAGTTATATGTATTAGAAACGTTATGATTTAAGTATTGAGATAAATAAATTTATATTTTATTGGCATTTATAATTATAAATGCACACGTATTTTAATAATTTTTTTGGTTCAACGCCACATATAACTCATTTATTTTAAATCAAATAAAAAATTATATCAACTTATCAAATACATGAAAATCTCTCTTGTTATCTATTTAAATGAAACAATTCAAAATTGGATTTAATATACACATTTTGAATAAAAAAAATTATGAATAATAATTATAAAATTGATAAGTCAATATATCAGGAACTAAGAATGATAAAATTTTAATTTGTGAAAAACCAGAAAAATTACCTTATCCAATCCCTTATGCCACCTCAATTAATCAGAATATAAATATAAATAAATTTTGACAACAAATAAATATAAAATAAGAAAGATAAAATAAAATATTTGTATATTTCAAATGAATAAGTTGGTTAACTTGCAATAATAATTTTAATCTAATTTTTTTCTATTTGATATGTTTTATATGTGTAATCTATTAGGTACACTACACCTATAATATTTTTTTATTTCTACATTTTAATATCAATATACAATAAATTAATACTCCCTACGTCCCACCTTATTTTGCCTACTTTCCACTTTTGCTTGTCCCAACTTATTTTGCCAACCCAAAAATGGCAAAGAAAAATTTACTTCCTTACCCCTCAATTTCTTTCATTTTACAACTTTTGCACTCAAAAAGCACACATTAATTACAAAATTGCCACTCAAAAATATTAAAATAACACATCACATCAAAGACAAACAGTTTTTTCTTAGGAACCGTGCCGGTCAAAGTAGGCAAAATAAGAGGGGACGGAGGGAGTACTATATATCATAAAACGTTTAAAAATGAAAAATCATTGAAGCCCACACACATATATTTCCATATTTCAGTTTGATAAATTTTATATGAATATTAAATTTAAGATCATTAAATAATTATTGATTTTATATATTATATATTTAAAATTGGGTAAATTACAAAAAATAACCCCAACTATCGACTTTTTTAAAATTGCAACCTAATCTGTTTTTTTTTTTTTTAAGATTGTCACCCAGTCTTTCTGTGATTTTGCCGATTGCAAAATTTCAGGTCATTTTTCCGGCAAATGAATTAATTTTTTTCACTTTACAACCCAAACTTTAATTTTTTGTCCAATCACAAATCATGATTTTTTTTTCGCTTCACACCTTTATGTTATATATATGGGTGTGATATTTATGTTATATAAGTGTGATCGATATTCATAAAATAAATATCAAAGAAAATTGTTCAAAATTGATGAAATATATGTAATATCGGTAAAAAATCGATGGAATATCAATAAATATCGAGAAAATATCGGAATATATTGGTAAATATAGAAAAAATAACAATAAATATATGTACCCATATTTCCATCGATATCGATATTTTCACGATATTTCCGTGAATTTAAGTTACCTATATTTTCACCGGAATCGAAATTTTCATTGTTGGTTGCAATCTGATAAAAACACAAAGTTCAGGTTGCAATTTGATTAAAAATAAAAAATAAAGTTTAGGTTGCAAAGTGAACTAATTAATCTTCATTTCGCCAGAAAATTTGCAATCGACAAAACCACAGAAAGACTAGGTGACAATCTGAGAAAAAGAAGAAGATTAGGTTGCAATTGAAAAAAGTCGATAGGTGGAGTTGTTTTTTGTATTTAAACATAAGATGAGAGATAATAAATATATAATCCCTTATTTCATGTCATTTATCTATTTATTTTTCTTATTTGAAAATTTTATACAATAAATACTAAATTGAGTATCATAATTGATTTCTTAAATTAAATATTTATTTATTTGTATTAAATTTCTTAAAATACAATAAAGAGGTTTATTTATTTTTATTTGTATTGAGTTTCTTAAAATACAATAAATAGGTTTATTTGTATTTATTTGTATTGAGTTTCTTACAATAAATACAATATGAAAGCAATTAATAGGTTTCTTAAAATAGTAATTATTTAATAGATAGATAACTTATTACAGTTATTTTTGGCAGGATATCCTACTTTTATATATATATATATATAGATATCAATTACATGTCATATTTCTTCATAATTAATAAATCAAAATAAAAAATTGAATTTTAAAAAATAAAAAGATAAATCTAAAACATAATCCTAAATGCAAAATTAAGAAAGGGGAAAGGGAAAATTATGGAGCGCAGGCCGCCGACGACGACCTTGAGCTCAGCCAGCTTGAAGAGCGCATCGGCCCTCTCGGCGGCGGAGAGGAAGTTGACGGTGAGAGGTGAGAGGGCAACGTCGAGAGAGTCCAGAGCGGAGGTCTTGAATCCCTAGAGCTCGAGAGCGAGGGCTTTAAGAATGTCAGAGGCGGCGTCAGAGGAGTCAAGGGAGATGGTGGGGTCGGCTTCGGCTCGGCGGGCGTCGGAGGAGGAAAGCAGCTTGCGAGAGGAGCTGGGCGCCGAGAACGAAGTGGCTCTTGGCTTGGAGATGGGATCGGCGGGAGAAGAGACGAGGGTTGGAGAAGAGGGTTTAGGGGATATTGAAGTAGAAGAGGAACATGAAAAGGGTGAGCGCCATTAATGCTGCTTCGGCGGCGAAAAATTGGGGTGTTATATACATGCTCTTTAGGTGCTATATATATACTCTATAGGTGTTATGTTTCTTGGTGTTATAAATATACTCTACAGGTATCATATGTATATAGGAGTATGCATGTGATACCTGAAAAATACATACATGATACCTGTAGAGTATATATTTAACATTATATGATGATTAATTTGGGGGCACCATACCCCTAGGGCACACAAGTGTCACTCCAAGAATTAACGCCTGTTTTTTTATTTAAACTTTTGATTAAAATCGAACTAAATTAACTTAAGGAAAAATAATTAGAAGTTTAAAACACATAATCAAACCCAATTAAATTAGTCATGATAAAAAAAAAATGCCAATACTTTTATCAAAATTTCTCGTAGAATATTGTGAATGAAATTTTCATTCTACACAAGGAACCTTAGATGATCTCATAGAAAATTTTAAGGAGTTAGTGATCAGTTATTTCATTTTGATCATGTTCTAAAGGTGTAGTTCGATTTTGGTCATGTTATTTCCTGATTATCAATTTTAGTTCTACAATTGAGATATGTGTTCAATTTCAGTCCTCCAGAATCACAAATTTCTGGCTATGAGATTACAAAAATGACTGAAATTTAACACATTTCTCAATTGCTAGAATCACAACATTTCCAGCCATGTGACTACAAAAATGACTGGAATTTAACACATTTCTCAATGCATCACTAAAACTGATCGAAAAATAACATTACTAAACAGGATCAAAAATCAAATTAACCCAAAAATTAATAGTACACATTTTCAATCTAAGTATTTGTAAAGTAGTGCAAACCCTAAACCTTCTCCTAGCTAGTCCTAATTATTTTTCATTAACTACTTGCATGCTAACGATTAACGAACTAAACTATCATATATAATATAATATACAACAAAAAAATCCTGCAGCTTCCAAGAAACAAATTAAGTAGATGACATGCATGCATGTATAAATAGGGTTTCTTCCACCACAATATACACACACAACAAATTGCAGAAGAACACAACACAAAATCTACAATTAAAATCAAAGCTCCGAAAATGGCTTTCAACCACGCCAATGTCCTTCTCCTCGCCACCCTCCTCCACGTCGCTGCAGTGGGCCCGTCGGCAGCCCAACCTCCTGTCTACAAGGGGCTGGTTGTAGGCGGCCAACTTTGTTGCTCACTGTTGAAGATCACAGAAGATGAGAATAGAATGTAATGTAAACTTGGAGAAGATGAAAGTGATTTCATTATTGATAACTGTTATTGATTACAAGTGTGCTTCATATTTATAGCTACAAATAATAATGATGTACTCAGAAACTTAAAGTAACAAGTTAACTAATTTTGCAACTTACTAATGCTGATCTGATTTCAGCATTATTCATAATACTCCTCCTTTGAGCTGAACTGAGGTGTACCTGAGAGGATATCTTTGGCAAAGTTTATAAAACTGAGATCTTGGAAGAGCTTTAGTCAGTATATCAGCTACTTGATCTTCTGAGGGGACAAATCTGACTTCTATTTGATTTGCCATCACCTTCTCTCTTATGAAGTGAATGTCTATCTCTATATGCTTAGTTCTTTGATGAAAAACAGGATTAGAAGCTAGAGTTGCTACACTTTTACTGTCACTCCAAATGATGGAAGGTGTTTGCAACTTCAATCCAAGTTCCTGAAATAAAGAATGCAACCAAATAAGATCAGCAGATGTATCAGCAAGAGACCTATACTCTGATTCTGCACTACTTCTTGATACAACTCGTTGTTTCTTAGAGCTCCAAGCTAACAGATTCTTGCCCAAGAATACACAATGGCCTCCCGTAGATCTTCTATCATCCAAGCAGCTAACCCAGTCGGCATCGGCATAGCTTTCAAGTAACATCCTAGAGACAGGAGTGAAAACCAGACCAGTAGTACATGTGCCTTTAAGATATCTCAACAGATGTTTGCAGGCAGTCCAATGATTGACAGTGGGAGCATGCAAGAATTGGCTAAGTTTATTTACAGCAAAAGAGATGTCTGGTCTTATGAGTGTGAGATATTGTAAAGCACCAACAGTACTTCTATAAACAGTAGGTTTCTCAAACATAGGACCATCATTCAAAAACAGCTTCTTAGAAGAACATATAGGTGTGGTTGTTGGATTACAATCTAAGAGATTTGTCTTTCGAAGAAGATCAAAAAGATACTTAGACTGAGTAAGTGTAAGCTCAGTGCTGGATCTATGAGCTTCTATGCCTAAGAAATAGTTTACCTCTCCCAATGTCTTCAGAGCAAATTGTTGGTCTAAGACTTGAATAACATGTTGTATTTGCTGCAAGTCCTCTCCAGTAACCAATATATCGTCCACATATACAAGCATTAACAACAATTTACCAGAAATCCTCATATAAAACAATGATGAATCTGATACAGAAACCTTAAAACCAAAACTGAGTAGAAATTGTTTCAATTTATTAAACCAGGCTCTAGGCGCTTGCTTCAAGCCATAAAGAGATTTGTTCAACTTGCAGACATGATTAGGCTTAGTAGTATCAACAAAACCTTCAGGTTGAGTCATGAACACAGTTTCAACAAGATCACCATTTAAGAAGGCATTATTTATATCGATTTGCTGAATATTCCAGTTAAAAGTAACAGCCAAACTAAGAACCAGTCTAATAGTGCAAGCTTTGATCACGGGACTAAAAGTTTCAAAAAAATCAATCCCAGGTGTTTGTTGAAAACCTTTAGCAACCAACCTTGCTTTAAATTTGTCTAAGCTACCATCAGGCTTGTACTTTGTTCTAAACACCCATTTACAAGAAATCACATTCATATCAGAGGTATAGGGTACTAGAGTCCAGGTTTGTTTGTCAATTAAGGCATCAAATTCAGATTGCATAGCCTTTTTCCAGTTTGTATCAGTTAAAGCCTGTTGAACAGTAAAAGGTTCACTAGCTTGATGAATGGAAACAGCAAGAGCCTTTGGTTTAAGAGAACCTGTCTTTGATCTTGTGATCATATGATGGACTGGTGCAAAAGAAGAAGAGGGCTGCTCTTGTGTGATGTGCTGAACTGGTGCTGAAATATCCACTATGAGATTGATGCCAGATCCTGCACTAGAATCAGACGAGCTAGGAGAAACATTATTAGTATCTGATTTGCTAGAACTTGCACCAGAATTAGAGGAGATAGAAGCAATATTATTATCATCTGATTTGCTAGAATGTATGGAAGATAAGTGTTCTTTTGATGTCTCAGACCAAATTGGAAGAACATTTTGAGGAAGAGTTGTCACACCTACACCTGTATTTTGGGAAGAGAACAAGTGAGGATATGGAAACTCATGCTCATTGAATTCCACAGTTGCAGCAATATAAATCTTTCCTGATGAGCTCAAACACTTATAACCTTTGTGAGCAGGGCTGTATCCAAGAAATACACACTTTGTAGACCTTTGCATAAACTTATTAGAGTTATAAGGTCTCAAATATGGAAAGCAAGCACACCCAAAAACTCTTAGAAAATCATAATCTGGCTTAGTGTGAAATAGCTTTTGAAAAGGAGACATATACTTCAAGGTATGAGTGGGTAATCTGTTAATGATATATACTGAAGTAGTAAAAGCATCACACCAGTATTTCAAAGGCATTTTGGCTTGACTGAGTAAGGTGAGGGCCATTTCAACTATATGCAAATGTTTTCTTTCAGATTTGCCATTTTGTTGATGAATATGAGGACAAGGATGCCTAAAAACCACACCAATTCTTTGCAGAATAGGAGCAAGAGATCTATACTCTCCCCCCTAATCAGTTTGAAGAGTCTTGATCTTAGTTGAGAATTGTCTTTCCACATAGGCTTGAAAATGATGAAAAACAGTAACAACTTCTGACTTAAGCTTTATAGGAAAAATCCATGTAAATCTTGTAAAATCATCAATGAAGTGAACATAATATCTATAGCCATTAATTGAAGTAACATGAGAGGGTCCCCACAAATCAGAATGAATCAATTCAAAGGGAGCAGTAGTCTTCACAGGTTGAACAACAAAATGATGTTGATGCAATTTTCCCACTTTGCTAGCATCACAAAAATCAAGAGAATGGTGCTTAAAAGAATGTGACACATTATTGAGAACTTTAGTGAGAACAGTATGGCATGGATGACCTAATCTCTTGTGCCAAACATTTTTGTCCTTATTACAAGTAGTAGAGTAAGCTAGATATGAAACACTAGCATTTTTATTACAAATAGAAACAGGAGTAACAATTTTTGGATGATGTGATCTCAAGAGATTGTGAGTGAGGTCAAGTTGATATAAGCCATCTTTAAGTTGTCCTTCCAGAAGAATCTTGTTAGTGGCCTTGTCCTTGACAGCACAACAATTATGATCAAACTCAATAATCACATGGTTATCTTTAGTGAACTGTGATATGCTAAGTAAATTTTTGGCTATATGAGGAACATATAGGATGTGATTCAATAATAGAGAACTAGAATGATTTTTTGAAGGCAAGGATTGTGAACCTATGTGTGATATGGATAGAGTAGAACCATTACCTACAACAAGTTTGTCAGAACCTTTATACTCAGTTTTCATGGACAAATTTTCAAAATCAGCTGTGACATGATTTGTTGCACCACTATCAAAATACCATGGTGCATCATGTGCATGTGATGTATCTGTAGCTGTGAACATAGCTTGAGGAGAAGCAATATTAGTAGAAATAGGAAATCTGCCTGAATTTTCAGAAGGGGAAGCAAACCTGCCAGATGAACTGGATGTATAGCCATTAAAAGAAGTATCAAACCGTTTATAGCACTTTAAAGCGGTATGACCAGGTTTTCCACAGACTTGGCAATGTGGTGTATTAGTAGAGTAAACTCCTCTGAAAACTCGACCACCTCTAAAACCTCTGCCACGAGAAAAACGACCACCTCCTCTTGAACTTGAGTGACTCTTTGAATAAGCAACATTTGCAGATGGAGAAGATGAGGAAGGAATGCCAATAGAACCATGTAGAGTGGTAGATTGATTTGCATTTTGAATGCGAAGCTCATGAGTTTGAAGAGCATACTGAACTTCAGCCAGATTCAAAGAAGAATTACTTGCAGTGAGGTTAACAACCACTGATTCATATTCAGATCCAAGGCCTCCAAGAATGTAAAGACACAATTCATCATCTGAGAGGTGTGTGCCAGCAGAGTGCAAATCATCAGCAATAGATTTCATCTTCAGAAAATATTCATCAATTGTTAAGTCCTCTTTCTTCAGTGTTTGCAACATTAACCTCAGCTGTAATGATCGTGCCTTAGACTGTTTTTGAAACATCAACTGCAGAGTGCTCCATAATTCATACGAGGTACTACAACGACTCACATGTCCAAGCATAGACTCACTAATTGAAGCTAACATCCAACTGAGGAGTAACTGATCCTTTCGAATCTAAGTGGCAGACTCTGGATCAGATGAAGAGAATTCACCAAGAAGAATATCCTCATAGCCATGACCCTTGGCAGTAGACAACACTTGAGCTTTCCAGTAATTGTAATTAGATCGATCCAAACGAATCGTCAATGTAGTAAAATGAGGAACAACAAATGCACCAGTGCTTGAGGATGCAACCATACGTAATCAGAAAAAAAACAGATCGGACCGGTGGAACCTTCGCCGATTGAGAATAAACGAGAGAATCAAAGAGAGAAAATCGGACCGGTGGAACCGTCGCCGATTGAACTCGATTGAGCGGTGGAACCGTCGCCGATTGAGCTCGATTGAGCTAAGAATAAATGAGAGAATCACAGAGAGAAGATCGGACCGGTGAAACCATTGCCGATTGAACTCGACTGAGCGGTGGAACCGTCACCGATTGAGCTCGATTGAGCTGAGAATAAACGAGAGAGTTACAGAGAGAAGATCGGACCGGTGAAACCGTCGCCGATTGAACTTGATTGAGCGGTGGAACCGTCACCGATTGAGCTCGATTGAGCTGAGAATAAACGAGAGAATCACAGAGAAGATCGGACTGGTGAAACCGTCACCGATTGAGCTCTATTAAGCTGAGAATAAACGAGAGAATCACAGAGAGAAGATCGGACCGGTGGAACCGTCGCCGATGCTTTCCGGACCGAAGAACCGTCGCCGGAAAAAAAAAATACTAAATGGCTCTGGATACCATGTTGAAGATCACAGAAGATGAGAATAGAATGTAATGTAAACTTGGAGAAGATGAAAGTGATTTCATTATTGATAACTGTTATTGATTACAAGTGTGCTTCATATTTATAACTACAAATAATAATGATGTACTCAGAAACTTAAAGTAACAAGTTAACTAATTTTGCAACTTACTAATGCTGATCTGATTTCAGCATTATTCATAATACTCACCCACCGGAAACTGCCCCGGCACCGGTAAACCTGTCGGGTTGGCGAAGGCTACCTTATCTTGCACCAGTTGCAACGACGTAGTTGGCCAGGACGAGGTCAATGAGGATGGAACATTTATCATTACAGTTGCTTCTTCAGAAAAGCTTAATTTCACATCTCCTTTTATTCCATGCTTTGTCGAAATTAAACTTCCGACAGCCCTAGACGGCAAGAACTGCGAAGTGCTTTCTAACACCACCGGAACCCTCATCTCCGGCATCAGGTCCACCGGAACCGGGTATCTGAAATCCCTAGGAGGAATGGTCCGAGAAGCCACCATAACTGGATTCACCAACCACTCTAAGCCTTCTTAGTATTAATGCATGTTGTGTTCATGCATCATTATCTTCTCCACTTCTATCTCATCAACTAAGTGTCAATAAGCAACCAATCATATATGCCTTTTGCTAAGTAGTACAGACACTCTCGTCTCATGTCTCATTATCTTTAATATTTCATGTCATGTATTAATTAGTTCGATATAAATTTGTCGTGATGATTTTTTTAAGTATCAAATAAAACATGCATTTGATATTGGACTTTGTGTTGCATTTTTAGAGAAAACATCAATTTTAGTCCACCAAGTATGTCATTTTCCAATTTTGGTCTAACATGTTTCGCGAATCCAATTTTAGTACCGTAACTTCAATTTTTGTCCAATTTAAGTCCTATTTTCATTAGAGACTGACGTGACCACCGGAATCTGCTGATGTGGACCGGAACCCTAACACAAATTTTTGAAGTGACGTGGGCGAGCCACGTGGCCACCACATCATTAATAAAATTAATTGAAATTTTCAAAAAAAAAACAAAATTAAAGAAAAAGAAAAGGGTCTTCTTCCCAGCCCCTCCCCTACAACACCCTCCTGCTCCTCTGTTGCTCTCCCCTCGGCCTGCAAAAATGTCGACATCACTTCATCTCATTTCAGATCCTTCTTTTCTCCTTGCTTCTAATGTCTACAACACAAACACATCTGCTTACCAGAAAATACCCCCATCTTTCAAGTCAAGAACGCAATTCTCAGTGCGGCAAATAGGAGAAATCGATTTGGGGTTGCAAAATCCAACAAAATTATGCTAGAATCTGCATATATCATCGCTTCGAGGCTGCGAATTATACCTGAGCCGTTGGAATTATTGCTGAGGGAATTCGGAACAGGAAATAGAGGTCGGGATGGGTTCTGGAATGGATTCGGATGGGGTGGGTTCGATGGTTGGAAAAGGAGGAGGAGAAGAATTAACTTGGGGATTGTGGGCATTTTGGTCATTTGAGTTCAAGGCGTGGCGTTCGAGTTCAGTCGTGACTCGCCTTTGATTTCTCCGACTGAGCTCAGGCGGCCCGACAGCGGTGGAGTTGGGCAGTGGTCGAGCAGTGGCGGCGATGAAGTTGGGCAAAGAAGGAGAACGATGGTGCCGTCGCCGCCGTGCAGAATGGAGCGTGCAGGTGTGTGTGCGTGTGTGTATTTGGAGTGTTGCGTGTGAGGTGACGCCACCGTGTGTGTTGGCGTCGCCGTGTTTGGCAGAGCTATGTCGGAGGTCGTGTGTGTCGCCGACGATGAGCCCATCACCGGCAGTATGAAATTTTGTCTTTTGGTATGTTTGGTATGGGTTTTTTTGGCTGGAAAATAAGTCATTTGTCTGCACCATGAAGAATTTCGAGCGGAAATGGGAAAAGAAAAAGAAGATAGAATACAACCTTCATGGATTTCCTTTGCTTTCATGGTAATGTATTTTTTTATGATTTTTTTTATTAAGCACAATTTATATAATTTATATCAGTTTAGCATAAATCATCTAAAATACGTATTTGAGCGATCGACAGTGAATTTTATCAAAAAATTTGGATGAGAATTAATAATGATAAGAGTGACGAACATATGGTGTTACATACAAAAAAAAAAAAAACAACAGAGTATGGATTAGCCCTAAATACACTTACTATCAGTTAATAAATATTTATGAACAATCATTAATTGAAATTTGAGCTCAAATTTCACCGTAGAACTCAATAGCCTTGTGGAGTTCATATACATTGAGTTTACACTATTTTCCTATGAAAATAGGATTCACAAATAAGAAATCTTGTATTTATTTTCCAATGCTGGTAGAAAATTCTTCTACTTATCAATATTAGGATGTGAACTATAGATCTTTCAAAGAATAACAATAATTTGGATTTATAAATCAAATCCAATCACTATAAATTAATAAATATTTATTACAAGAATCATTAATTGAAATTCGAGCTCAAATTTCACTCGGGAACTCAATAACGATAAGAGTGGTGTTATAATGAAGCATATCATCAATAGCTCTTTGGAAAAGATGGAATTTAATCAACTTTATCTTAAAGATGATAAAAATTGAGGTTATAAAGTCTTACTATGAAAATACAATTCACGAATACAACATCTTGTATTTTGATTTGTCCTTGCTTCTATCTTCTCGTTTTTCGGTGTTGATTGAAATTCTCCGATGCCGATTGGAATTCTCCGATTTAAAAGGCCTGCAAAAACAAAGAAACACCGGGGGTTTTTCCCGGTGAAGAGACTTCGACGCTCAAGTCAGTAATCTGGGAAAAACGTTGATATTGCTCTTTTTCTTAATAATTATTGTGTATGATATTGTGTGTGTGAAATAGAAAGATGAGGGTTATAAATACTCCCTGAAAAACGTGACAATTAGGATTTCTCCGAAAAAAGTGGGAAGTGGGCGAGATACTCGCGATCGTGGCGGTTGCTTCAAATTTGAATTAGTTCGTTCTGGATTCAGTTCGACATTTCAGCTTACAGTTCGACAGTTTAGCTTGCAAGACTGATTAGTTCGCTCATGTTTTTTTATAAAGTGCGAACTTCCTTGTTCGCCCAAAACGTTCTTCTTACTTCTTTGTTCTGTTCGCATTAATTAGCCTTCAAGTCGGTCAGTTTTTCGAAAGAGTTCGAATGTGGTCAGTTCGACCACATCAGTACTCCCCCTTTCGGAGTGCGTGTGTTCACGCACTGACGCAGTTCGGGTTGTTGCCAATTACGACGCTCCTTCGAGAAGCATCGCGTCCCATCAATCACCCGCCTGCGACGTCTTCCTCCTTCCCGAGGCACCTTTTCGTCTTCGCCGTTAGATCGAACTGTATCCAACGGCTGAGATCTGACTGTCAGTTTTCGCCAATCCCTAAGCGCCTCTTCATCTTCGCCGTTGGATCGAACTGCATCCAACGGCTGAGATTGTTTCCGCTGCTTCGAGGCACCCTTTCGTATTCGCCGTCGGATCGAACTGCATCCAACGGTTAGATCCACGACTTTTCATCTTCGCCGTTAGATCGAACTGCATCCAACGGCTGAGATTTTGTGACTTTTCGCCTTTTCCCCCCAAAACTAAGAAACTTCTTCCTTCTCTATATATACCCCCTCTTCTCCTTCATAAAACTCTTCTACGAAAAACCATTCTTCACTCCTAAGCAAGAATCCTTCCTCCTGAGATTTCTAAAGTTCCACAAACAGATCTAGGCACCCTTTCATTTCCTTCTTTCTCTTCGTTCATATTTTTGAAATGGCTTCCTCTTCTTTGATCAACCTAAGGAACGAGAGCGAATCCGAAGAGGGTTTCAAGGAATTTCCCTTGCGGCCTATCTCGGATTCGCCAGTTTCGAAGGCTTCTTCTTCCGGCCATCAAAACCTTTCTTCTCCCTCTAAGCGATCTCGCAAGAAAACAATAGATAATGTTTTCTCTGCTACAAAAACCACCCAAACTCATACTGTTCTTCTTAGTTCGCTCATGGCAGCGGCGGGCTACTCTGTTGTTATTCCTGGCCCCGATGATTGTCCTTATCGGGCCCCCGCCGGCTGCCACACATGGTTCTTGAGACATGTCACTTTAGGCTTAGTTCCTCCTATCCACCCTTTCTTTTTTGAGGTCGGTTCGACATTTGGGGTGTGTCCCAACCAGTTGCACCCGAACTCTATAAGCTACATTGTAGCTTTTTATATGGTGTGCAAATGGATGGGGGTCGAGCCGACCTCCGATCGATTTCGCTCCTGCTTTGTACTCAAACATACCAACCCCTTCCGCTTCTATCTGAGCCCTCGTAGTGAAGGAAAACGGGCTCGATTTTTATCCTCAGAAGATGAGAAAATCAGCTCCTGGGAAAAATATTATTTTTTTGTTCGTGCTCCTACAAATAGGTTATTCCGAACTATCCCCTGGGCCGAGAGTTCGAACCAAGTTGAGCCGGCTCCATCCAGGGACTTCGAACTAGCATCCTTGGACAGGCTCTTTCGGAGGGGGTCGTTCGACATAGTTCGCATGAGTTCATGCGAACAATTGTTAGCCTTCTGGGGGTTCTATCCGAACACTCAAGTTCCTCGCAAGTTCGATCTAGGTTGCTTAAGAGTTTTCCTTCGTTCCTCAGGAGAGGGCAATCGTTCCGGGCGAGAAGGCTGCGGAAGAGGAGGAGGATAGCGAGGTGAAAGAGTTCAAGGTGAACTTGTCTCGGGTGACGAACTTTGCCAAATACTTCGAATTCATGGGCAAAAGGGCCCTTCGTCACCGAGACCGCCTGAGGGATATGATGGAGGAGAAGAAAACGCTGGAAAGCGATCTGACCATCAATACCGGCAAAGCCGAAAACTTGTCCGCTAAGCTGGAAGAGCGGGAAATGGAGCTGGCGCTTGCTCGCTCGGAGGTGGCCAAGAGGGAGGAGTTGCTGCTGGCCAAGGAGAAGTTCGCCCAGGAAAGGCAGTCTGCTTTTCTCAACGCAGAGGCTGAAATCCGCAGGTTGAAGGAAGAGCTGGAGGAAGAGAAGAGCACACGAGCGGAGTTCGAAAAAGCCATGTGGAATGAGGGCTTTTACCACTTCGCTCGGAGTGTGGAGACGGAGTTAGTATCGGAGTCTTTCCGAGAAAGACTCTTATCTCGTTGCTGGAATTCCGTTCTCTTCCTGTCAAAGGCAGCTCCTATGGCCGAGGCATACTTCCGAGAAGGGGTTAGGCTTTGCCAGGAGGAAGCTGGACAAGCGTTGCAGTTTAATGTAAACACTCTGGGCAGGAAGCTGTAACAAACATTTCCCATTCCTCCTGGCTGGCACGGGAATCCGGATGAGGATGTTGATGCGCGTTGGTGGTAGGGATGCTTGGAAGAAGCACTTAGAGAAGTTCTTCTCGACAACCAGTTCGACAAGCCTGGTCCCAGTTCATCTCTCCCGGCACCTGTTGAGCTTTGTTCCAGTCCGACCATGGACTTACCCGAGGACGTGTTCGATCCCATGCTTCCAGCTCCAGTCCGACAGCCGACTTCGGAATCGACTCCGTCTCCCAATCATGCTTAATCGCTTTTGTTGTAATACTTGCATTTTTTGAAATTTTTACTTGTATTTTTTTATGAATCAATCGGAATGACACAGTTCGCGTACTTCAGTCTTTTCCAATTCATTTAATTGCGGAACTTCGAATGAACTTCCTCTAATCACTTAGCCACCAAACTTACTTAACCATTGAACTCCGAAGAGGTTTCTGCACTTCGCTTAATCATTCAGTTCGATGGAACTTCTTCAATTTGTTTTAATCGTTAAGTTCCGAAGGAACTTCTTCAACTTGTTTAATCAGCGAGTTCCGAGGGAACTCCGGTAATTCACTCAATCGTTAAGTTCCGAAGGAGCTTCTTCAATGTGCTTAATCAGTGAGTTTCGAGGGAACTTCTTCAGTTTGCTTAATTAGTGAGTTCCGAGGGAATTTCTTCAGTTTGCTTAATCAGTGAGTTCCGAGAGAACTTCTTCAGTTTGCTTAATCAGTGAGTTCCGAGGGAACTTCTTCAGTTTGCCTAATCAGTGAGTTCCGAGGGAATTTCTTCAGTTTGCTTAATCAGTGAGTTTCGAGGGAACTTCTTCAGTTTGCTTAATTAGTGAGTTCCGAGGGAACTTCTTCAGTTTGCTTAATCAGTGAGTTCCGAGGGAACTTTAAGTTCGCTCCGCAATGTAGTTTGAACAGATATGGACGTAAATATGTGTAAATTAATAAAGAAAGACTCAGAGATTTAACGTGGTTCGGTCAAATCGACCTACATCCACTGAGTATGAAAATATCTCTTATTCATAAAAACGACAACAGCTTAAAAAAAAAAGTAAAAGGCAACATACTGGGATTTGATACTTCAAGTATAAAACTTCTTCAAGTGGTTGATGTGCCAAGGTCTAGGCAGTTCCTTTCCTCGTTCATCGGCGAGCTCATAAGATCCATCTGGCAAAACTCTTGTAACAGTATACGGTCCTTCCCAAATGGCATCTAATTTTCCTATCTCCAACAAGGCGTCAGATTGCCTTAAAACCAAATCCCCTACTTAGAACTCTCTCTTTCGAACTTTCCTATTGAAGGCCGCCTGAATACGTCTTTTGTATAGTTCATGGCGAACTCTGGCTTCATCTCTAATTTCCTCCAGAAATAATAAATCTGTTCGGATCAATTCTTCATTTTGCTGGGGATCAAAGTTAGTGATTCGTAGAGCTTCTTCTTGAATTTCAGCTGGGACCACTGCTTCCATTCCAAATGCTAAACTGAAAGGAGTTTCTCCCGTAGTTGATCTAGATGCAGTTCGATATGCCCACAGGACCGACTGTAGTTCGTCCACTCAGTTCGATTTCTCGAATTCAAGTCGTTTCTTAAGCCCATCTAGAATGATTCGATTAACCACTTCGACTTGCCCATTTGCCTGAGGATGGGCCACTGGAGTAAACATTTGTAAAATTTTCATTTCTTTACACCATCCCGTGATCTTTTTGCCTCTGAACTGAGCTCCATTATCTGATACCAAAATCCTGGGTAAGCCGAATCTGCAGCAAATACTCTTCCATATAAAATGGATCATATCGGACTCGGCTATCTTGACCAAGGGTTCTGCCTCGACCCATTTGGTAAAGTAGTCCACGGCCACCACCAAGAACTGTTTGTTTCCTCTGGTTTTGACGAGTGGACCAACTATGTCAATACCCCACCTAGCAAAAGGACAAGGCGAACATACTGTAAACATGTATGTTGCAGGAGTGTGAATTCTCCATCCATGTTTTTGACAGGAGTTGCACTTCCGAACTAACTCTTCAGCGTCATTCTTCATTATAGGCCAATAGAAACTAGCTCGCGCGACCTTTCGAGCAAGTGCTCGAGCCCCCGCATGTTCGGCACATCCCCCTTCGTGCGCTTCCTTTAAGACCTTGATTCCCTCTTCGTGGGATAAACATCTTGCATCTGTTGGTAGAAAAGTTTTTCGATACAACACTCCATCAAGAATGTAGTAAAATCGAGCTTGTTTTTCCAATTTCTCGAGGTCTTTTGCCAGTCCATCTCTTACTCCTCCTAAAAAATTCAAAAAAGGAGTTCTCCAGTCATGCTCGGCCAGGTCGACATTCATCACCTCGTTTTCCTTTCCTACTCCCATAACTGTAATACTTCTCTTCGAACAATCCTGTAACGAACTCCCAATCTTAGCTAGATAATCCACTTTCTGATTCTCGTTCTGAGGTATCTGTTCGATCTGAAGTTTTTCAAATCGTTTCTCCATCTCTCTTATTTTCTGTACGTAAGAAACCATACGATCTTTTTTAACTTCACATTGGTTTAAGAGTTGTTGTGTTACCAATTGTGAATCTGATTTAACTATCAGATCTCGAGCTCCAGCCTGTTCGGCTATTTTCAATCCCTGCAAAAAAGCTTCATATTCTGCCTCATTGTTAGACGCCTTAAATTGAAATTTTATGGCAAATTCTAACTCATCTTTCTCGGGGCTGATCAATAATATCCCCGCTCCTGCGCCCTGGCGAGACGACGATCCATCTACGAATACTTCCCATTCTTTCTTGTCTTGTAACCTGGTTGTTTCCTGAATAAAATCCGTCAATGTTTGACCTTTTATAGCTGTTCGCGGCTCATACTTCAAATCGAATTGTCCCAGTTCGACTGCCCACTTTACTAGTCTTCCTGATGCGTCTAGTTTTCCCAACACTACACTCAGCAGATGATTAGTTCGCACTGTGATCTCATAACCCAAAAAATATGGTCTCAGCCTTCTTGCCGTAGTGACTAAGGCATAAGCGACCTTCTCTACCTCTGTGTAGCGGATTTCTGCCCCATGCAGAACTTTACTAACGAAGTATACTGGAAACTAGTCTCTACCTTCTTCACGGACGAGAACCGAACTGATCGATTCCTCTCCGATTGCCAAGTACACGACCATCACACTTCCTTTAACAGGCTGTTTCAACAAAGGGAGTGTAAGGAGAAATGCCTTCAAATCTTCAAATGCCTTTTGACAGTCCGCATCCCAACTAAACCGACCATTATTTCTCAAAATTTTGAAGAAAGGTAAACCCCTGTCCGCCAACCTGGATATAAATCTACTCAAAGCAACGATGCGGCCAGTTAGTGTTTGTACCTCTTTGATGGTTCGAGGAGGCGTCATTCCTTGTATAGCTCGGACTTTGCAGGGGTTGACTTCTATTCCCCTGTTCGTCACCATATATCCCAAAAACTTCCCTGCTTTCACTCCGAACGAACACTTGGCTGGGTTCAATCGCATCCCGTGCTTTTGGATCGTTGCCATCGTTTTCCTCAAATCCTCGGCATATGTGTTCGCCAGTATGCTTTTCACCAACATATCATCAACATATGCTTCCATGTTGCGCCCCAATTGGTGTTTAAACACTTCATCCACCATGCGCTGGTAAGTAGCTCCTGCATTTTTCAGATCGAACGGTATAACCGTATAGCAATACGTACCTGAAGAAGTAATAAAGGCCACATTGGGTTTATCTTCTGGATGCAACATGATTTGGTGATATCCTTGTGTTGCATCCATTATACTTAGCAGTTCGCATCCTGCAGTGGAATCAACCAGTTTATCGATCCACGGGAGAGGATAATGATCCTTGGGGCAAGCTTTATTCAGATCCGGAAATCGATACACATTCGCCACTTGTTTCCTGGCTTCGGGACTAGCACGACATTAACCAGCCATCGAGGATACTGGATCTCTTCAATATGCCCAATCTCTAGCAGCTTCTCGACCTCCTTCTTGATAATTTCATTCTGTTGGTCCCCAAAATGCCTCAACTTCTGTTTAACTGGTCGAACATCAGGCTTGATATTCAACTTATGGACTGCTACTTCCAGATTTATACCCTTCATATCTTCAGGTTTCCATGCGAACAGGTCCACATTATCTTGGAGAGCAGCCACGATTTCTCCTCTAACCTGTTCCGACAACTGACTCCCGAGACGAACTGAATGTCCTGGCAGCTCCGGGATTAATTCCACGCTCATCAGTTCGCCCTCTTCAAATTCCACAGTCTTTGTTTCATCACCTTTTTTCAAACTTTTATCCCTTCCTCGATCAACATCGTCCCTCTGTTCGCTACGGCGTTTACGTGACTCGAATTGTCGAACTGCGGCTACATAACAACGCCGGGCAGTTTGTTGATCACCATGAACAACTCCTACTCCTACCACTCGCCCTTCCTCATTTTCAACAGGGAACTTCATCATCAAATGGGCAGGTGAAATGACAGCAGCATACGAGCTCAGAGAAAGACGACCCAAGATCATATTGTATTGAGAGGGTGCATCCACTATAAGAAAAGTCATTGTTTTGTTCTGCCTCCATTCCCTATCCCCTAGCACCATAGGTAGTTGGACTTTTCCGTTCACTGTTACAGATTCTCCTGCAAAACCATAAAGCGAAGTTTCTACAGATTTTACCTCCACTGTTGATCTCATCTTCTTGAAGCAATCCATGAACATAATGTCCACCGAGCTTCCCGTATCCATAAATACCCGCTCAACATTGAAGCCTCCTATTTCAGCGACGATCACCATGGCATCGAACTGGGGGCTTTGAATTGCAACACGATCACGAACTCCGAACTCGATCGCTACCTCTTCGAAAATTGAGTGAACTGTATTTTGTTCTTGCTTAACAGAATTAAATCTCACCTTTCGAGCTCTGTTGGAATCTCCATCTGTTGGCCCACCCATAATCATGTGAATAGTAGGTCTTTCTTCCCGTTCAGGTCTAGCTCGCGCCGGGGGAGGTGGAGGTGGAGGTAATTCTTGCTGCTCTTGCCTTCTTTCCCGTCTCGGCTCTTCCTGATCGTTCCTCCATTCACGGTTCGATCGAGTTTGATGGATGAAATGAGCTAACCTGTTTTCCCTGATTAGCCTTTCCAATTCATCTCGTAAATGCAAACATTCATCAGTTCCATGCCCATATTCATTATGAAATCGACACAATTTACCGTTACCGAAGGTAGATGGCTTATTCGGATTAGGACTCCAGGTCGACGGCCATTTCAGTTGGGGCAGATTCCATATTTCCATCAACACCTGTCCGGGTGACATGGTCATGGGCGTGTACTGTTCGTACCTCCGTCCTGTTCGATTATCTCTCAAGGGGGGTGGAGCGAACCTTGCTCGCTGGTCCCCTCCATCTCTATTTCTCGCTCCTTCATGCTCTTGTTGCGGCCTACTCATTCGACTCGAACTTTCACCTTTCTTCATTCGAACTGCCTCCTCTAAGTTAATGTATTTGGTGGACCTCTGTAACAAGTCATCAAAATTGCTGGGTGTTTTCTTAACCAGCGAAGTATGGAGATCACCTTCTTTCAATCCTTGAATGAAAGCACTAACGACCAAATCATTCGAAGCTTCAGAAGCTTCCAAAGTAGCAGCTATAAACCTCTTGACATAGTTCCGCAAGGTCTCATCCCCTTTCTGTTTCACACCGAATAAGGTTTGAGTAGATCGCCCCTGTCTCCTCGAACTGGCGAACTGGTGCAGAAACAACTCCGACAGCTGTTCGAAGTTGTGAATCACCCAATTGGTCAACTGGCTAAACCATGTCTGAGCAGCCTTGGTGAGGGTAGTCGCGAACACCCTACATTTGATGCCATCTGAATACCGATGTAGCAGGGTGGTATTCTCAAACCTACATAGATGATCCCACGGATCAGTGGTACCATCGTAATCAAAATTCACCGGCCGAAAGGAGGCTGGCAGTTCATCCTCCATCACCTCTTCAGAAAAAGGATTTCCCCTGGAGCTCCGAGGAATCCGTCGAACAGTCTTCTGGACTTCTCTCAACTCCTTCCTGAGATCGTCCACCTTCTCGGACAGTTCGACATGTCCTCGCTTCTGGCCACGAGGGTGGTCGGATTGACTCGCTTGCTCATCCGTTCGAGATTTGTCACCTTCTGGCTCCTTTCAGGCGTGAATTTCAGTGTTGCCTTGTTGTGACTCGGCCCTTTGTTTGCCTAGAGCCCTCTGGACAGCTGCCTCTATCAAAGTCGAAAGTTCCTCCGGTGTCAAGGTGACAGTGCCGGGAGGATTCGCTGGTGCAGAACTTTGGTCCTCATCTTGTCGCACGGATTGTGCTCCTTCTTCCAACCTCCTTCAATGCAATCTTTCAAAATGCTTCCTTAATTGATTAAATTTGGTTTATAAGGGTGGTTTGTGTACATATGAATTTTGATCAATATTCTCAAAGATATTGTAACAGTTCTTGTTTCATAATTAATTCTTAAGTTTGTAGATTTCATTGTTATGTTGGATTAATGCTTTGTTAATTTTTACCAACTGCTATTTGGAAGCTAAATATGCCCCCCCCCCCAATAAAATATTTGTAGATTGGTAACTTCCCCTAATGCTAGCCATCTACACATCAAGTGCGACATGCATGTTGTTTTTCTTTTGGATTCTTTGCTTGGTTGTAATTCTTGTTTTTTAAAATGTGTTCTGTGATTGCATGTTACTTTATTCTGCTATTGATTGATATTTTGTGTGAAAATTAGGTGCTGTTCGAAACACTTTAATTACCTTTTAGCTCCCTGTAGCTTAATCCAACAAATGTCCTAACTGATCTTTATTCTTAGGTCCTAGACGAAGCTGATGTCTTATGCTGTATAGATGAATATGTGATGTGCTTCCCCATTGTTGGTCATCTGATGATTTGTTTTGTTTCAAATGATTCTATTTTGTGACTAGATTGTTTGTTTTTCGTGAATATGATGTACAGATAACGATGGAGAGAAAAACATTTTAGGATTTGATTCGTTGGGGATCTCCGGTGATTTTTGGAGATCATATTTGTAGCCATGGCTTCTTGATGGTTCTTGATGTTTTGATTTTTGGATGTCTTGATGTAAAGGGTTCTTAGCATTGTACATGTAAATGGTTCTTGATATTTTTGGATGAAGTATTGTAGTTTTGCTAGTGAAATTAGGATGCTTTTGATTTACTTTTGGCTTTACCATGTGATTAATGGATTTACAATGAATAGTTGTTGTATGAACTATTAGATAAATATTTTAATTTGATATGACTATATTTTGATTTTGTATATTTTGTTGAATTTTAATTTTTGTATATTTAGAATATCAACCAATATATAATAATAGTAAAATGCAAAAGTAAAAGACAACGCTAAAAAGACAACGGTTTTGACTGAATTAAACTGTTGTCTTAAATGTCTACGACAACGGTTAAAAACCAAAAACCGTTGTGGCAGAGTCAAAGACAACGGTGGGACAACGGTTTTTTAACCGTTATCGTAAGGATCTACGACAACAGTTAAAAACCGTTGTCTATGAGCGCATATCTTAAAACTGCCAACCTACGACAACGGTTTTTAACCGTTGTCATGCCGTTGTCGTAGAGGTCTACGACAACGGTTTAAAACCCTTGTCTATGAGCGAAATTTTTCTGACTCTACGACAACACCACCTACGACAAGGGTTTTTTTTTGCTACGACAAGGGTTTTTAACCCTTGTCTATGAGCTTTTTCTTGTAGTGCGATAAGAGTGGTGTTATAATGAAGCATATCATCAATAGCTCTTGGAAAAGATGGAGTTTAATCAACTTTATCTTAAAGATGATAAAAATTGAGGTTTTAAAGTCTTCCTATGAAAATACAATTCACGAATACAACATCTTGTATTTATTTTCCAATCCTAGAAAATTCTTCTCTTTATCAATATTAGTATGTGAACAAAGAATAACAATAATTTGAATATATAAATCATATATACGCACTTACTCTAAATTAATAAATAATTATGGATCCCAATGCATAAAAGTTTTTGTCTTCATAAAACTAACAATTTTGTAAGTTCCCACAAGAAAAGACTGAAATTGAAAAAATAGTAAAATATAAATGACCGAAATTGAAAAATGGATACTTGATTCTAAAAAAATGGAAATATATATGTTACATACCTAAAATTTACCTAATTAATAAAGGCGTACTTCACTCTTTCAAGCTCAGTATCATGGAGTACAAAGTAGGGCAAACCTAAAACCTTAAATCCTAGTCCTAATTAATTTTTTATAAACCAGTTGCATGCTAAAACAAAACTATCACATATAATATTATAAAAAAATATATTCCATAGCTTCCAAGAAACAAAGTAGATTCCATGCATGCATGTATAAATAGGGTTTTCCACCACACAAAAAATACACACACAACAAATTGCAGAAGAAGATAACACAACACAAAATCTGCAATTAAAATCAAAGCTCCAAAAATGGGTTTTAACCACGCCGATGCCCACCTCCTCGCCGCTCTCCTCGTCGTCGCTGCAGTGGGCGCGTCGGCAGCCATACCTCATATCCCCCGTGTCATGATGCCGCCGCCGCCGCCGCCGCCTCCAGCTCATCCATTAACGACGTCGCCTCCTATCTATAAGGGGTTGACAGTAGGCGGCGAACTTTGTTGTTCACCCAACGGAAACTGCCCCGGAAACGGCTTCTCCGTTGGGGCGGCGACGGCAATCTTATCCTGCACCGACGACTGTGACGTCGGAGCTAGCCAGGACGAGGTCAATGAGGATGGAGGTTTTACCATTACTATTCCTTCTTCAAAAACCCTAAATTTCAGCTCCCCCTTTATTCCATGCTTCGTCACTATTCAACTTCCGACAATCCTCACGAACTGCACAGAGCTTTCTAACACCACCGGAATCCTTGCCTCCGGCCTCCGGTCCACCGGAACCGGGTATATGAAATCCTTAGGAGGAATGGTCCGAGAAGCCACCATAACTGGATTCACCAAGTACACTTCAAGTTAGAAATTAATGCATCATTATCTTCTCCACAGCTTCAATCTCAATCTCATCAACTACGTATCAATAAGTAAGCAATCATGCATTTTGCTATAGTAGAACCGAGATCCTGTTATATTTAATGTTTAGTCATTATCTTGGATCCACATTATGTATTAATTAGTTTGATACATTTGTTGCGATCATCGATCTTTTTAGAATATCAAATAAGACACATGTACGAATTTATGTTTTTTCCCCCCAAATTTGGCATAAATAGCCAATACACATGTAATTTTGTTTTTGTGTCCAATTGAATAATAATGGAGAAGGAACTATTATTTTTAAAGCACTTTTAATTTCTAATTCAGTTTTGGTGTTGTTCGATCAATCCGAATCTTTAAAGCTTGTAAGTATTTATAATCAGGGGCAATTAATCACAAAAGTAGCAAAATATATAAAAGTAAGAAAAAGTTAAACTATAAAACTGTTTTTAATTCACTTAAATTGATGACTGAAATAATTTTTCACACACATATATGATATATATGCAAACGCATGACATCATGAGTAGTATAAACTAAGATTTGATTATTGAGTGATCAGCAAATCTGATTACTTTCTCGTTGCCACAAAGATTTCCGACACACCAACACACTGGTAGCGAACGCATTAGCACTGATCAACTATTTATGGATGTTGATCAGCTGATGTGTTGGTGAGTCGGAAATCTTTCAAATGGATGCTTATAAGCAAGCTCAGCTGGGAGCTAGCTCTGAACTTGGAACCTCATATATATGGATATATATGAACAGATTCATCGGTGGATATGATGCTGTATCAGTATCAAATCATGTTTAACATCATAATGCAAAGATGAAGAGGAGATTAATGAAATCAAACACTAGTAGTACTATATGCTAAGATTTAAATATTTGATCCCCCCAATATTAAAAAATCATGTGAAATTACATTATAATATAAATGTACTACTATTGAAATATCGAATCTGTTATTGAAACTTGCCTAACACGATTTATTTCTTTCATATGGTTAATTTGTAGGTTACTGAGTAATTAAAAAACTATTTTGTGAGGGAATTCCACAATTCATAATTAACGTACATTACATATGTGAGTTTAGGGAGAGAAAAAAAAAAAGGTGGGCCTATTACTTATTACATCCTATCTTTTTTTTTTTTAAAATCCCCCATTTTTATTTAATACTCCGTCTACAACCCCACCCCACCCCACCCCACCCCATTTTTATGTGCACTTCATATGTTATTAGATGCTAACAATTATCAATAATAACAATTTGAATTTTTTTGACATGTTGATAATGAACGACAACAATGACATTAGTGCTAAAAGGCACAATTGTGTTAAAGATATATACATATATATGTATCATCACTTCAATGGTTTAACAATTGATTGTAATAATGGTTATCGTGAAATGAGCTCATGAAACTAAAAAGGGAAGTAATTTGAAGGTGGGTATGATTGTGTGAGAATAGAAGATTTTTGTTTCCGACCATAACGGCAGATCTAGAGAATCTGAAAGAGTTAATTAAAATGGAATGAAAAAAAAAAATATGAGAACGGGGCAAAATCGAAACTTAAATCTAAAATTTACTAAACTATTGATTTTATTTTTTTTAGTTTCCAACTTGAACCAATTTTTTTATTATCAAATTGCAACCTTATTTATCAAATTGCAACCTAAACTGTTAAAATATATCAAATTGCAACTTTTGAACCATTTTCCTACAAAAAACGTGAACTCATAACACCCATGTTGATTTTATACGAGGGTCACCTTAAATTATAAGATTACAAGAATACTCTTATGTTTTTAACGTGCGGTCACATATATGTTCACGTTTTTCCCAAAAAATCAGTTGAAATTTACAATTTGATAAATTTTAGTAGTTTGTGTTGCAATTTGATAAGAAAGAAAAATTATATTGGAATTTGAAAAGAAAAAGAAGAAGAAGAGGAGGAGGAACCAATAATTTAGGAGTTTACTAAGTAAATTGTTGGTAGGAGTTTACTAAGTAAAGTTGGTAGCCGCACCTTTCGGAATTTAATGTGACTAGTTTGTAGATAGTAATAATACTTCTCACAAATTTATATTCGTGTATCTGTTTAATACAAAATTTTATATTATTTTTTACTTTTTATATTTAATTATTTCTTGTCTTTAAACATAGCTTTTCAACTAGTATTAGTTGAACCTAAATTAACAAAGGCACAATTTAATTCTTGGGATTTATAATAATTATGAAGGCATTTAAAGTTAGGGATGCAAGTTGAGTTTAGAGAGTTCACACTCTGCTACCTTCAATTCATGCTACAATTAGGGGATATATGTAGAGATTAAGTAAGGTTTAATATAAGTAGCTTCAATTTGCAGACCAACTTACACTGATGTGGAATTTCCTGACTACGTGGTGTTTCTTTTAATATAATACCAATTACATGTCATATTTCTTCATAATTAATAAATCAAAATAAAAAATTGAATTTTAAAAAATAAAAAGATAAATCTAAAACATAATCCTAAATGCAAAATTAAGAAAGGGGAAAGGGAAAATTATGGAGCGCAGGCCGCCGCCGGCGACCTTGAACTCGGCCCGCTTGAAGAGCGCATCGGCCCTCTCGGTGGCGGAGAGGAAGTTGACGGTGAGAGGGCAGCGTCGAGAGAGTCCAAAGCGGAGGTCTTGAATCCCTGGAGCTCGAGAGCGAGGGCTTTAAGAATGTCAAAGGCGGCGTCAGAGGAGTCGAGGGAGATGGCAGGGTCGGCTTCGGCTCAGCGGGCGTCGGAGGAGGAAAGCGGCTTGCGGGAGGAGCTGGGCGCCGAGAACGAAGTGGCGCTTGGCTTGGAGATGGGATCGGCGGGAGAAGAGACGAGGGTTGGAGAAGAGGGTTTAGGGGATATTGAAGTAGAAGAGGAACATGAAAAGGGTGAGCGCCATTAATGCTGCTTCGGCGGTGAAAAATTGGGGTGTTATATACATAAGCTCTTTAGGTGTTATATATATACTCTATAGGTGTCATGTTTCTTGGTGTTATAAATATACTCTACAGGTATCATATGTATATAAGAGTATGCATGTGATACCTGAAAAATACATACATGATACCTGTAGAGTATATATTTAACGTTATATGATGATTAATTTGGGGACACCATGCCCCTGGGGCACACAAGTGTCACTCCAAGAATTAACGCCTGTTTTTTTATTTAAACTTTTGATTAAAATCGAACTAAATTAACTTAAGGAAAAATAATTAGAAGTTTAAAACACATAATCAAACCCAATTAAATTAGTGATAAAAAAAAATGCCAATACTTTTATCAAAATTTCTCGTAGAATATTGTGAATGAAATTTTCATTCTACACAAGGAACCTTAGATGATCTCATAGAAAATTTTAAGGAGTTAGTGATCAGTTATTTCATTTTGATCATGTTCTAAAGGTGTAGTTCGATTTTGGTCATGTTATTTCCTGATTATCAATTTTAGTTCTACAATTGAGATATGTGCTCAATTTCAGTCCTCCAGAATCACAAATTTCTGGCTATGAGATTACAAAAATGACTGAAATTTAACACATTTCTCAATTGCTAGAATCACAACATTTCCAGCCATGTGACTACAAAAATGACTGGAATTTAACACATTTCTCAATGCATCACTAAAACTGATCGAAAAATAACATTACTAAACAGGATCAAAAATCAAATTAACCCAAAAATTAATAGTACACATTTTCAATCTAAGTATTTGTAAAGTAGTGCAAACCCTAAACGGGATAAAATCACATTTGGTCTCATAACTATAATCTTTTCCATAATTGGTCCCACAACTATTTATTTTTTTAATTTAGTCCCGTAACTTGAATAATTGCTCGATTTTGGTCCCAATGTCCCTGAAAATTTCAAATTTGACCGGAAAATTGTCACGTGACATCCATTTTGGAGGTTTCCGGTGAAAAATAATTACGCATTTAATAAAGATGATATTTTTTTAGAATTTTTTTTAATGTTTGGACCAATACAATAATCATCACATCTCATGTCGTGTCATTATTTTTCATTGGAAATTCCCAAATTGGATGTCATATGACTATTTTTTGGCCAAATTTGAAATTTTTGACGATATTGAGATCAAAATAGAGCAATTATTTAAATTATGGGACCAAATTAAAAAAACAAATAGTTGTGGGACTAATTGTAAAAAAGATAATAGTTATGGGACCAAATGTGATTTTATCCCACCCTAGACCTTCTCCTAGCTAGTCCTAATTATTTTTCATTAACTACTTGCATGCTAACGATTAACGAACTAAACTATCATATATAATATAATATACAACAAAAAAATCCTGCAGCTTCCAAGAAACAAATTAAGTAGATGACATGCATGCATGTATAAATAGGGTTTCTTCCACCACAATATACACACACAACAAATTGCAGAAGAACACAACACAAAATCTACAATTAAAATCAAAGCTCCGAAAATGGCTTTCAACCACGCCAATGTCCTTCTCCTCGCCGCCCTCCTCCACGTCGCTGCAGTGGGCCCGTCGGCAGCCCAACCTCCTGTCTACAAGGGGCTGGTTGTAGGCGGCCAACTTTGTTGCTCACCCACCGGAAACTGCCCCGGCACCGGTAAACCTGTCGGGTTGGCGAAGGCTACCTTATCCTGCACCGGTTGCAACGACGTAGTTGGCCAGGACGAGGTCAATGAGGATGGAACATTTATCATTACAGTTGCTTCTTCAGAAAAGCTTAATTTCACATCTCCTTTTATTCCATGCTTTGTCGAAATTAAACTTCCGACAGCCCTAGACGGCAAGAACTGCGAAGTGCTTTCTAACTCCACCGGAACCCTCATCTCCGACATCAGGTCCACCGGAACCGGGTATCTGAAATCCCTAGGAGGAATGGTCCGAGAAGCCACCATAACTGGATTCACCAACCACCTTAAGCCTTCTTAGTATTAATGCATGTTGTGTTCATGCATCATTATCTTCTCCACTTCTATCTCATCAACTAAGTGTCACTAAGCAACCAATCATATATGCATTTTGCTAAGTAGTACAGATATTCTCGTCTCATGTCTCATTATCTTTAGACAAAAACTTATATACCCCTGGGTACATAGGGGCACAGATCTATGTGTTATATATATGTTCTTCAAGTGTTATATATATACTTTATAGGTGTTATGTTTTTTGGTGTTATACATATACTCTACAGGTATCATATTTACATAAGAGTATACATGTGATACCTGAAGAGTATACACATGATACCTGTAGAGTATATATTTAACACCAATATGATGATTAATTTTGGGGCATCGTGCCCCCGGGGCACACCAGTGTCACTCTTATCTTTAATATTTCACGTCATGTATTAATTAGTTCGATATAAATTTGTCGTGATCAAGGACGAAAATATCGGTTTCGATTGATATATTGGTACCTTGATTTTACGGAAATATCGATGGATATATCGGTTTCTGTGGAAATATTGGTACATATATTTTTTCGATATTTACCGATATTTCCCGATATTTTCCCAATATTTCCCCGATATTTACCGATATTTCCCGATATTTATCGATATTTCAGCGATATTTACCGATATTTCCTTGATATTCATGAATTTTCTTATAATTTTTACCTGAAGCCACTGATATTGAAATCGATACCAATTTTTACAGACATTTAGCTAATAATTATTGATTTTTCATTTATTTTTTATCAAAAAATGAAAATATCGGAGATATATCGTGACAGCCCGTTTTTGTTTCGGTCACTTGAAAAAACGGAAATATCGGGGATATATCGGAGATATAAATATTTTCATCCTTGGTCGTGATGATTTTTTTAAGTATCAAATAAAACATGCATTTGATATTGGACTTTGTGTTGTATTTTTAGAGAAAACATCAATTTTAGTCCACCGAGTATGTCATTTTCCAATTTTGGTCCAACAAGTTTCGCGAATCCAATTTTAGTACCGTAACTTCAATTTTTGTCCAATTTAAGTCCTATTTTCACTAAAGACTGACGTGACCACCGAAATCTGTTGACATGGACCGGAACCCTAAAACCAATTTTTGAAGTGACGTGGGCGAGCCACGTGGCCGCCACATCATTAATAAAATTAATTGAAATTCCAAAAAAAAATAACAAAATTAAAGAAAAAGAAAAGGGTCTTCCTCCCCAGCCCCTCCCCTACAACACCCTTCTGCTCCTCTGTTGCTCTCCCCTCGGCCTGCAAAAATGTCGACATCACTTCATCTCGTTTCAGATCCCTCTTTTCTCCTTGCTTCTAATGTCTACAACGCAAACACATCTGCTTACCAGAAAATACCCCCATCTTTCAAGTCAAGAACGCAATTCTCAGTGCGGCAAATAGGAGAAATCGATTTGGGGTGGCAAAATCCAACAAAATTATGCTAGAATCTGCATATATCATCGCTTCGAGGCTGCGAATTATACCTGAGCCATTGGAATTATTGCTGAGGGAATTCGGAACGGGAAATAGAGGTCGGGATGGGTTCTGGAATGGATTCGGATGGGGTGGGTTCGATGGTTGGAAAAGGAGGAGGAGAAGAATTTGTTAAAAAAATAAATGTGAAACGGCAGATAAGGAAAACGTAGATTGAGGCCTGTGCGAGCATAATTTCCTTAAAACAGATTCGTCGCCTCGACGTCTGTTTCCCAAGATACAACGACTCTAAAAGTAACGGTGAACTGAGTATGTGCCCGACTTGCTTTTCGGAAAGGACAGGGAAACAAAAGGCGAAGAAGGAAAAAGATGCAGAGGAGGAATATCAATTTCGTGTGTTTGAGGATCTGTGGAGATGTTGTATTTATAGACAAGAGACTAGGGGTTACCTACCCACGTCTCACGTCACATAGTGGTCCGGGAACTCCCCCCACGTCCCGGGCAGTTATTAAATGGAAATGAAAACATTAAATGGAAATGAAAACGGATTGGGTGCAAAATTCGAAGTAACCGGGTTGCACCCCCCCTGGGCGCGCGAGAGAGAACCTTTTGTTTAGCATCTTAGCCTCCACTTGTGGGAAAGTCAATATATATTGGAGTATTTCTCTCCAATTTTCCTATGTGGGACAAGATGTCTTCTAAACAAAATATTTCCCTTTCCTAGGATCCAAAACCTCCACTTTGGTCCTTAATTTCTCATTCACCCATTATACGTTTTGGGTGATCCACATATGTAACCGAAGCCCTCATGGAGGAAAGCTCGTCTCTCCTTCCGGATCCCATTTTACGTGAAATGGGCCCACCGAATCATTCACCCAAAAAGGGCAAAAAACCACAATTTTTTCCAACAGAATTAACTTGGGGATTGTGGGCATTTTGGTCATTTGAGTTCAAGGCGTGGCGTTCGAGTTCAATCGTGACTCACCTTTGATTTCTCCGACTAAGCTCAGGCGGCCCGACGACGGTGGAGTTGGGCAGTGGTCGAGCAGTTGCGGCGATGGAGTTGGGCAAAGAAGAAGAAGAACGATGGTGGCGTCACCGCCGTGCAGAGTGGAGCGTGCAGGTGTGTGTGGGTGTGTGTATTTGGAGTGTTGCGTGTGAGGTGACGCCGTCGTGTGTGTTGGCGTCACCGTGTTTGGCAGAGCGATGTCGGAGGTCATGTGTGTCGCCGACGATGAGCCCATCACGGGCAGTGGTGGTGGCAGGCCGAGGGGAGAGCAACGGAGGGGCAGGAGGGTGTTGCAGAGGAGGGGGATTGGGGAAAAAGACCTTTTATTTTTTTTTCTTTATTTTGATTTTTTTTGAATTTTTAATTAATTTTATTAATGATGTGGCGGCCACGTGGGCAACACGTCACTCCAAAAAATTGGGGATTAGGGTTCTTGTCCACATCAGCAGATTATGGTGGTCACGTCAATCTTCGGCGAAAATCAGATTTAAATTGGACAAAAATTAAAATTATGCTATTAAAATTGGATTCGCGAAACTTGGTGGACCAAAATTGAAAAATGACATAAGAGTACCAACATTAGTTAACAAAAAACTGTGATTAACAAAAACAAATTTTTGTTAAGTAATGTAAGGAGTTAATATGTGTGTGTTTTTATTGGTATTATAAAGGTGTGGCATGTTCATAAAAAGTAATAATAAACAATTATTGAGGAGAGAGAAAGAGAGAAAAGTTGATTATTATAATAATAATTTTGTATTTTTTGTTATAGTTGGTTGAACAAAATTCATTTTTGTTCAAATGTATGAACAAATTTCATTTTTGTTAATAGTATGAACAAAAATTTAAGGAGATTGGAAGAATGAGTATAATTTGTATTATGTGGTATTTTAATAGTATTTTTAATATTTCATCAAATGATATTTATTGTTTGTTTCAACATGCATGCATATGTTTATTTTTCTTTTTGACTTGATTTGCATTGTTTTGATTTTATTTCTAATTTAATTTCGATCCCACAAAGACTAGTGAATTAGAACGATGTTAACTAGCTAATTAGATTACCTAATTTTATCTAGGTGACCAAATTGAGAGAATTGAACCTAATTGACCTATGTTTAGAAACAAATAAACGAAAAAAAATATCAAACAAGAAAATATCAAGATGTGGCTTGTGTATTTGGATGTCGATGAATCCTTGTGTCTCTTCGTGTCTCTCTTTTGTTTTGAGTCACAAAATCCCAATTTATATATCACAATTAGGTTTGGAGTAAAGTTCTAGTTGAAACGGGGTCTGAAAGCCAAACGAAACACGGCCTGGCCGGATACGGATGACCCGACCCATATCGAACAACAAAACAGAAATTTGAGCTCTAAAACACCTAACTCGGGCGGGTTACAGGCGACCCGGGTCGGGTGGGTACTTCGAATTTCCCTTAAGCTCAACTCGTGCATTGAGACTCGACCTCACCCGGGTTATGACTTCCAAACTCTTTTTGACCCATTTAAAACTCGAATTGGACTTTGACGTCTTCATGAAAGTTGTAGCCCTTGAATTTAGCTATCCAATGACACTAATTTCAACCCAAGATGAGCTTAATACACCAAGTTATGCCTAATTTACTAGAATCGTGTCAAGATGAAAATTTGGACGTTCTAGCACGACTTTCACCTTCTTGTGATATTCTGCTTTAGTGGAGGCTGAATTGAAAACAACTTTCAACATGAAAGTTGTAGAACTTCATCTTAGCTTTCCAACAAGATAAGAATCTTCGAATTTGGACTTCCAGAAATTGGGATATGATTTTTCTTCCATAACTGCTCATTATCGACTCCCTATTTCGACTCCAATTTGGCATTAAATTCCACTAGACTTTCATTTTGTGCTCAAATCTTCAAATTCCTTTCAAATCAAGCAAAAACGTGAAATCTTAAAAAGATAATGAAATCTAAATAAAATCCCACTATTGCATGCTTTTCAACACAAAATGATATGAAATTAAGTCCTAAAATGCATCAAATAACGAAGTTATCACCAATATGGTACAAATAAATTAGTTGGTAACCACGAAATGCATGAGGAGCGTCACGATTTTCCGGGCATGTTAGGAAGTCTTGATTGCATGCATTAAGAATGAAAAAATTGTCCTGTGGTTTGGAAAGGTCAGTTCATAAGGGGTCATGGTTCACCCACAATTGTGCTTGAAGCTGTCATGTCTTATGATTTGTGGATATATCATGCATTTTTTGGGGTGGCGGGCTCCCGAAATGATATTAACGTGTTGTATAAATCTGATTTATTCAACACAGTATTACAAGGATACGCACCCGCGACTAACTTTATTGTGAATGGTTCACAATATAAAATGGGATATTATTTAACAGATGGAATCTATCCAGAATGGGCGACGTTTGTCAAGGCTTTTCCCTCTCCGGAGGATGTGAAAAGACGATTGTTTAAGGAAAAACAAGAAGCAGCAAGAAAGGATGTTGAGCGGGCATTTGGCGTACTACAAGCACGATGGGCAATCATCAGAGGACCAACTTGTTTCTGGTATAAGAAAAGATTGAGACATATGATGTTAACATGTATTATTTTGCACAACATGATTGTTGAAGACAAGGGAGAATTAATCACGAATTGGTACAACGACGAACATGATGAGCCTACACAACCAGTACATGGATCACACGAAAAATTTCAAGAGTATCTTCAAAGGAATTCCGAGCTACGTGATAATCAAATATATCACCAACTTCGAGCGGATTTAGTAGAACACATATGGAGATGATTTGGGGACAATTAAATATTAATATTACATTTATATTTCAAATGTATTTCAACGTATTATTATTATTATTATTACATGAATTGATAAATTCATATTGTTTCCCTTAAATTTCATGTTATATACGAATTGAGACTAATGTAAATATATATATTTATATTTACAATAATTATTTAATTGATTAAAATGGATTTAGGTTTAATATTATTGATATAATTAAAAAAATTATAATTACAAAATGATTTTATTTAATATATATTAAGAAAAAAGTTAGTTGATGATGGGACTCACATATAATGATTGTATTTTTTTGTTAAGTAATGTAGATGTGTGTTTTTAAAAAGTGTTTATTTTTAAATTGACGTGATGTCATGTGAACCCCACCCTCTTAACAAAAATTTTGTTAAGGAATGCAAATGCTCTAATTGGCGGACTAAAATTGATGTTTAGTCCTATCCTAACACTTTTGTGTAATTTATCTTTTGTGTCTCATTGAATAATTATGGAGAAGGAAATCTATACTATATATAAAAAGAAAGAAGTTGACAAATTTTACACATTTGCTACTCAATTGTAAAATTGGAGATAATTATTGATTTGTCATTGACCAATAGAAAAATTGTGAAAAAAAAAACTAAAAAATTTTGAGAATCTTATAGAACAAGCTTCATATATATTTTAAATATAATAAGTAGTCTTTTAATTTAATATAGGGGTAAAATGAAATAGAGGAAATTATTTTGGATGATATTATTATATGATTATGTCTTAATGATATAATTAAAAAATCTGAAAATAATGAAATTTAAACATTGTCAAAAATTTAAAAATTTAAAAATTCTATAATTTTAATATATAAATGTGAAAAATAGGTCTAAAAGCTAAATTTCATTTTACGAATGGCTGTAAAATGTTTAAAAGTTTAAAAACTATTATAAAATTATTAAAAATAATAATTAAATTTGAAAGTAAAACTAACAATAATCTAATAATGTTGTGAGGTTAATTTAAAAAATCCACAAATATCATTTAAAAATAAATTCAAACATATAGATATAACTATAAGAAAAAATATTTTAAAATGGTTTCAAAATTCTAAAAAAAAAATTGTTTTAATTGTAAAATGAATTTGAAACCTAAATTTTTTTAAATATAAACTAAGTTTTTGAATAAATACAGTGTTTATAAAATAAATCCATCTAAAAAATGTAGAAAATTATTTACAAATTATTAAATATAATTCTAAGATCTAAAGGAACAACAATATGAATAGAACATATAAATTAACAAATATAATTAATCACATATAATTAAAGCACACAAAATACAAAACTATTATTATTATTGTTTTTGTTATTGTCGCCGTTGTTGTTGTCATTGTCATCATCATCATCATTAAAAAAATATGGATTTTTTACAAATCTCAAAATAATAAGATCTCATGAGTAATATTTTAATATCATAAATTTATTATATTATTAATAATCATATTTGTCATAATAAATAATAAACCGCGCATTGCGCGGGTATAGTGCTAGTTTACTTTAAATAGCCAAATTTTGGAATTCCAAATCTCAAATATGAATCCAAGCCCAAACATCCGGTCAATGATTCAACAATATAATATAGGAAAAAATGCTTGCGAGAAACTAACAATATAATAGATGAGAGTGACACTTGTGTGGTCCGGTACGGTGTCCCCAAATTAATCATCATATGATGTTAAATATATACTCTACAGGTATTACATATATACTCTTATATATATATGATACTTGTAGAGTATCTATATATATATATATATATATATATATATAAAAGCAGGATATAAAATAACTGCAATAAATTATCTACCTATTAAATAATTACTATTTTAAGAAACCTATTAATTGCTTTCATATTGTATTTATTATAAGAAACTCAATACAAATAAATTAATACAAATAAATCTATTTATTGTATTTTAAGAAACTCAATACAAATAAAAATAAATAAACCTTTATTGTATTTTAAGAAATTCAATACAAATACATAAATATTTAATTTAAGAAATCAATTATGATACTCAATTTAGTATTTATTTTATAGAAATTTAAAATAAAATAAATAAATAGATAAATAAGATGAAATAAGGGATTATATATTTATTATCTCTCATCTTATTTTTAAGTACTTATTTTAAAGGGTAAATTACCAAAAAAAAAAAACTCCATCTATCGATTTTTTTCAAATTGCAACCTAATCTTTTTCTTTTTATTCAGATTGCCACCCAGTCTTTCTGTGGTTTTGTCGATTGCAAATTTTTCGGCTAAATGAAGATTAATTTGTTCACTTTGCAACCTAAATGTTGTAGTTTTTTTTTTTTAAATATAATTACAACCTGAACTTTGTGTTTTTATCAAATTGAAACCAAGAATGAAAATTTCGATTCCGGTGGAAATATAGGTAACTTAAATTCACGAAAATATCGTGAAAATATCGATATCGATGGAAATATGATACATACATTTATTGTTATTTTTCTTATATCTACCAATATATTCCGATATTTTCTCGATATTTATTGATATTCCATCGATTTTTTACTGATATTACATATATTTCACCAATTTTGACCAATATTTCCTTGATATTTATTTTATGAATATCGATCACACTTATATAACATAAATGTCACACTCATATATATAACATAAATGTATCAGTGTGAAGCGAAAAAAAATCATGATTTGCGATTGGACAAAAAAATTAAAGTTTGGGTTGCAATTGGATTAAGAGAAAAAGTTTGGGTTGCAAAGTGAAAAAAATTAATTCATTTGCCGGAAAAATGACAGGAAATTTTGCAATCGGCATAACCACAGAAAGATTGGGTGGCAATCTTAAAAAAAAAAACAGATTAGGTTGCAATTTTTAAAAAGTCGATAGCTGGGGTTGTTTTTTGTAATTTACCCTATTTTAAATCAATTTTAAATATATAATATATAAAATCAATCATTATTTAATGATCTTAAATTTAATATTCATATAAAATTTATCAAACTGAAATATAGAAATGTATGTGTGTGAGCTTCAATGATTTTTTATTTTTAAATGTTTTTATGATATATAGTATTAATTTATTGTAAATTGATATTAAAATGTAGAAATAAAAAAAATATTATAGGTATACCTAATAGATTACACATATAAAACATATCAAATAGAAAAAATTAGATTAAAATTATAATTGCAAGTTAACCAAAATATTCATTTTAAATATACAAATATTTTATTTTATCTTTCTTATTTTATATGTATTTGTTGTCAAATTTTATTTATATTTATATTCTGATTAATTGAGGTGACATAAGGGATTGGACAGGAGTAATTTTTCTGTTTTTTTACAAATTAAAATTTCATCATTCTTAGTCCCTGATATATTGACTTATCAATCTTATAATTATTATTCATAATTTTTTTATTCAAAATGTGTATATTAAGTCCAATTTTGAATTGTTTCGTTTAAATAGATAGCTAGAGATAATTTCATATATTTGATAAGCTGATATAATCTTTTATTTGATTTAGAATAAATGAGTTATATGTGGCGTTGAACCAAAATTTTTTATTAAATACGTGTGTATTTATAGTTATAAATGCCAATAAAATATAAATTTATTTATCTCAATACTTAAATCATAACATTTCTAATACATATAACTTATTTTTAGATATTAAATTTATTTTTAAAATTTCACTATCCATGTAATGTTCTGACACAATTTTTTTTATTTGTTTGTTTAATCCATAGATTAATATATTACTTTATATATTTCAAATTTCTAATATTTTCGAATATAATTATTTATAATGACATAAATTTAAAGTTAAAATACCTAACTTTATACTAATACAAATTAAAAAAGTATCAATATATTTTTGTTAAAATAATAATCATTACATTTTATATGTTATTATATTTTTTTAATAATTATATATATAACATACTGTGCAACGCACGGGTACACTACTAGTATATATAAAAGCAGGATATCCTGCCAAAAATAACTGTAATAAATTATCTACCTATTAAATAATTACTATTTTAAGAAACCTATTAATTGCTTTTATATTGTATTTATTGTAAGAAACTCAATATAAATAAATACAAATAAACCTAATTATTGTATTTTAAGAAACTCAATACAAATAAAAATAAATAAACATATTTATTGTATTTTAAGAAATTCAATAAAAATAAATAAATATTTGATTTAAGAAATCAGTTATGATACTCAATTTAGTATTTATTGTATAGAAATTTCAAATAAAAAAATAAATAGATGAAATAAGGGATTATATATTTATTATCTCTCATCTTATTTTTAAGTACTTATTTTAAAAAGTAAATTACAAAAAAACAACTTCACTTATCGACTTTTTTCAAATTGCAACCTAATCTTTTTTTTTTTTTTCAGATTGCCACCGGTCTTTCTGTGGTTTTGTCGATTGCAAATTTTCCGACGAAATTGAGATTAATTTGTTCACTTTGCAACCTAAACTTTGTTTTTTTTTTTTATCTAATTGCAACCTGAACTTTGTGTTTTTATCAGATTGCAACCAAGAATGAAAATTTCGATTCCGATGAAAATATAGGTAACTTAAATTCACGGAAATATCGTGAAAATATCGATATTGATGGAAATATGGGTACATATATTTATTGTTATTTTTCCTATATTTACCAATATATTACGATATTTTCTCGATATTTATTGATATTCCATCGATTTTTTACCGATGTTACATATATTTCACCAATTTTGACCAATATTTCCTTGATATTTATTTTATGAATATCGATCACACTTATATAACATAAATGTCACACTCATATATATAACATAAAGGTGTGAAGCGAAAAAAAATCATGATTTGCGATTGGACAAAAAATTAAAGTTTGGGTTGCAATGTGAAAAAAATTATTTCTTTGCCGGAAAAATGACCGGAAATTTTGCAATCGGCAAAATCACAGAAAGATTGGGTGGCAATCTTAAAAAAAAAAAACAGATTAGGTTGCAATTTTAAAAAATTCGATAGTTGGGGTTGTTTTTTGTAATTTACCCTATTTTAAATCAATTTTAAATATATAATATATAAAATCAATCATTATTTAATGATCTTAAATTTAATATTCATATAAAATTTATCAAACTGAAATATGGAAATGTATGTGTGTGGGCTTCAATGATTTTTCATTTTTAAACGTTTTTATGATATATAGTATTAATTTATTGTAAATTGATATTAAAATGTAGAAAAAAAAATATTATAGGTGTACCTAATAAATTACACATATAAAACATATCAAATAGAAAAAATTAGATTAAAATTATTATTGCAAGTTAACCAACTTATTCATTTGAAATATACAAATATTTTATTTTATCTTTCTTATTTTATATTTATTTGTTGTCAAATTTTATATATATTTATATTCTGATTAATTGATGTGGCATAAGGGATTGGACAAAGGTAATTTTTCTGGTTTTTCACAAATTAAAATTTCATCATTCTTAGTCTCTGATATATTGACTTATCAATCTTATAATTATTATTCATAATTTTTTTATTCAAAATGTGTAGATTAAGTCCAATTTTAAATTGTTTCATTTAAATAGATAGCAAGAGAAATTTTCATATATTTGGTAAGTTGATATAATTTTTTATTGATTTAAAATAAATGAGTTATATGTGGCGTTGAACCAAAAAAAATTATTAAAATACTTGTGTATTTATAGTTATAAATGTCAATAAAATATAAATTTATTTATCTCAATACTTAAATCATAACGTTTCTAATACATATAACTTATTTTTCGAAATTAAATTTATTTTTTAAAATTTCATCACTACCCATGTAATGTTCTAATACAATTTTTTTTATTTGTTTGTTTAATCCATAGATTAATATATTACTTTATATATTTCAAATTTCAAATATTTTCGAATATAATTATTTATAATGGCATAAATTTAAAATTAAAATACCTAGCTTTATACTAATACAAATTAAAAAAGTATCAATATATTTTTGTTAAAATAATAATCATTACATTTTATATGTTATTATATTTTTTAATAATTATATATAACACACTGTGCAACGCACATGTACACTACTAGTATTTATAATACCAAGAAACATAACACTCATAGAGTATATATATAACACCTGAAAAACATGTATATATAACACCTAAATACGTGCCCCTATGTGCCCCAATGGTATATAAGTTTTTGTCAATAGACGAAATACTAGCTAATTAAAATATTGTTGCAAACGTGTAACACTAACATCAATGGACCGAATTTTATTACAAGAAAAATGAGTATTTACGATGACAAAATGTATCTTGTCACTAAATTATTGTCGCAAAAAACTTCTCGTAAATAGTGTTTATGTGATAACATTTGTTTTCACAGATGTATCATTTTTCATTGCTTTCTTATGACAACTTATTGTCGTCAATTCATATTAACATTTTTTGTGACAACAAAAATTGATGAAAAAAATCTTATAGTAACTACTAATTATTCTCGTATAATTGCGTGAAGAATCCATCAATATTACAACAAAAATGTACGGGCTAGGAACCAAGCCTGTTGTACTACTCGAACCATTGGATGCTTATTAGCAAGCTCAGCTATGGTGGCAGCTCTAAACTAATTATGGATGTGAACAGAATATTCATTGTGGATGCTCATGTGTTAGTATCTTCCCTTGCATGCAAACACAAAAATAATTAATTTATTTTCTCCACTAATTTGCAGTAGTAGTATATACAAGTCAATTAATCCCATAACAACTAAAGTTGGATATTGTGGTTACGAAAGGAAGAAATTAGGATGGTGATAACTGAATTGAGAACTCAATGATCTTTCATAACTATATATGTTTATCAATTCTAGTTTGCTTTCTTCATTATATTTGCTGAGTATTTTTTTATTTATTTAGTTGATCTAGATAGTTTCAAAGAGCTATATATATATATATATATATTTCAATGTGATTAATATGCATTTGGTACCGTTTTTGTTGTAGTGTATGTAGGTTAAATGTGTAGTCTATAAATGTGATACAGGGCTTGCATAGTGCATATATGCTAATTGTTTGGAAATCACGTCTATTAATGAAGAAAAAGTTATTAATTGGGAACTTAAAATCCTACGTTGGCTATAATAATATTAAGACCCAATTCCAGGTTCCACTAATAATACATTGGATCAAATTCATTGAGACTTGCCTAACACGATTTACTTATTTGAGATGGTTTGTGAGTTATTGAGATCCCTTAAGAAATAAATGAGTAACTATTCACATGAACCTAAATTAGCTAACGCACAATTTAATTCTTGGGAGGTAGAATAAATGAGACTGGATCCACTATTCCAAGTTAATATTTCATATTGTGTTAATTCCATTGTTTTTTAATAGATAATAAGTGTATAAATTAATGATGTTATCTTTTACACTTTATATGTGGTGATTATATTGAAATATTATATGAAATACGACAATAGAATAGAATAGAGTACACTGATTGAAAATGAAGGCGTACAAAGTTAGGCAAGTCTAATTAGGGATACATGCAGAATTAAGGTTTAGCACAAAAAAAAAAAAAAACCTTTCAAGTGAATGCAAATACAATCAAATTAAAATATTCATTGTCTTTTAATTTATAAATTGCACCAAGTAAGGTGGATATATGAAAACTATAAGGAATTTGACCACCTATAATTTGGTATTTCATCTTCTATTTCATTATTTTTAATTTACGTCAAGTATCAATTTATGATGTTATATTTACACTTGGAACACTAGATGAAATATTAAATTAAGAAATACAAAAACTCATGTGCATCAGTTGTATGAGTCTAGATCCATGCAACTAGGTCAACCAACTTGGATCTGCACACATTTGAAGATATTTATTTTTTTCGCTTTAAGTGTTGAAACTTTGTTGTATTGGTGTAACTTTTATATACAAATATCATGGCCTTTATGTATTGCAACCTAAAACAAAAATGAAGGATTTCAATGCATTTTTTGATCAACATACTTTTTACATATATGTAATATTAGTTGCACATTTATATATTACATAAAGGTCTGACTATATTAATATAAAGGCACAACCGACATTCATAAAGGTATATATATGCACATATTATGTTGTAATTCTTTTTTTTTTCTAAGTTACAGTATATAAAGGTTAGCATATTTGTACGTAAAGGTTATACTAATACAACAAATATCATAAAAAACAGAAGAAAAAAAAAGGAAAAAAGAAGGCAAAAGGGTCAACCCAGACACAACTCAAATGCACATATGCATCTGATGCACATGAGAGTGACTAATCAAGTAGAGGAGTACATATATAATGAATTAGGGGGAGTGGGGGAAAGGAAAGAAAGACAGTAAAGACTAGAATACTTGGTGATCATGGTTTTACCTAATCTCCACATCTATGATGGTGGATACCACTTGAGCTACAATTATTGCTCATAGTTGAAATACAAGATCTTTCTTGCAAATACAAACCTCAAATGAATATGTAATTTACAAAAAAATAATAATAATAATAATAATAATTTAAACATAAAATTATAGTTATATATGTATTTCACATGCTTTGATGTTAATTTAAATTCTATTTCATCTTCCATTTAAATTTCATTAATACATATTGTGTAATAAAATGAGATCAAAATAACATGGTCCTATTCATTTTTGGACCACTAACTTTACAAGTTTCTGTAATGTTGTTTTAGTTCTTTTTTGTCTTCTCAAAATAGGAGTCTGAATTTTCTATTACATTTGGTGTAACATCTCGTGTTACATAACATTTAATACACGTCACATATTAATTAATGATGTCATTGAATACACGTGGAGTGTGGTGATTAATTTGGAATAGAAGATGTAACATGAAGTGTAATAGAAGATCTCAATCCTCAAAATAGTAGTCCTATTTTAGTTAAAATTTGATTTTTGAAGGTATTATTTATTGATGTGAATGCTAGGGATGCTGACGTGACAATTCCAAATTGAAAATGTTACATATATGGAGGGAAACTAAATTTATACAACACTAAACTAAGGGAAAATTGATCCATATATATTTATCCAAATTGAGGATTTTCCCTCCATATATAATGGCCCCATAGACTCATTGGCATTCATGCAAAATCCATATATAATCTACATCATCCAAAATCCTATTTTGAGATCTATTTCAGTATCATTGGCATTCATGCATGTCAAGAACTTTCGCCCATTTCTTTTATTTACATTTTCTATTAAAAGTACTATTTAATAATTAGAATTTAATCTGGTAGGAACTGTGAATGAAATTTTTCATTCTACAAACACATGGAATTGGAACCTTTAATTCCACGATAGTGCTTCAAATTTCTCATAGAATTTATTTTTTCTTAATTATGATCAAGCCAACTATCATATTCAAAGTAAGGCAAACACTAAATCTTAAATCCTATATAGTCCTAATTATTTTTTTTATAAACTAGTTATAGTATACCAACTAACTCAACTACCATATAACATTATAAAAAATACCTTCCATAGCTTCCAAGAAACAAGTAGATCCCATGCATGCATGTATAAAATAGGGTTTCTTCCACCACGCAACATATACACACACAACAAATTGCACACAACAAAAACTCTGCAATTAAATCAAAGCTCCAAAAATGGCTTTCAACCACGCCAATGTCCTTCTCCTCGCCGCTCTCTTCGTCGTCGCTGCAGTGGGCGCGTCGGCAGCCATACCTCATATCCCCCGTGCCACACCGCCGCCACCACCACCTCCTATCTTAAAGGGGTTGTCAGTAGCCGGCCGACTTTGTTGCTCACCCACCGGAAACTGCCCCGGCAAGTTAGGCCCCGTTGGGGCGGCAACGGCTACCTTATCCTGCACCAATAACTGTGACGGCGAAGTTGGCCGGGATGAGGTCGATCAAAGTGGAAGATTTAACATCAGTATTCCTTCTTCAGAAACTCTTAATTTTACCTCCCCTTTTATTCCATGCTTTGTCATGATTCAACTTCCGACACTTCTAGACGGCATGAAATGCGAAGCGCTTTCTAACACCACCGGATTCCTTGTCTCCGGCGTTCGTTCCACCGGAACCGGGTATCTAAAATCCTTAGGAGGATTGGTCCAAGAAGGCACCATAACTGGATTCACCAAGTACTCTTCTTAATTATTTATGCTTGTTTATGCATCATTATCTTCTCCAATTTAATAATCTAATAAACTATATACCTATGAATAAGTAAGCAACCATGCATTTTCTTACATCCTCATCTCTTCATCTCGTATTTCATTTATCTTTAATTCACGTCATGTATTCATTAATTTGATATATTTGACATGTGATGACTATTTTGAAATATGAGATGAAACATACAATTTTATTATAGAGGTTTTTGTTTTTACTTTTTTATATAATTTGGCATAAATATTAGCCAAAGCCGTATATGTAATTCATCTCTATATCTCATTGAATAATAATGGAGAATATTTTTTTTCTTAAATGCACTCTCTAATTCCATTTCTACAAGAATAATTCTTGCATAAACTTCGAATTCCAAATAACAAACAATATCTAAATATAAAGATTCTTGCTAGCCAATTTTCTGAATTCCAAACTCAAAATCTCAATTAGTATGAATCCAAGCCAAACATCCAGTCAATGATTCAACATGACAAAATGCTTGCAAGAAACTTACAATATAATAGAAGAAATACTAGCCAAGAATATTGTTGTAAACATGTAACACAAACATCAATAAACGGAATCGTGAAGAATCCATCACCATTACAATAAAACCATTCAAATCCCCGACGACTAAACCATAAACATGCAATAATGTACGAGGAACTAAGCCCGTTACACTACTCAACCCTGTCCATCTTTTTTCTTTTTTTCACAAATTCATATATTCATAAAGCTTTCTAGATTTATTGGAGATAGGGAGGTTACTTGGCCATCATGACCTTGACAAACTCTTCGTAATTAATTTGGCCATCACCATCGACATCGGCCTCCCTAATCATCTCATCTACTTCCTCATCGGTCAGCTTCTCACCAAGGTTTGTCATCACATGGCGCAGCTCTGCAGCAGAGATGAAGCCGTTCTGATCCTTGTCGAAGACACGGAATGCTTCTTTAAGCTCCTCCTCTGAGTCGGTGTCCTTCATCTTGCGGGCCATGAGGTTCAAGAACTCTGGAAAGTCGATGGTGCCATTGCCATCGGCATCCACTTCATTGATCATGTCTTGGAGCTCGGCCTCAGTTGGGTTCTGACCCAGGGATCTCATAACAGTGCCGAGTTCCTTAGTGGTGATGCAACCTAAATATGGCTCCAGCGTATTAAGACATATTACCAAGTGGCATACAAGGAATCTATGAAGCATATAAACATTTTACACCTTTAGAGAATTTGAAAATCAAATAAAGAGCTACTCTAGTAAATCATTAGCAGTAACACAACCTTGGCTTGTGGTTGAGAAGTAGGAAAAATGATACTTTAGAATGATCACATTCCAAATCCATAAACACAAATCTATAAAAGAGATAAACCATACTCTGTTTCATATGAATTATACCCCATATGTTTTTTTATTTCATTTTGAACATATTACTTAAGGATCAGCATCCTAAAATCTTTCAGATTTCCAATTCTGATCCTAAACAAGAACCATAAGCCCGAATCAAAGACCAGCATACTCATCCTCCCACGAGTAACAAGTCCACGAAACAACGATCAACCCGATACCAATGAACAACAAAGCTCACTAAAGAACCTCTCTTTCTCCTTAGAAGGAAAAGATCATTGAAAACTGTAGGCCAGAATCACAAAGACCAGAACAACCATTCTCCTTATGATGCATAATTAGTTCACTCCACACAGAAACAGGTTTCAGAATATTTTCCAAGCATAGCTTCAGAGCAAATTAGGATAAATTTCTTCTGTTCAACTTTCTAATTAGGAAATATCATCTACAGGTATAAAACAACCCACATCATAAAAATCCCCAAATTCGAGCCGCAACCATATCCAGAAATCAAGAACCAATTTTTATTTTATTTTTTCATCAGAAAAGGTAAAAATTAATCAGATCTATGGAAACAGAAAACCCACATCGAAAACAATAATAATAACAACAATACATGCATAAAATCAGAACCAAAAAAAAAAAGGCGAAAATAATCAAAAAGAAAAAAGAGATCGCACCATCGCCATCCTTGTCGAAAAGGCTGAAAGCCTCCTTGAACTCAGAGATCTGATCGTCCGTCAACTGATCAGCCATTTCAGCTTAGCTTAGGTGATCCCCCTTTTCTGGATTAATGGAATTTGAATTGGTAGTAAAAGAAGATGGTTCTGGAAAACGAGATAAGCACTCTCTGGTTTTTGGAGATTGTAATCAGATGAAGAAGAAGAAGAAGTCAGCGTTATATATCAGCAAAATAATGAAAGAAAGAAGGGAAAATGACAGATAGAGATTAAATGGAATCAATGGCGAAGATAAATATAGTATTCTATACTCAGAATCAGATTTAATATTTCATTTTCAATTTCCACACTTGCTGCCGCCTTTCCCGCTTTGCCCTTTCATTTTTTCTCTACTCTTTTTCACTCTTTTTCTTTTCTTTCCCCTTTTTTTTTTAATTTACTTTTTAATTTTTAATGTGTGATATGGCATGACACATATCACACATTCTTTTTAGATCACTAAAAAGACAAATGGCAATGAAATTAAAGAAATTCGAACATATATTTAAATTGCAAGATTAAATTTAAAAGCATGAGAATTTCAAGATTAAAATACAAAGGCACATCAGCTAAGATTTGAAAAAAAAAAAGTAAAATTATAAATCTTGCCAAGTGAGAATCAGACCTTTTTCAGAAATATGAAAATGTTTAAGGAAATTAATTTACAGAATTCATAATTATGACACTAATTAACAAACATATATAATGATTCTAAATTTCCAAAAATAATCGAAACGCGGTTCTCACGCGGTGTCTCCACGATGCAACGTACTGCTTTGACTCTCTTTATAATAAAGAAAAGAGAAAAGGACAGTTCTCTTTTAGGCCCAAATCACTAATTTGGGCTTTGATGGCCCAATAGTAACATGGGCTTCTTCATGGCAACTTAAGTCCAGAACATATATCAATTATCATGTAAGATTTTCACTTCAAAGTTGAAAGTTTGAATAAACATTGAGACATAAGTGTATACAATGTTCACACATAAAATACTAGTAAACTGCAAAACAGGGAAAAACTCAACAAATCCATTCTTGAAGAACCCTTCATCTTTGCTTGTTGAATAACAAAAACATGGAAAGGATATCAGAAAGGGGTCGAAAAACGTCTATTTACTGATGTCTCTTTTGCATTCTCTTGTGATTTGGTAGAACTCGATTGTGTTAATCTCGCATCACTATTTGGTTTCACATCTTTCTTCTCATCATCCATGCAAGTTTCCAAATGCATATCATTAGACACTTGTCCTTGCTTGGTTTCATTGATCTCCAACTGATCATGGAGCTCTGGGATGTGTATATTCTGTATGCTTCTCACTTCCTCACGCGACTCGACTGGTGTATTTGGCACCTGCAGTTGTATTTATACGTGAAGAAGAGAGCATCACATGACATGTGTGTATTAATAATAGCTAGGGTTATGATTTGATCAGTACCTGCACCTGCACCTGCACTTCTTCTTCTTCTTCTTCTTCTAGATGTTCATGCAGTAGCCTGTCATGGAAGTGGGGCTTGATTCCTCCAGCTGAAGGTGTTGAAATCAACTTCTCGTTTGCTTCGACGTAGTCATCTTGAGAACTTGGCGTTTCTCCATTGATGGTCAGATGATCAGAAGAAACGGAGGTGGAGGATGATGAGTTGGTCTTCACTGCATTAGGACTTGAGTCGTAGACAGGATCATTGCGTGGAAATACTTCAACTGATGATGCATTGGTGTCACTCATCATAATATCACAAGTACTTTGTCCTGGGTGATCATTAAGGCCATCTCTGGAGTGATCTTTCTTTTCGAGTGAGGAGCCCAGCTCGAAAGCAATCTGTTCTGGGATAAAGATAGGGCCCCATTTGAGGTCCTGCGTCTCCGGCCTATTGGGAGCAAAAACCGAGGGGTAATGCTCTTGTCTTCTAAAGAAGGCTTCTCTTGATTCTGAGGTCTTAAGCTCCTCTTGAAACCTATGGTACGGGTTTGCTTGGCAAGGCATCATGTCAAAAGGATTGCGTCGTGGTAGTAAAACCGGAGGAGCAGAGCTAGGAAGCGGAGGCAGTCCTAAATCAAAATAGGGATGGTGGGGCAGATCAAAGGGGTTCTCATGTCTGGCCGTGCTGATATGAGGAATGTTGTACGGGAAGTCAGAGGTGTCCAGGTCGATCAGGTTGATCTCCGGCAGCATGCTCGTGTTCCTACGCCTCCGCCTCATCAGCAAATTCTCCAGCCGTTTGTTCCTCTCAATCTCAGAGCATCCCAACTCCATCACATTCTTCTGATCCTCCTCTGTCCAAATAACCTTGCCTCCTCCTCCTCCTCCTCCTCCTCCTCCGTTCTTGCTGCCCTCATCATCTCGATCATTATCGACTGACTCAACGCTGCTGATGCTCGTCCGCTCCGATGGCGCTTCAGAGCAGACACGCGACATGATTTGGAGATTAAGCTGCGAAGAGTCCTCATTCAGAAGTGGATGCAGCTCATCCAGCATTGGCATCACATCCGACATTGATTCATCTGAGGACGAGCTCTCAGCTTCCTCCCATCCTGAATCCAACCCCTCATCTTTCTCATACTCCTCCGACTCTACACCATTCACCTTTGCAAACCTCTCATAATTCCATTCCTCTTTCCCTTTCACAATCCCATCATCCAACTCTCTTTTCCCTTCCAAAACCTCACCATTCTCATTCTCCCATTCACATTCCCTTTCCCTTTCCCTTTCATCCAGCTTTCGCAACCCGACTCCTCCCTTTCCCTTCTCATCTTTCAAGGGATCACTTTCCACAGCCACAATCCCATCACTGGTTTTCTCATCCACTTCGATTTTGGGTATGTTTGTTTTGCCATAAAACAAAAGGGTTCCAAGCAAAACAGCGGCGCAAACAAGAACAGGAGATGCAGAAACCAGCAATGAAACCGTGAAAGGAGATGACATGTACATAAATATCAATCCACTCAGCAAAAACACAAGAAACGGATAATTGGTGATCCATCTCAAACACCCTCTCATCGTAAACATCATACCTTTCCCCATTTTTAAATCTCAATCTTCAAATCTGCAAAATTCATAAAATTTAGAAACATCCCTTTGATTACATCATTAGATCAATGCAAATCACCATCTAACCGCACAATAAAATCATCCCATTACTCAAGAACTCACCTTTATTTGCATGAGAATATAGAATTCCCATCCGAAAAATCTGAAACAGGCAATGCTTAAAAAACCATCTTTTTTTTATTGCATTGATGATTTCTTTGTTCACTACCACTTTCTTCGAATTTTTTATTTTTTTTTTCAAGAAAAGAGGCATTCGATACGACAAAATTTTATGTGTAATTTGCGTTGAAGTTTGATTTTTTATTTTTTATGTGATGGATGTGGGGCACAATACAAGACCACATCTTTTTTAAGTTAATGATAATCGTGATTTGCATTTACCATAGAAGATATTTGAAGATTTGGATAGAGATAAATATTATTATTCAATTAAAAATATATACGATTGTAACTAACTGTAATAAACACTTTTTATTAATAAAAAAACAAAGAAAAGATATAACAAAAATCATTTTCATATAGTAGACTTTTATTAATTTCAGATATCAATATTCTCAACATAGCATTTTATCTTGATCTTTACATTAAAGTTAGTAAAAATTCGTTCTTTATTATTTTTTATTTTTTTGGGTGAGAAAAAAAATCAGATATTATGAAAATATATATGGATTTTAGCAAAAAGTATCCACCGAACTTAATTAAAGCAACACTATGAAACACGGCTGTGTTCGCGCCACGCCGCCGCCCTCCGCCCCTTTTTAACCGCCAGATGAAGCCACGGCGGAATTTCAACTTCCACAATCAAGAGAGCAAAACGAAAAACCCAGATAAAAGAAATACGTAATGGATCATTACAAAGTATTGGGGGTTCAGAAAAATGCAAGCAAAGAAGAAATCAAACAAGCTTTTCGAAAATTGGCGATGGAATTTCATCCCGACAAGCATTCTCAATCCTCCAAGAATTTAAGAGATTCCGCCACCCAAAAGTTCAAGCAGCTCTCCGAAGCCTACGATACTCTCGCCGATGATCGCAAGCGCGCCGATTATAATCTAAAAACAAATGCATATGGATCTCGCCAAAGTAGGCAATATGATTACCGGCCCGGAACCGGCGGCGGTGGCGGTGGCGGTACTTATGGTTATGGGTATAGTGGGTCGGCGAGCAGAAGCGGCGGCGAAACTGGTTTTGCCAAATTTGAGATGGGTCTTCGGTTTCTCACCACTAGGAGTTTTCTTCTCAATGTTACATTTTTCGGGTAATTAATTATTATTCTTACATTTTTTTTGGTGTTTTCGCCTTTTTTTTTTGTTTTTATTTCTTGTTTTCTTGTAGCGTTTAGGTCAAAGAATTATGAGCATGAAGTTTCTTTGCTAACAGTTTGAATAAATATAGGATGGAGGACTTTTGAAGATTTGATTTTTGCTTGACATTTAGATTATGATTGAGGTTCATTCAGTATTACAAGCTTTAGATAAAGAGGTGAAAAACATAATACAACTGCATATTTCAGTTTCTCTTAGTAAGTTGTTGAGTGAACTTGAACACCTTGATTTAGTAGGCTAGCTTCTTTTCCACCATATATGTCTAGCCACATTAAATTTCTTAACAACTGCTTATCTGATATATGCTGTTTGGTCCTGGATACTCTGGGCTTGATTAAGTGTTAATCGTAGTTTGGGTGAATAATTTGTCTGGAATGGACTTCATTCGATATTTCTTAAGCACGTATATGTATATGAAAATGAGTGATGTGTCACTGTATGTGTTGCTTTATCTCTCGAGCATTGATATGAGATCAGACTCAAAGTGGAGAATTGAAATGCATTGTCTATCTTCTTCTGTTGCCGGGGACGAAAAATTGAGGTTGTTTGGTCGTTGAAAACTTTGAGTTTATTGATCCTTGGGTGATATTTGAAACCAATTTAAAAGGGCCAAATGAAAGAACATTTTAGAAGGCTGCTGAAGCTTCAAATAGATTCTTATGATGAATGATCTTTATAGGTGCATCAAGGCATCGTCTATGTTGATAGGCTTCAAAGTGTTTTATGGTTAAGTTTCCCCAAGTAGAACTAAAACAAGGCACAACCTAGGAGCTTAAAAAACTGATCGAAGCCTAAGTACTTTGACTCAATGTTGTTTGAGTCCCACTTCAGGGGCAATTTTATTGTCCATTCTCTTTTTCCGCACTGGACTACTGTATATCCACGGTGCTTAGTCTAGAGATGCGAGCAAATTTATTATCATTTTTCATTATGATGAATTTCTAATTACATACATCTTTTTGCCAGCCTTTTGTTAGGAGGGATACTTATTGTTGATGCTGGCGGCAAGGCACTATGGGAAATGCATAATGCTGGGGTAAGCCATTAAATTTTGTCCTTGCTTTCTGCTGATTAATCTTTGGTGCTCCTTGTGTGTTTTGCTCATAACCACAAATGACATAAATAAGAACTCAAAAATCATTGGAATAATAGACCTTAGTAGTACACTTGGTCGTAGAGTTTAGTATTTTAATCATTTTAATAGCTTAGTATCTTGCTGTGATTGCAGAAATCTTTTGAAGAGGCAATGGAGTCTGTAGAAAAAGCTAAAGCAGGCAAGGATAACTCTTATTGATAGCCGTTGGGTTCATAATGTTAAAAGCTTAAAGCCCCTCATTCGACTCTTTGCTGAACAAATCAAATACTGAAGATCTAAAGATGCATGTCTAATTGGTTGTCCACATCATGCGAATAAGTCTTTTAGGTCCATTAGTTACAGTGTGGCACTTCGAGTTTATCAAATAATCCGTATATACAAGTTTGTTTGTCAACATCTGGTAATCTGTATGCTTTGGAAGAAAAGCTCGTGCAGTTTGGATCGATAGTCTTACTAGTTCATACGAATGTTCATAGTGCAACTCTGTACATGTCAAATTCATTTCTTTCTGTTAAATGCAAAATGGCATCATTACAACTGGGTAGATGTAGGAGAAACTAGATAAATTGTATTCAAGGCTTTCGTTTATAAGCCCTCTTTATACGAAAAAAAAGCTACCTCTTACTCAGATGTTATCTACTAATGTTACAAATATATCAAAACCTATGTGTTGAGGGCCATTTGGTTCTACGAAAACTAGAGACTTTCATGCAGTTCTGACTCGTTACCACGCTTTACTATATGTTTCATCTTCGATTGAGGTTGGATGAATTCGTTTTTGAGCAAGGGAAACCTGCAGAAAAAAGACATAAGTAGATGGAATGGAACACTCTCGGCATATTTATATAAGATCAGTCCATTTTATGTACTTCTTTGTCCCAATCAATCTTGTAAGTCATGATCACAAGTATTGCTGTTTGGACTGTGGTTCCGATTATCATTCCGATCCAAACACCCTATATCCAAAACATGCATTCTTCATATACATAACTTAGATTGTAAATACAAAGCAATGAATAAGTAGCATACATTTACTCACTTCAACTTTATATTTGAAGATATTAGCCAGAATCACTCCGAAAGGAATTCCGATCAAGTACCATGAACCGATTTTGACACAAGCGGCCATACCTTGTCGTTCCGCCCCTGTTGTCATGCCTGCATACGTACATACACTATCGTTGGTTAATGTTCCGTTTCATGAACATGGTGAACTAATGATGTACTGACCTTCAAGAACTTGTTCAAGGCCATTCAGAAGTATCGATATTGCAACAAGAGGCGATAAATGAGCAACTTCCTCGATCACGTCCTCACTTTCTGTGAACATGTAGGGTACATGTTTCCTAAAGCATAAGATGAAAACACACAACAATAACGATATGGCCATTGATGCTACCAATACCATCAATACTGCTAATTTCGCGGCTTTAGAGTCCTTCCTTCCGAGCTCATTCGACACACGGACACTTCTCAAGAAACCAGAAGAGATCATCATAGCCCAGCCACCAACGTTAAAGCTGCAAGAAACAGCATGATCAAGTCCTAAGAACTATGCAGTGAAGAAATGGAGAGAGAAAGAGATGCAGACATATTACCAGATACAAAGAGCATCAACTGTGACCTTAGCATTTCCCATTTTACCAGCAAAAAGAACGAGTATCGGACCGTACCAGAAATCCAGGCTGCATGATACAAAGTAGACAAGATCGATGGATAGATGTAAGAACAAAACAACTGAGTTGGGATCTTTAAGAAGTGATGCAAAGAATAGCCTAACCAGAGCACCACACCAGACCATAAAGAAAGCTTGACAGCAGGTCCGAGACCCCTGAACGCCAACATCGTGAAGCCCTTCCATGTTTCTCGACAACCACCACACATCACGTACATAAGCAGGCCCACATTAGCGATCGAATAGGACAGAATCGAGGATGCTCTAGTCCCATGAACACCAAACATGTACTTCACTGACAGAAGCCAAGAAAGAAAGATGTTTGCTGCTAAAGAAACAGTACATAAACATGCAAGAATCATGTTGTTGCTCTGTGATTGCAGATACGCAGTGAAGCTATACAACAGAGTGTAGACGAACGTGACAGGAATGAACCAGAGAGAAGGAGCTCCTGCCATGGCTGCAATCTCTTCATCCTGCCCTAAAGCTTTCAAAATACGAGAACCAAATACGAACAAAGGCGAAAGCATAGTGAAGACCATGAACAGAAGAATCCATGATTGCTGAAGATATATCCCAAGCTTGTGATATTGCTTGGCCCCATATGCTTGCCCACATAGTGTCACAAATCCATTTGTCATGCCACTCTGCTCATTTTACAAACAGTTAAGTTAATATACACAAAATGATTGTACATACAAGTCTAGAATCAAAACATGTACGTACGAGTATGCCATAGACAAATCTGAAGAGGACGTTGTAGACGAGAGAATAGGAGGCAAGCTCCATGGGGCCAATGTGGCCATTGAAAGCCTGAGAAATAACACTTATTCCAAACATCGAAAAATGAATAACGATAGTTGGGCCAGCAACCATCCACAATATTTTGTTCTCATTCCATATTCTGTTCTTCAGACAATCTTCTGCAACATATAGTTTATTACCATTTCTGTCAAACTACAATGTGAGAGGAAGTGGGAAGGAGATCTTGTTTAAATTCCATTGTATTTTATACATAAACGTGTAATATGTCAAATCCTTGTGTCCTTTTTTTTAATCGTTTTGTTCTCATTTGGAAAGAATAATAAAATTCCACTTCCCTTCTATTATTATTTATTGTGTTGTCTAATCTTTTTTTAATATAAATTATAGAGATGGAGGATGTGATAGGTGTTATAACTGCCTTATCAACAACCATTCTTACATCTATGCAACTCCTTTGCATCAAATTTCAACTGGGCTTTTTTATTTATTTGTTTCTGCTTTTTATAATTTGATTTGATGATAACTCTGTATATTTCAAATTCATGTCTTTCTGTAAAATGCAATTACAAGTGGGTAATTTATGAGCCATCATTCATACGTTATCTACGAAGTGTATACAATTATATCAAACATATGTTTGAGGGCCATTTGGTTCTACAAACTAGGACTTTGGTGCAGTTTCAACTCGCTATCGCGTGTTACTTAACGTTTCATCTTCAATGGAGTTTCCATGAACTTGTTTTTGAGCTCGGGATGCAGAGAAGATGGAATGAATGATATAAGTAGATGGAATGGAACTCTCTCAACATATTCATCTAAGATCAGTCCATTTTATGTACCTCTTTATCCCAATCAATCTTGCAAGTCATGATCACAAGTATTGCTGTTTGGACAGTGGTTCCGATTATCATGCCAATCCAAATACCCTATCAAAAGAAATGTATCCTTTATATATGTACTTAAATTTGTAGGGAATGAAACCTTTTATGATCATACTACTCACTTCAACTTGCATTTTGAAGAGATAACCAAGAATCACTCCCAGAGGAATTCCTAACAAGTAACACGAACCGATGTTAACATAAGCAACGACACCTTGTCGCCCGGCCCCTGTTGCTGCCCCTGCATACACCAACGTAGATTTTCATTTCGTTTCTTGAGATGTGAAGAAGTAGATGATGAGCAAGTTCAAGCTGGACTGACCTTCAAGAACAGGTTGAACGCCATTCAAAAGTATAGACACTGCAAGCAGAGGCGATAAACGAACAACTGCCTCCGCGACATCCTCACTTTTAGTGAACACGTAAGCTACATGCTCCTTAAAGCATAGGAGAAGCACGAACAATACGAATGCTATGGTGAATGATGTAGCCACTGTTATCAGAATCTTCCAAGCTCATTCGACACACGAACACTGGATCATTTTTGGTTAATTTATATCAGTAAACACTAAAACAGAAGAAGAAGAAGAAGAAAAGCACTAAATCTACTACCATTAAAGTACCTTGCAGTGCCCAAGAAGCCATAAGAGATCATCAGAGCCCAGCCACCAATGTTAAGGCTGCACGAACAACATCAAATCCTAAGCGCAATGCAACAAGAAAACGATGAAGAAAGATGCAGAAATGTTACCAGATAGAAAGAGCATCGATTGTGACCTTAGCATTCCCCAGTTTACCAGCAAGAAGAATGAGTATTGGGTTGTACCAGAAATCAAGGCTGCAAAACACGAAGTAAATGAGATAGATACATAGACATATACAAATTATAAGCATGAATAACACGAAACTCGTACTAACCAGAGCATTACACCAGAGGATATAGAAAGCTTGATGGCAGGTGCAAGATCCATGAATGCCAACACTGTAAAACCTTTCCATATTTCTCCACAACCTCCAAAGAACAATTGCAATAGAATACGCGACAATAGACGAAACCATGGCTCCAGAAACACCATTCTTGTACTTCACAGTTAGAAGCCATGAGAAAAGGATATGTGCAAGTAAAGAAACAGTTGACAAACACGAAAGAACGAAGTTCTTGCTCTGTGATTGTAGATACATGTTGCAGCTATACAGCAGAGCGTAGGAGAACATGACAGGAATGAACCAGAGAGCAATGGGTCCTCCCATTTTCAAGATTTCTTCGTCCTGTCCTAAAGCTTTCAAAATCGGGGAACCAAATATGAAGAGCAGTGAAAGTACAGTTGAGACGAGGATCAGAAGAATCCATGATTTCTGAAGATATATCCCGAGCTTGTGATACTGTTTGGCACCATATGCTTGCCCACATAATGTTGCAAATCCACTGATCATGCCAATCTAGCAATCACATGGTCTATAGTCAAATAAGATCCCATCAATTCTCAAGTGCTTAGAGTGTTGTCTGAAGGTACCTGTATGCCAAAGACGAAGCGGAAGAGAACGGTGAAGACGAGGGCATATGCAGCAAGCTCCATGGCACCAACATTGATTCCAAATGTTGAGAACCTGATTAAGATTGCTGGCCCTGCAATGATCCATAGTTTCTTGTTTTCACTCCATATTCTCTTCTTCAGACAACCCTCTTTGTCTGCAATCTTGTCTTCCATTTTTTAAGGATTAAAATCTTGGTGTTTCTCTTCTGCAGTTTGCAAACAATGTTGGCATAAGAAAAGGTTGTCAAAGCAGAAATGTTGGCATAACTAGTGCATCTTTTTTGTCTTCTTTTCAAGTAATGTATGTGATCTTGAACTTGAATCAATCATATGATTTAACAGATTTTACTAATGAATAAGGTGTATATATAAGAAAATAGAAACAAGTTTTGATTTTTAATTGTGTAGACTTTATTTCTTAATCTGAGTAAAAGAAAATGTGTTTATCATTATGATGAAGTTTTGTAATGTGAGTACATACTCGCGTTAAAGAGAACGTTGGTACAAATGGCCGAAAACAACGACTTTGCAGTATACGTTAAACAAATTTATTTATGTAGTTATTTTTTGTTTATGTTTGTTATTGTTTGAGTTGATCTTTGATAACATAGTGTGTGGCCTCATATTGTGCAAGATCGCATACCGGTCAAGATGGGCCGAAGGGATGGACCATGGAAATGGGCCCACCTGCAACTTACCATAACTTATTATTTTTGGACGTGTGATGCTGTGTGTTTTAAAATGACTTAAAGTAATTAAGGGGAAGGTCGAGGTAAGAGTTTCACTCTTTTTTTCGTTACAACAAATTGCCCTATTATTTGGTGGGGTGATTCTAAACACAACCATTAAATTTCTTAACACAATCATATTAAAATGAAATTTCTTTTTTGACCTTAAAGTTTATTTTCTTAATACTCAACACAACAATACAACATCTTCATTAATTTCCCTTTTGCTCAGTCATAGACTCATAGGTATGGTACTATCAATTTAAAGATAATTGTTTCAACAATAACGAAAGAATATTTCAGCAAATCAAGCCCTAAGAAGAAATTTAATCAATTTTATTATGGAGATATGCATTAAACTCAATGCATTAGGAAAAATGATAATGAAACAAAAAGTTTACGATCCTTTCAAGTAGTTTATGTTATAATTTTTTTTGGAGATTCTAGTTAGGTTTCGATTATGTTTTTCTAGTATTTTAATTTCAAAAATATTGTTGATTACATAATTTTAAGTTATTAGGCTCTTTCCATTCTTTCAAAAATTGCACATGTCTTGTTCGATGAGATGTCTGAATGGTTTTACATATGCTTACTACTTTAAAAAGTCATGTACATCACCAAAAAAAAGAAAGAACTATAATATGATTACCGTATAAAATTTTAATTCATCTTCCAGTGACTTTTTTGAATAGTAGGGTTGAAATTTAATTGAATATTTTGGTTGTGTAAAGAAAAAAAAAAGAGAAAAGGTAGAAAAGAATTAGGCTGTAAAAAATATCAATAATGATGTTTTAGGGCATAAATGGAATTTTATTTCCTTGGTGGCGGTATTGAGAATTTTTTTGGTTGTATTTAGAATTACCCTATTTGACGGGATGTGGTGGAATGAGAGGATCGGATGAACCCTAATCCCAACCCGATCTACTGGGTGGGTTGGACGGGCAGCCTATGGGTTTTTTTTAAAAAAAACTTTTTTATCTTATTTTTTAAAAGAAAAAATAATATTTATAGTATTTTTTACTCTTTACTCAACCTCATATGTATTAAATTACACTTAAAATTTACAAAAGTATAAAAACTTGAAATTTCTTTAAAATTACTTCCTTCACATTCACTTGACCGAAGAGCTAGCCCATCAAAAGTTTGTCCAATCGCAGGCCAAGCTATCAAGGCCCGTTTTTTGACGAGCTTCTAAAGGCTTAGCACAACCCTCCATTTTGGTGGTGCGGGGCTAACTCATTTTGATGACTTTAAAGACTCGTTTATCAGGAGTATTTAATACTCATTAATAAGTTTGAAAATTAATATTTATAAATGAAGCTAATGGCTTTTAAATTTTGATAATTTTTTGGTATAAATTTGTATGATGAATTGAATTTGGTTGACATTAATATTTAGCGTCTTGCAATCAACTTTAATTAAGATTTTAACATCCTTATATTTTTTGGATTTGCACTGAATTTATTATGACAGTATATTTTGTAATACATTAATTAATTTTAATATATTGACAAACAATTGATTTAATTCTCAAAGACTTAACAGACAATAATGTTCAGCCGCTGGAAGTAGCTGTTTATTATCTCCCATTTAGTTTACATAAAATTGCCATACAATAAAGGCTAGTTTTTATGATTCTATCTCTACACATGAATAAATAGCACACAAAATATTAATGGAGAGATTTATAACAATGAAATTATGAATACCAGTTCAATAAATAATCCTTTTCATATCTGATCTATCCACAAAAAATTTAATGGAGAGATTTGATAATGTTTTAATAGATGAAATTTGAGAAGAAGTAAATGATGAGTTGTAAATTTGATAAGATTTTGTGTAATGTTGATACAATTCTATCATGAAGTTCATAAGCCATTTTACTCTGCAAAAACTCGAGATTTCAGGCAGCGTTACGAGGCACGTCGTTGCTCGTTTCATCCTCGAAAGGGATTCGATGAATTCGTTTTTCAGCCAGAGATATCTGCAGAGGAGAGGAAGGAACACGAACGACATAAATAGATGGGATCGACAAATTCATCTACCATCAAAGGTGGAAATCAAGTCCATTTTATGTACCTCGTTATCCCAATCTATCCTGTAAGTCATGATCATGAGTATAGCCGATTGGACAGCAGTCCCGATTATCATTCCCATCCAAACACCCTGTTCAAAATACATCGATCATAATTCATATATACTAAAATTGTGAATGCTAAGAAACGACCAACTCACTTCGACTTGTAGTTTGAAGACATAACCTAGTACGACTCCCAAAGGTATTCCTATCAAGTAATAGGAACCTAGGTTAACATAGGCCACACTGCCTTGTCGTCCAGCCCCGTTTGCAACACCTGCACACGATTCAAGATTTTTCAAACAATCTAGACTTATGAATTCCCAAGTTATATATGACTGACTCATAAATGAGGGTGTGATCGGTCACCTGAAAGAACGGGTTGGATACCGTTCAAAAGTAAAGAGAATGCAAGAAGAGGCGATAAACGAGCAACTGCCTTGGCCACATCCTGGCTTTTAGTGAAAATGTAAGCTATATTTTCCTTGAAGAACATGAAAACCACGAACAGGAGTAATGCAATAGCGAATGATGTTAGAACTGCCATCGCAATTGAGAACTTTGCAGCCTTAGCATCCCTTCTTCCAAGCTCATTCGAGACACGAACACTAGAATGCATAAACTATTTAGTTTGATAAAATTGATAAGAGAAAACGAAGCACAAAATCAACGATTAATAAAAATAGAGTACCTAGTTGTAGCCATGAAAGCAAAGGATATCATCAGAGCCCAACCACTGATATTAAGGCTACATTGACAACAACAAATTTGATGAGTCACTACATCTATGCAATGAAGAAGAAAACAAAGAAAAACGAAGAAATATTACCATATAGAAAGAGCATCAATTTTGACCTCAGCATTTCCCATGTTTCCTGTCAAAAGAATCAGTATTGAGTTGTACCAGAACTCCAGGCTGTTTACAAAAAGTAAAGATCGAATATCAGAATAACCGAGTTTACTTAGTACATAAAGAATCTGTTATGAAAAGTATATGATTAGCCTAACCAGATCATAACACCAGATGATATAGAAAGCTTGGTCATGAGTCCAAGATCCTTGAATGCTAGCATCGTAAAACCTTTCCATGTTTCTCGACAACCTCCAAACATCACATACATAAGTTGACCTATACTTGGAAACAAATAAGCCAGAATAGTAGACACCATAGCACCAGGTATACCAAACTTGTACTTGACAGTTAGAAGCCACGAGAAAAAGAGGTGCAGTAATAAAGAAACGACTGCCAAAATAGAAAGAACATAGTTCTTGCTCTGTGTTTGCAGAAACATGTTGCAGCTATACAATATAGTGTAGGAGAATACCACAGGGATGAACCACAGAGCAATAGTCCCTGCCATTTCTGCTATATGTTCGTCCTGCCCTAAAGCTTTCAAAATCGGGGTAGCAAAAATGAACATAGGCGACACAAGGGCTGAGGCGGTGAGCAAAACGATCCATGATTGTTGAAGATATATCCCAAGCTTATGATACTGTTTAGCACCATATGCTTGGCCACATAGTGTTCCTAAACCACCAATCATTCCCATCTGAATACCAAAGGCAAGGCGGAAGAGGACAGTGAGGACGAGAGCATAGGCAGCAAGCTCAGTCGAACCAATATGGCCAACGAAAGCCTGGCTGATTACGTTTATTCCAAACGTCGAAAATCTTATTAGGATACCAGGCCCCGCAATTACCCACATCCTTTTGCTTTCTTTCCATGTCTTACTCATCAAAGACTCTTCATTGCCCTCCAACAGCTTTTTCTTCATCTCACCTTCCATTTTATAGAGATTAAACTCTTGGATCCTTCCTCTTCTGCAACATAAGAAATAAGGTTAATGTGATCATAGATGGATTTTAACACAAATATAGTACCATATGCTTCAGTTTATCTTTATTCCACATCAAACTAGGGCAAACTACATAAGAGCAATCGATTGATGGGATTCCAAGATTTACAGAGTGGTAACAAAGATTTGAATTTCAACATTACTGTAAAATCTCTACTAATCATATAAGGCCCACCAATACTTTCCTTCATGTGTCTGAAATCATTCCATATATGAAGCTTCAACTAACCACTAATTAAGTTCTACACAATGGATTTATGCTATTCTGAAATCAATGGATAATACAAAGTACTGAGAGAGAGAGAGAGAGAGAGAGAGAGAGTTTTACATACATTCTGGCAATTTTACATGGGTTACCCTACAAGAATCTCAATACTATAACTCCAAACCTTTTCACTCAAAATAAAATCAATTTCTGAATGTTCTTGACAAAACCCAGATCATGATTCAAGAATGGACACACACATGCACAAGATACATATTTTTTAGTGTAAATACGTGAAATTTCCTTTATCCATAAAAAAGAAGAAAAATCAAACAATTAGTTCAGAAAGAACCCATCAAAGCACTTTACAGAAAAAATGGAAGTCGAGTTTGAGAAAGAGGTGTACTCTTTTGGGTTTAAGCTTCTTCTTCTTCTTCTTTTTTCAATGTTTGTTTACAGTTATTGCAAATTAAATGCAAACTAAAGTCAAAAAAGTTTAAAATATTAAAGTCTTATGACGGTTCATGAACTCCAATGCAATCCATTCTATGTGATGATGTAGTATGAAGATTCTGATCTTTTTTTAATTCTTTGTGAGGAAAAATGGAAAAGCATGGCAGACATCAATGTGATCAAATCCACGTTATTGTTTTATTTTCTTGACAAATGATTTCTAAATTCTTTAACTTGATCAGCTTAAACTATTTTAGCATTTACTCTCTGTAAATATTTTATTCTAGTCTTAGAATTTTATAATTTTACTATAACGTAAAATAGTTACTTAGCTTATATTTGACATCCAAATATATGAGTTAATGTTTGTTTTTTAAAAAAAAATACCTATTTTTTAAATCTTGATTTTTGTCCTATAGTTTTGGAAAAAGTGTTTTTGCACTCACAAGTATTTAAAAAAAGGGATAATTGCGTGAAACCCACTTGTGTTATAAAAAACTTGCATCGATCCCCCTTGTATGATAGAAATTGCGCGAAAACCCCTCGTGTTTCTATAAATGCGACACGAAATCCCCATTTCTGTTAAACTTCACGGGTTTGTGCTTCACGCGCCGGAAGTGCGAATTTTTCTGATTTCTGACCGTTATTTGCAGGTAAATATACTAATTTGCCCTTGCCTTTTGTTTATATATGTGTGTGCATTATCCAAACTTCCAGTGGCATGAAACCCCTCTCCTCTCACTACTCTCACAACAATCTGGTAAGTGTTCTATAATTTTTTTTTTTTTCAATTCTGAATTTAACATATTTTGTACTCAAAAATGTTGTAATGTACAATTTTTTTAGGATACATGTCTTCCATGTATAGGCCATCGATATCAAAAAATGAAGAAACTTTAGATTTACGATACACCTACAAAAAGTGTTATTGTCGTAGAAATGCTGAAATTAAAGTAGTGGGCCCGTCCAAAGCTACAGTTGGCAAATTGTTTTGCACGTGCCGATTATCTCAATGTGGGTTTTTTGCTTGGCTTGAACCCACATCGATTGGAAGGAAAAATTATTTGGCAGAAATGCAAATGCCGGATTTGGATGAAGAAGTGGACTCTCCGATGAATAATGACAATTCAGAAATGATCTCCAAGTATGACGATCTCTCAATGAAGATTGAAAAGCTCGACAAATCCCAAGCAACTATCAAACAATTTATTTTCATAGTTTTGGTGCTTCTTATTATTGTAATTTTCAAGTAGTAGTTCAACTATTATTTTCACTTAGTTGCGATTATTGTAACCAATATGTTGCTATGTTCCTTAATTAGCCAACTATGAACTATGAACTAGAATTTTTCATGTATTACTTCCCTGTTTTCATTACTATTTTAACTTAAACCAACAACAATAACACTTTAACTTAACACCCCTGCCCAATATATTCAGCAAGAAAACCAACAACAATTTTCATGAAGAAAGACAACAAACAATTTTTAATGCAATATCCATATCATGTGCTTCTGCCCAATAGACATTAATTTTAGTGAACATCATCCAATACATGTATCAAAGTTCTGAAAATTTCTATCCCAACATGTACAAAATACTGAAAAACAGCCAATTGCATCAAAAAAGACAATATTGATAGGCTGCAGTGTTAATACCAAAATATACCCAACTATTTCAGAAATATCTGCAAAATATACCCCATATGCACCCAAAAACAAACTAAAAACTAACCAAATATTCACCCAAGCATCACAAAAACAGTTGGCTGCACAGAAATATCCAAAATATCTATCATGTTACCACCCCTTCACAATATTTACCAAAATGTACCAAAATAGCTTGCTGCAAACAATCCCATCCATTCATTGTATTTTTCTTCTTTGGGGAACCTTCTGCTTTCTAGAGGTCTTTACTGAAGGAGCTCTAGCCTTCTGCCCCTGTCATAATAAGAAGAAATGGCTGCTTTTACTTAATTTTACATACATTAGGGTATGGATATATGAAGTAGAAAGATAAGGTTGTTATGTTACCTCATCTTCTGCAGTAGAGCGTTGTGTAGGATTCTCAAGAGTTGAGGCTTGTGTGGACTGCTGCTAAGAAAGGTTAACAGGTGGTTGTTGCCAATTAATTAGAACTTTGAGTTTATGATGAATCATCATCAACTGAAAATTGGAGTTAGGGCAGTGTTTACCTGATCTTGATCCCTAGCCCATCCAAAAAACTGTTGAAAATCATGATCAAAGACAGCATCTGGATCCTTTTCAGTCTGTGGATCTTTTTCAGTCTGTGGATCCATTTCAGTTTGCTCCTAGCATGTAGAAAATGAAATTAAAGATGTGGAAAAATTGAAATTCAGATTGCAAGGGATGCAATAATGGATCATACCTGATCTTCTGTGGGAGGTGCAGAGGTTGTAGCATCAGCCTTAGAAGGTCTGTTGGGACAACATCTTTTGTTGTGCCCCAACTACTTGCAAAGGGAGCAAGTGTGAGTTAGCCCCTTTCTTGATACCTTGACAGGTTGTGATGCATCATTCCCATCAGGCCTTCTTTTCTTCTTTGGTCTGCCTCTCTTGATTCTCACATCAAGGGGGAAATGGGGCCTAGATTACTCTCCTCAAAGTCATGCATGCCGGGGACAGGATTGATGCTATAGCTATAGGCCCTCAGATAAGCTTCTTTTTTAAAGAATGGATCTACATAATCCTCAATGTTCAGCCTATGCAAACCTATGCAAGCTATTGCGTGACAACAGGGGTACCCACACATTTGAAAGAAACCACAAGTGCAGTGTTTTTGACTCAAATCTACAATGTGGTTTTCTAAGAAATGCATAACCTCATATATTTCTTCCCTAGACCAACTAGGAAAACAGTTCCTACTCAATTTCCTTTGATTTTCAATTTTTTTCACAATGTTTGGGCAGATACTCTCCCCATATCCCAACATCCCTGCCCTTTTCACTTGAATCCTAGTCATGCATCAAAGCCTTATCCATTCAAACATGTCTATGATTGGAAGATCCCTAGATGGTAGGATGAAAGAGTTGAAAGATTCAGATAGATTATTCACAATGACATCACACTTTGAATGTGGGGAAAAATAACATCTAGCCCAATGCCTTCTGTCAATCCCATTTAACCACTCATGTGCAGTGGTTTCATCACCCTTTTTCACACTGATTCTTTGAATTTCACTCATGACCTTTTTATGCCCCCTAACACTATAAGACGATACAGCTTTCCAAAAGAGTTTTTTGATCTCTAGACCCCTAAATTTCCCCTTAAAGTTGTTGTACATGTGCTTTAGACAGAACCTAGAGTAAATCATCCAACAAAAACAAGAAAAACAGACAATTCAGATTTCCAAAATTCAACTAACAACAACAACATGAGGGGCATGAATATGATGTCTCAGAATCACTCTCTGCCACACCCTTGAATGACTCATCAGAAGAGTCATCCAATTCACCCCCATCACTCTCTGCAACTCCCTCATTTCCCTCACTCTCTGCAACACCCTCACCCTCAGCCCTAACACCCTGACCCTCAGACCCAACACCCTGATGTTCAGCCCCAACACCCTCACCCTTAGCCCTAACACCCTCACCCTCAGACCCAACACCCTGACCCTCAGAGTTAACACCCTGACCAGACCCAACACCCTGATGTTCAGCCCCAACACCCTGACCCTCAGCCCCAACACCCTGACCTTCATCAGTCCCATAGCATATTGAAGGGACTGAGTCTTGGGATTTGATCATGTTTCCTTCACTATCAATGGCTTGAAGAGGACCTGGAAGGTCCTCAAAATAAAAGGGGATCACATCTCTGCCCTTGTACTCTTTGAAGAGTGACATAAGGGCTTGATCATCTCTGATTAGTTTTAAACCACTATCAATGTCTACCCCAGGTGAACATGAATAAATTTCTACATTTGTACTCTTACCCTTATAATAATTACTGTAAATATCAAGTAGATCATGGAAGAAGAAGGTATCCACATTCACATGTGGTACCCTCACCCTCAACCCATCTACATAACTAAGCTTTTCCAGATGCCTAAAACTACCCCCCACCCAAGCATCAAATATGAAATACCCATCATCAACCATAATCTGAAAACACAATAAACAATTGACATTTAATTACACTGCATACAATACTTATAACCAATCAACATGCATAATTAACATACACTTCAGAATCTATAAATCCCTATCATTAAAATAATTAAGAAAACTAAAATGACAGAATCTATAAATCCCTAATCTAAATAACATAATTAAATCCCTAATTCCTACTTCTACAAACCCCAAATCCCAAATTCCCTAAACTGTAAACAATAATTGTTAAGTTTATGAAACCCTAACCCTAAATTATAAGTTAATTACCCTAATTCCCCAATTTTCCTAATTGAAACCCTAGCCCTAAATTGAAACCCTAATTTAAACTGAAACCCTAATTGAAACCCTATACCTAAATTGAAACCCTAATTTAAACCGAAACCCTAATTGAAACCCTAATTTAAACTGAAACCCTAATTGAAACCCTATACCTAAATTGCAGTTTAGTTACCCTAATTCCCCAATTTCCCTAATTGAAACCCTAACCCTAAATTGAAACCCTAATTGAAACCGAAACCCTAATTGAAAAACCATTCACTTAAAAACGGAACAAAATCGAAACCCTAAACCATATCCAGAAGCATTAAACGAAAAAATAAGAAGAATTTGAAAATGAAAAATCTGAAAATGTCGAAAGGGAAATGTACCCGATAACATCTAACCCTAAATCAAAACGACTTTTTTCTTTCAATCGTCAAACAATAACAGTAAAATCACAACACACCAGAGAAAAAAACCCTAAACCAAGAACTGAAACCTACCTGTTCAATGAAATCGCGACCCAGAGCAAATACAACAACACCCCGAAAACCCGCACTCACACACTCCACTCACAGGAGACTATACACAGTAGAAAAGGAAAATAATATCAGGGGAAAGCACGGCGAGGTTTGGTCGGAGACCGGACGGATTTTTGGATTGATTTTCCTAAGTTTCTCCCACTCTCTCTCTCTCTCAGACCCGATCGAATTCTGGGAATATTCCCACTAGAGTATATCAGGGGCCTAACGGACATTCCAGTGGAGAAAATTAACGGCGTGTACACCCGTTAGCCAAAGTGGAATGTGTGTCGACTTTTAGAAAACACACGTGTAAATCATGCAATTTCTATCATACAAGGAGGACCGATGCAAGTTTTTTATAACACGAGGGGGTTTCGCGCAATTACCCTTTTCAAAAAACATGTATGTTGATCCTCCAAGCTGCCATATATATGCGTGTGTGAAGAAGACTTGAAAAAATTATCATACTATCATTTTCCCACCTAAATTTTATAATTAAATATCTTATTTGTTAAATTAAAAAACCAAAATTGTAGGTCTAAATGGCTGCAAAAAGGTTGTGGTGGGCGTGGAGTAGGGCCTAGGGGTAGTTGGATGGGTTGGTTGGTGAATATGGGTTGTTTTCTATTTTCATTCTAACTTGCCCCGCGCGATGCGCGTTTTATGATATAATGTTGGTAAATATTAATTATTTCATAATATAATGTAAGTAATTTTAGTATATAAAAGACAATATAATATTTAATAGCTATGAAAAAGTATAAATTTGCTTAAGATAATTCAATTCACAACAATATATTGATATTATACACATCCAATTCACTAATCTATGATCAATACTAAAACCAAAAGTATCAATATCATGATCTTTAAATCAAAATTGGAAATTCTACGTCCTGTAAAGTTTGTAAGTTTTTTAAAAACTTCGTTATACACAACAATTATAGTCGAAACATATTTTTTATCATCTGTGTTACAAACTAATATTTTCAGTCACTTAAATAAAATATACTAAAAAACTAAAAAAATTATGAATTAAAAATCAAATTCAATTATTTAAATAAAATACGTGTGTGTGTGAGTATGTATATATAGAAACATTACACAATAAAATTAGAAATTTTCGTAGGAACTTGATGCAAGCACTGTCAATTATGTATTTTCAACCTTTTATTTCAAAATAAATTGAATTAATTTTTTTTATTAATATCGTTTAACCTCGAATATGACAAATAATTATTCCTTTATAAGTATCACGTAAATGAATTGATATAGCACGCCATTGATCATTACAATTTAAGCTCAACGCATAATCAAAATGTAGTAGTAGTCTACGATCATGATGATGACAATATAATTAGAAATTAAACATATAATTTAAATAATCAGGTGAGCCATATAAATTCAAAACGTGCACTCTCATATAAAAATATACGAAGTCCTAAGTGTAAAGTAAAAGGCTAAAATTTTATTTGATTATGAGATATTTATAATTTAAAGAATATTTAAGATGACATATAATTCAAACTAAATACATATTATATACACATATATGTGTATACACACATCTTTAATAATGTTATGTTTATTTATTAAATTTATATTATTATGGTATAAATTATCCCCATGCAAATTAATATTTATTATTGAAATTATTCTTTGGATATCTATTGTTGATTTTTGATAAATTATTCAATAAAAATTAATTTAGATCAATAAAATGAGAATAAATTAATACAATATTTATATTATTAGATCAAATGAATTAAATAGTAAAAAATGCAAAATAAAAAATTTTGTTGATGGGACACTTACAAATATTAATTTAATAAATACTTAGAATGATATATAATTTCACACTAAATACATTATATATACATATATATATATATATACACATCTTTAGTAGTGTTACACTTATCTATAAATTATATTTATATTAAATATGATACAATTATCCCCAAACAAATTAATATTTATTATTGAAATTATTGTTTGAACATTATCTATTATTATTGTATAAGAAATTATTCAATAAAAAATAAGTTAATTATTATTAATAAAATAAGAATAAACTAATACAATATATATATATATATATATTATAAATTGAATGGTTTAAATAAAAACCATGTAAAATAAAAAAATATTGTTAATGTGATACTTTTCTGTTGAGAAAATAGTATTTTTGTAAATATTTCAAAATTTTTCTCTATTATTATATTATTATAGAAATATATAGATAAATTTATCAATTTAATTTTTTTTTTTTGAGTTCCTATACAATAAATATAAAATTAAATGTATTAAATATTAATATTTATGTATTTTTTTATTAATAAATTTAAAATAAAAGTTATTAATGATTTCTTAAAATGGAAATATTTAATAAATGAGACATTTATTGTAGCTATTTTTGGCAGAATATTCTGTTTATATATATATATAGATAATAATGAATAATGAATGTGAATTCAATTTTTTAATTTAAAATTCATTATTCATGATATACTAAATTCATTATATTTATATGATGGTAATTTGTTATATATATAAAGTAAAGTATATTTTAATTGATGACAAGTAAAATAATTGATATTATTCTGTTGGTTGAATTAGAAATTTCAATGAAATCTACATATATAACGATGAAAGTCAATAAAATATTTTGATATTTTTCTAAATAAAATCACATACTAGTGAAGATAATAATAATTTTTTACTCGTTATAATTCATATTTGAGGATAAAATTTTCCATTAAACTTAATTTTCAATACATGATATAGAAAAAAAAAAGTAATTTTATTTTGTTGTATATGCACATGTATATTGCATTTAGAAAAGTGAAAAATCAAATCTTAAATTTTAAAATTTTGGTGCGTTTGAGTAAATTTTGAATTAATCTGTGTGGTTTTAGTTATAGTAAAAGTCACACAACACATGCCTTACATTGTGTCAGAAAAAATGGATAAAATCACATTTGATCCTATAACTATTGTCTTTTTCATAATTAGTCCCACAACTATTTGTTTTTTTAATTTGGTCCCATAATTTAAATAATTGCTCTATTTTGATCCCAATATTGTCAAATTTTTCAAATTTGGCCAGAAAATAGTCATATGACATCCAATTTGGGGGTTTCCAATGAAAAATAATGACATGACATGAGATGTGATGATTATTGTATTGGTCCAAACATTAAAACAAATTCTAAAATGATGATGTGAAATTTTAATCATGTCGGTATATTAATATATTAGAGGTTATTCAATTACATTTAAATAAACTATAATTTGTACTATTATTTGTAATGTCATTTACTTATATGAAGTAACAAGATTAGCATTATTACTTTCATTATTATCATGATTTAAATCAATACTACTCCTTTCACTTAAAACTTAATTTTATATAATGTTTTTCTAATATTATAAATTACAACTTAAAAAAATGATAGAAATATAAAATTAAATTACATTTATATATTATATATATATGCGTATTGAAATAATTGGAAGATGATCTTATTAAGCTTTCAATTTATACATGTTGATTATATTATTAGAAGATCGTTTCTATTACCATAATAAAAGACAGAGTGCACATTTCAGGCACGCGGGTGAATTACTTGTTAATATCTTAAATTATGTTAGAAATTAGATATAAATATTGAGAATAGAAAAGAGGAGGTATAGAGCTGGGTTTGGGTATAGGGGGTTGGAGGAATTTGAAGACCTAATTTCCGTGTTGCGTTGAAAAGTAAGACAGTGGATTGCACTGATTTTTATGATTCTAAAAAAATGTTATCTTTATTAAATGCGTAATTATTTTTCACCGGAAACCTTCAAAATGGATGTCGCATGACAATTTTCTGGTCAAATTTGAAATTTTCAAGGACATTGGGACCAAAATCGAGCAATTATTCAAGTTACGGGACTAAATTAAAAAAAGTAAATAATTGTGGGACCAATTATGGAAAAGACTATAGTTATGAGATGGAAAGACTATAGTTATGAGACCAAATGTGATTTTATCCCAAAAAAACAAGTCACTGGGACAAATCAGCCGTCCCTGAAAAAAAAAATGAAAAAATAATAATAAAAAATCAGCCGTCCCTTTCCCTCCACATTTGTCTTCCATGGCAGTTATTAGCACCAAAAGACGAAGAAAAAGACAGAGAAAGGGAAGTTCGATGCAGATAAGGTAAGGAATTAATCAATAAAAAAACCAAAATCTGGGATTTGTATTGTATACTTAATCCTTCCATGGAAACAGACAAAACATTCATTTTCAGGTAAACTATATCTATAGGATGGAGGAAATATATAAAACATGGATATGCAGTATGCTCCTACTTTCTTACAGGAAGAAGAAGATTTGTGCTCAGGTGAGTGATTTTTTTAAAAAATAAAATTTGGGCCGCCTTTTTCTTGACTTATGATTACATATTTTTGTACGTGAAGTCATGGGTTCTAGCTCAGTTTGCTTCTCAGTTTATCCTTTTCTTTTTTGGGGCAAAATTGTGTGTGTGTGGATGTGTGTTTGTGTTCATTCTTGAATTATGTCTAGGTTTATATCAAGAAAACTCAGAATTGTTTAAAAAATTTCTTTATCAAAGAAAAGTTTGGAGTTCTTGTAGATTGATGAGCATGTAAAAAGGAAATTTTGGAGGAGATGAAAGAATGAAGAATGTAGATGTCAAGAACTTGGTTTTACTTTCTATCTCTCCGTTGGGTTTCTCTTGCTTATTTTGGTTTTCATAATTTTTCTTATTGCAGAAGAGAAAGGCCAATAGTTTAATCTGTATAAAATGGAAGATGAAATCAACAAAAACCTGTTGAATATAGCTGAAGAAAATGTTAGCAAGGAAGAGACTTTAAAGAGTAGGATATGGAGTGAGAGCAAAAAAGTATGGGTAATTGCTGGCCCTGGTATCCTAATAAGATTTTCGACTTTTGGAATAAACGTAATAAGCCAGGCTTTTATAGGCCATATTGGTGCCACTGAGCTTGCTGCCTATGCCCTCGTCTTCACAGTCCTCTTTCGATTTGTCCTTGGCATACTGGTATACTACTATACTATATCATAACCTCTAATTATCATCTCAATTCTCAAGAAACACAAATATGAAGTAAGGATTGTTCTGCTTTTAACAGATAGGCATGACCAGTGGATTTGGAACACTATGTGGGCAAGCATATGGTGCCAAACAGTATCACAAGCTGGGAATATATCTTCAGCAATCATGGATTGTTTTGCTTGTCGTCTCAACTCTACTTTCACCGCCTTTTCTTTTTGCTGCCCCTATCTTGAAAGCTTTAGGCCAGGACGAACGGATTGCAGACATGGCAGGAACTATTGCTCTTTGGTTCGTTCCAGTGATCTTCTCCTTTGCTGTATTGTGTAGCTGCAATATATATCTGCAATCACAGAGCAAGAACTTTGTTCTTTCGTGTTTTGCACTTCTTTCTTTATTACTGCATGTCTTTCTCTCGTGGCTTCTAACTGTGAAGTACAAGTTTGGCATTCCTGGTTCTATGGTCTCCACTATTTTGGCATATTGGATTCCAAATGTAGGCCAGCTTATATACGTGATGTGTGGAGGTTGTCAAGAAACATGGAAAGGTTTCACAGTGTTGGCGTTTAAGGATCTTGGACCGGCCATCAAGCTTTCTATATCATCTGGTGTAATGGTCTGGTAAGGCTTATGTTTATACCAATGGAGAAATGATTTTTTCAGCTAGTTCTTGAAGTGAATAATTCAGCTATTTAACACTCTTTACTTTGTATTGACAGCCTTGAAACTTGGTACAATACAATACTGCTTCTTTTGACTGGAAACCTGGAAAATGCTGAAGTTACAATTGATGCTCTTTGTATCTGGTAATATGTGTTAACTTGTTCGTTGCATCTCTCAAACAGCACGTTAGATTTGTTGTTGTTGTTGCAGCCTTAACATTAGCGGATGGGCTCTGATGATATCACTAGGTTTCATGGCAACAACCAGGTAGTCTAATACTAGTCATCATCTTAGCCATGTTGATTGATATAAACCAAACCACTAACCACGATATGTTCTAGTGTTCGTGTCTCCAATGAGCTTGGAAGGAAGGATGCTAAAGCTGTGAAATTCTCGATTGTTGTGATAGCACTTACATCATTCGCCATTGCTCTTGTTCTGTTTGTGTTTTTCCTCTTCTGTAGAGAGCAGTTGGCTTATATGTTCACAAAAAGCCAGGATGTGGCCAAGGCAGTTGCTCGTTTATCGCCTCTTCTTGCTTTTACTATACTTCTAAATGGGGTTCAACCTGTTCTTTCAGGTAACATAATGTATAACTTTTGCAAGTGTAGATGAAACAGAGATAACCTTAAAAACTATGTATCCATCAGGTGTTGCAAACGGGGCAGGACGACAAGGCAGTGTTGCCTATGTTAACCTTGGTTCCTATTACTTGATAGGAATACCTTTGGGAGTTCTACTCGGTTTTGTCATCAACTTACAAGTTGAAGTAAGATTTCTTTTCCCATGTTTTGCATTGTGTTATGTTATGATCATGCCCTGAGATATGTTTGTCAAACTTTTATAGGGTGTTTGGATAGGAATGATAATCGGGACCGGTGTCCAAACTGTTATACTTGTTATAATGACTTGCAGGACTGATTGGGATATGCAGGTTCATACATAGTTGGATCTTAGATAAGATTTTTAAGATAGCTTCATCTGTACTTTATGATATCTTGTTCTTTTTCTGCAGGTATCCCTGGCTCAGAAACGAGTGAATCGACCATTTTTGGAAGCTGAAACTAGTAATAAATCATCTCTTAACGACTCAGGAGCTGCATGAAGGTCGCAAGTTTATGCAGAACTAAAGGCCTCTGAACTAGAATTTTATCGTAGATTTCATTCAAGATTTGCAGTTTGAGCTTTGCAGAGATTTCAAACAAAATTGATGTCTTTAGCTATTCTAGAGGTGCTCACATCTAACGGAATGATTCATAGTGAGACATCTTGCAATATCCTTGTCATGAATCGAATATTTTTGCAATATATCAAGTACATTGTTATTAAAAAAAAATGTTTTCTAGAGATTTGAACTTGATGAGGTGACTCCTCAAGAATTGAGTTCATTTTTTGGGAATGGAGGTGTAATAAATTGGGTATTTATAAAATTGTTATCTTTGTCTTGAGAAATAAAATTGTAATCTTTTTCACATGATGGTATCTTTATTGCTTTATGAACCAAAACCAAAAATTAAATAAATAAATCTCAGCTGATATTTGATGCAATGAGTCATACAACAACAAATAATGGTGGGTTGAAAGTTGAAAGAAGTATTGCATGCTTGTGATTAATCTCACTAATCTTCACCAAGTGCAAATGAAGAACCAGATATGGATTCAGACCAAGAAAATGTGGATTGTTGCTTTCCCTGCTATCTTAATCCGTTTTTCGACTTTTGGAATAAATGTCATCACACAGGGCTTTATTGGTCATGTTGGTGCCACTCAGCTTGCTTCCTATGCTCTCGTCTTCACTGTCCTCTTCCGATTTGTCCTTGGCATACAGGTAAAGAAGTCGTGTTTCTATAACTAATTTTAGTGATCGATAATTTGTCTCTTATAAGTATATATATACACATTCCATGTAGTTTGGCATGATCAGTGGATTCAATACCCTATGTGGGCAAGCATATGGAGCCAAGCAATACCACAAGCTTGGGATATATCTTCAACAATCATGGATTCTTCTGTTTATAGTCTCAACTATGCTTTCACTTTTGTTTGTCTTTGCTATTCCTGTCTTAAAAGTGTTACACCTCGACAAAAGTATTGCAGAAATGTCTGCAAGTGTTGCTCTTTGGTTTATTCCGGTTATGTTCTCTTACGCTCTGTTGTATTGTTGCAACATGTTCTTGCAATCACAGAGCAAGAATTTGGTTCTTTCGTGTTTAGCAGTTGTTTCTTTGTTGCTACATGTCTTTCTCTCTTGGCTTCTAACAGTGAAGTACAAGTTTGGTGTTTCTGGGGCTATGGGGTCCACTGTTGTGGCGTATTCGGTCGTGAATGTGGGCCAGCTTATATACGTGATGTGTGGTGGTTGTCGAGAAACATGGAAAGGTTTTACAATGTTGTCGTTTAAGGATCTTGGGCCGGCTATCAAGCTTTCTTTCTCGTCTGGTGTAATGCTCTGGTTAGGATCGCATCATATGTCACACATCATCTGGTTTCTTTTAAGTTTATGATATAATGAACACTGTTTTCTGTTTGTATTGACCAGCCTTGATTTCTGGTACAATACAGTGCTGATTCTTTTGACAGGAAACATGGGAGATGCTAAGGTCACAATTGATGCCCTTTCTATCTGGTAATATTTCTCCATCTTTCTCTGTCGATTTCTTTGTTGCATCTGTCGTGTAACTCTTCCGATTTTGCAGCCTTAACATCAGTGGTTGGGCTCTGATGATATCCATCGGTTTCATGGCTACAACAGGGTACTCTTAAAAGATTTGTTTGTCTTGCTTATTCACATAAACCAAACTCATGTTTATCGTGTGGTTCACCTATTCTAGGGTTCGTGTCTCGAATGAGCTTGGAAGGAGGGATACAAAAGCTGTAAAATTCTCGATCGTGGTCATACTTCTTACATCGTTCACCATTGCATTGGCGTTGTCTGCGTTTTTGCTCTTCTATAGGCAACATTTAGGTTACATGTTCACAAGAAGTCGGGACGTGGCAGAGGCAGTCGCTCGTCTGTCCCCTCTTCTTGCATTTTCTGTTCTTCTGAATGGTATTCAACCTGTTCTTGCAGGTCAGTTTTTTCTCTTATAACTACATCAGACATGCCTTAATATACCAACTGCTGATATAGCGTGCTCATGAAGACGAACTTAAAACAAAAATGTTGTCGTGTTTATAGGTGTCGCGATTGGGGCCGGACGACAAGGCATCGTGGCTTATGTTAACATCGGTTCGTACTACTTGATTGGAATTCCTTTGGGAGTTGTTCTTGGTTATGTCTTCAAGTTACACATTGAAGTGAGTTCACATCTCTCTATCTAGTAAAGCATGCAAAGATTTATAATTTGTTATTTGCTTGCCATTTAGAATCAAAGTATGATGAGTTTCATGTTTGATAGGGTGTTTGGATGGGTATGATAATTGGGACTTTTATCCAAATTGCAATACTTGTTATCATGACTTGGAGGACTGATTGGGATGAGCAGGTAAATAAGTCTATTTCATACTTTTCTTTTTCTATATCTAAATATCCAAATTTATCTCTCATTTTTATTTGCATGATAATGAACCACAAGAAAGGAGACTTGTCTTAAGACACGTCTCTATGTGGATTTATGACATGAGTATGTTTTATTGGATAAAGTTCATTCAATATTTCAACATAAGTTATAAATTCAAATAGTGGAATGGAAATTATGGAGTACAAGATGTGAAAGCTCCCAAAAATGGAGCAAGAATACAATTGGAAAAGTGTGTTTCATCTTCTATTTTAACAATTCTTAAACTGTTGTGTTACATGTTTTTAACATCATCGTATATTCATTACTCACAATTAGTGTTACTACAAATAAAACATTTTATTAATTTCCTACAGGTGACCCTTGCTCAGAAACGGATCAATAGAAGATCTACGGAAGCTGAAAATAGTAATAACGTATCCACGTCGATTTAGAATCTACATGAGAATATAAACTTTTTGGATCTATGACATGATTATGTTATGTCTTAGTTCATTGAATATTTCAACATGAGTTTTTTTTTTTTTTTCTTTTTTGAGATAATTTCAACATAAGTTACATATTCAAATAATGGAATAAAAATTATGAAAATAGAAGATATGGCCTCCAAAAGGTCGAGGGAGAATTCAATTAGAAATTAGAAAAGTGTGTTTCACCTTCTATTTTAATAATTCTTGAATTGTTGACTTGTCAATTGTCATGCATGTTTTAAACATCATATTTTCACTATTAGTCACAATTAAACTATTAGTGTTATATGGGTTTTTTTTTTAACGTTAAAACAATTGAATATTTTCTTACAAATATCCCTTGCTCAAAAATGAATCAATTGAATATTTTCTTACAAATATCCCTTGTTCACAAACGAATCAACAAAAGGACTACATAAACTAAAGTGGGCAATAGCTTATCCAATATCTATTTAAAATCTACATTATCGTAATTTTCTGAAGGATGGGATGATTCTCAACTTGAATTTCATAGTATAATTTAATCAAGATTGAGCTTATTATTTAATTTCTATAAATAATTTAATTGCGCATAACTTGTATGAGTTATGGAGATTATAGTCGGAAATTTTAATTACTTGAAAACATCGAAAAAAATCCCATTTACATACCATAAATTGTCTTAAAAAATTTCTTAAACTATTTCAAAAATGATATGCTTATATTGATTGTATCTTTTCTTAACTATTTACATAACATGTATTGATGATATGTTTAACCACTCGAGCTGAGCACCCCCATATATATAAATAAGGTTGTGTATCTTTTCAAAAAGATTTATGTCCAAAAGTCTAAAGATATGACAATAAATAATTTGTTAATTAAGGATATCTTGTACTGATATATATATATATATGTAATAAATTGTAGGACGTGTGAAGTAGTTATTAGACCACGTCTATTTCTTTAAATTTAAATGTCACACACTCTCTCCCCCTAATGATCGGATCTTGCTTATACCTTTTATAATTCTTATTAACCTATGTCTTATTGAGAGATCTGATCTAAATGAACAACTAATAATGTGGTGGGAATAAACTTCATTATTCATAATTTCTATTTCGTAGATTATAAATTAACTTATTTTTACAAATTAAATTTATCAAATGATCTCAAGTGAATACCACACAAATATATAAGTTAAAAAACAGATTGAATTATCACATCGATGGTATCCTAACAACTATATAATCCAATAAGTACATCAGGGTCAATTTTGTATGGCTTCCTAGCTAGATCTATACTTTTTTTTTCTTCCACAGATTAATACATAATGACTTTTCTTTTTTAATAAAGATTGTATCATGAATCATTTTATGTGATATGTGTCAATTTATAACTAACATTTCATAATTCACATACAAACTTGTGCAAATTGATTGGATTACTGAGTAAAAGAATTCGTCTTACCGTGAGATCATTTCATGTAAGAATGTGTGTTTCTTTAACACGTAAAAGGGGAAAAAAAATCCACCTTCATCAAAGATTTCATGTAGATTTCATAAAGAGAATATTTATTTAACTCTATCATAAATGACCTAATATAGAATTAATGATTATAAAGCCAAGTACAATCTAAATATAGAAATTATATATTACCTAGTACACATAAAATATTATAAATAATTTTTAAAAAAATTGAGTGGAACGATCTCAAATGAATCTTTTAAACCACTAATTAAACTTATTAGGACAAATTTAGATATGAAAGTGAAGTATGGGTTGATTAAATGATTCCTATGACACGTTTAAAAAGATCTTAAAATCTTTCTCTTAGGATTTACGAGATTCCTTATTAGGATTCTATTATTGCAACAAAGATATCCACTATATTTATCTAAAAAAGGAAAAAGAAAAAAGAAGGCATTAAAAAAGTGATGGGCACCAAACCATGTCTGCCTACTACCCACGTGACCTGGGATTATGTTATATGTCGCACCTAACAACCTTAAACTATATTTATCAACAACCCATCACAACCCAACCTCTCAATAAAATATTAATTTCTCTTTCATCCACATACACAATCTACAACCCAACCCAATCTCAATAATTTTATACTTTATCAACAACCCAACCCAACTTTTTAATAAAATATTCATTTATCTCTCATCTATATATATACTACAATTATTAATATGAAATTGTATATTATTTTGAGAATTTATTAATTATATTCAAAAATGTATATTCATTTACAAGTCTTCTTTAAGACCGTCATGGAAAATAATTTGGATTGTTTAGTTCCATAATAAGAAATGATGGTGAGAAAATATAAAATTTTCAATTTAAAAAAAAAAATTGAGGATTTGAGGTTTATTGAGAGCTTCAAAATGTTACTTAAAATATGTCAATATTAGATTTTACTTAAAGAGAAAAAAAAATAGTAATCTTGATAGTTTATAGAAAAATTAAAATGAAAATTTATATAGTTTATCATGAATTTTAATTATATCATAAAGATTAATACAACAAATACAAATAAAATATTTGAATGAGGGGTGATGACCTGGGTTGCAACCTGGGTTGGTTGACCAACCCATCCATGTATAGGTTGTATGTTTATACACAATTTTTCTATTTTCTTATAAAAATATTTTTGTCTTTTAGCTAAACTTTTGTACAACCCCATGGGGATGGGTTGTGAATGAAGTAGGTCTAAGAGAAGGACTTACATGCACGATCCGTCCCGAACTGTCCGACCGGGTCCGTAAGGATTAATTATATATATATATATATATTTCTTTTCTTTTTTTACTTTACTGCTTTGTAGCGAGAAGGAATTGGACGCCAGATCCTCACCCTTTCTTCTTCACCTACTTCCTTTTCTACAACAAATTCTTCTTCTTCTTCTTCCTTCTTCTAATTTCTTCTTCTTCTTCTTTCCTCTGAGAGATGACTTCTTCTTCTTCTTCATTGCGGTTTGCTTCTTCTTCTGCAACAATTTCTTCTTTTTCTTTTTCTTCTTCTTCCTTCTTCTCTTCTTCTTCCTTCTTCGTTGTTCTCAGAGACACTTCTTCTTCTGCAACAATTTCTTTTTCTTCTTCTACAATAATTTCTTTTTCTTCTTCTTCTTCTGATTTCTTCTTCTTACTGAATATTTAGGGTTTTATAGATTTTAATTTCCTAATCTCATCTTCTTCTTCTTTCTCTCTTCTGCACATTTCTTCTCCTTCTTCTTCACATAATTGAACCCGAATCCAGTCGAGTATTTCGGATCTTGTCTAATATATGCTTGCACGATTTAACTTACATAACTTTGGGGAGAATAAAGACACATCAATGTTTATAAGATCTAATTCGGAAAAACCACTTGGATTTGTGCATTCAACTTGACCAAAACATTCCTTTAGCGTCCACACTGCTTGATAGATGATCTGAAAAAATTACAAAGGTGTTACTGATAGTCTCTATAAGTGTTATATACATTTTCTAAAGGTATTATGAAATTTTTGATGTAGTTTCTTCAAGTGATTATGAAAAAAATTATTTAGGTGTTTTTGATTATCTCTATTGGTGTTATATACACCTTCTAAATGTATTATTAAATTTTTAATGTAGGTTCTTCAAGTGAGTATGAAAAAATTATAAATGTGTTACTGATAGTCTCTATAGGTGTTATATACACTTTCTGAAAGTATTGTGAAATTTTTGATGTAGTTTTTTCAAGTGATTATGAAAAAAAAAAAAAAAAACTTAGGTGTTTCTGATTGTCTCTATAGGTGTTATATACACTTTCTAAAGGTATTATGAACATATTTTAAAGGTATTACAAAGATACTCTATAGGTGATATAAAATTACATGTATCTATGATATATAATAAACACAGTTCCTTCAGGTGTTATAAAAATATTATAACACCTAAAGAATATACATATAACACTTATAAAGTATATATATGACACCTATCATTCAATCACATAATATGAAATCTTCTTTATATGTGATACCTCAAGAACATACATATAACACCTAAAGAGTATATATATATAACTCATATAGACATACATATAACACCTATCACTGAATCACATAATATGAAATCTTCTATATATGTGTGTTGGTCCCAAGTGGTAGTAGGCTTAGAGGGGGAGGGGTGAATAAGCCTACTATAAGTTCAAACTTTTCTTCCTATCGGCTCTATTCTAGGATCAGTAACCTTTTGGGAGGTTACTAATCAGAGTGGTTTGCGGAAGCTTATCTCTCATTATAGAGCCAAGTCGGAGATGTGCAACTTAACACAGGGTAATGCAAGTAAAACAGTAAGCACTCATAAACGCAAGGATATATAGAGGTTCGAAGGTGGAGTAATCCTTCTACGTCCTCTCTACCTCTTCTCAAGAGGGAACCTTTGTTAAGCTAGTTGATTTATATAAACCTATCTATTACAACTCACACTTAACAAGCAAGTAGCAAGCCTTCACACAGATGCTTACCTACTTTCCCACTAACCCACACAAGATCCTAATTTACCCACTCATGGTCCTCACTTTCTCTCCTAGAAAGTGGAAAACTCAACAGGACTCTGCTCCTAGCACTGAGTACTCCAAGACAGTCCTTTAGAAGGAGGTTGTCCTTTTCTTCTTCAATTGGGTGCAGCAAGCTTGGCCTTCGTTTGCAGATTGATCTGCTGAAGCTTGCTGCTGGACTGACTGACTGAGCGTGCGTCTTTTGGGGTGTGGAGTGTTTCGAGTTTTTCTTCTGCTCTTCTGAACACTCTCTGTTCTTCCTTTTTAACTTCCCCCTCTTTCTGCGCTTTTTTCTTTGTTGAGCTCTTCTCTCTTCTTTTGACGTTTCTCTCTACGAGCTTGAATATTTTGTTGTGCTCGTTTTCTCTTCTCTCTTTCACGCACTCCCTCTCTTTTTCAGTCTTCAGTCTCCCTCTTTTATAGGTTGTGAAATCTGCCCGTTGAAGGTAGACAGATTTCCATCATTGATGTCACTCCTGACACACGCCATCTTTTTGCTTTCCACGTGTCTTCTTCTGGTTGGCTCCTTTTCTTTTTTTCTCTACCGGTAACTTCTTGTGTCTACCGGTAACTTTGATTTTTCCTCCCATGCCTGCTTTGCAGCTTCCTCCTCTTACTTCACTCTGGAGCTTCCTTCTCTGGCTTGCTCCTTCAGGTGGCTTGAGGCTTCTGTAGAATCCTGCCCTTGCAGTATGCTTTCGGTATGGTCTCCAGGTAGCTTCCTGTCTCGCTGCATTTTGCTTTGGTGAGGTCTCTTTCAGTAGCTTCCTATAGTCATAAGTATCCTTGTAAGTTTACCCGATTCTTCTTCACCATTCTCTTCGGTATCCTTCCTTTGCACTTTATTTGTTCTTTTAATCTTCTGCAGTAACTCTGTTGCAGTAGTCTATCCTAAGATTGGTTATGCTTGTTAGAGTTACTTAAGGTTTTGTCTCATCAAAACTTACTTCAAATGTTTCCAACAATGTGATACCTCAAGAACATAGATGTACACCTAAGGAGTATAACTATAACACCTATAGAGTATAACTATAACACCTATCACTGAAACATATAATATAACTATAACACATATAGAGTACATATATAACACCTATAGAGTACATATATAACACATATCATTGAATCACATAGTATGAAATTTGGTGTGCGCCAGATCAGGTGGGGGTGCGTGTGGGCGCGCGTGGGTGCGACCCACGCGCCGAATCCGTGCCCCAAATGCATATAAGTTTTGTTGCAACCCTAAATATTAGTTTCTTCTCTTCAAGTTCAATTCAATGTTTTCCTCATTTTATTTTTATCTCATTCCTCTTTTATTATTTATTATTCACCTATTTTATATTTTTGAATGAAAAAAATCTTTTTTTTTGGGTGTAAATTAAGGATGAATGCAGAGTCATACATATGTAGAAGTATCAATTATAATTACTAATGTCGTGAAAATGAAGAATATATGTTGTTCGACCTAGATCTTTTAAAAAAGAGTAGGACTCCTGTGAGACCGTCTCACGGATCCCCTTCCGTGAGACGGATCTTTTTGACCCACTTAGGTCCAGCCCAATCATCTCAAGTTCAGCCCATGAAGCCCAACCCATAATGTTATATATTTTAAGCCCAAACAATTATACAACTAATTGAACCCACAAAACCCTAAACAAAATGAGGAAATCAAGTTGCACTATAGGAGAAAGCCGTCGCACAACGTGGCCGAGAAAGCTGTCGCACCCATCGCACGGCGTCGCCGAGAAAGCTGTCGCACCGCGTCGCCGTCGTACGGTAGCCATCGTCTAGATAGCACAATATTGGAGAAAGCTAATGATTTTGGGAAATGTGTTACACAATAGTTACAACAATAGATCAATTGTGAGAAACTTGTGGTGGCTAATGTTGGAGATTCTCGCGCTCTTATATGCAAGAATGGCATGGCCAAACAATTGTCGGTTGATCACAAGCCTGAAAGAGAACCGTCTAAATTTCCATGGGTTATTGAAAATAAGGGTGATTTTGTATCTATGTTTCCAGGTATATGTATATGCATTAATTTGCAACGTACTATCTATCTATATATCTTTGTTTGTTGGCAACTTAATTAGCTCGATGTTTTACATAGATATATCTTTGTTTGATGTTTTACATAGATATATCTTTGTTTGTTGGCAACTTAATTAGCTCGATGTTTTATATGGTTAATCAGGTGATGTGTCTTGTGTTGATGGACAACTAGCAGTAGCAAGGGCGTTTGGTGAATTACTCCAAATTTTGTTCCAGCCTCCACAACATAATGCTCATTTCTTCTTTTATCTTTTAGTTGTATATATTCTTTTGCATTGATTTACAAAGATTGTCATGTTATTGCATTATGTAATTATTTCACATATTGTTCTTGTGCATTCAGGGAGTAAATAAAATTCATACTTATATATAGAAAAGAGGTTACTTATGGATGCATAAGACATACTTATACTTATATTTATTTTGGTATTTTGAAACTTTGTTCAAATAAGCATGCAGTAAGTAAATAAAACATATACTTACAGGTGGAAAAGACGTACTTATGAATGCAAAAGACATACTTACATTTATTTTGGTTGCAAAAAAAATACTTACATTTATTTTGGTGTTTAAACTCTGGTTTAGTGCATATATAAAAGTCAAAACACATACTAATGTTAAAAAAAACATTTCTATAACATCAAAACACTATTTACTCATACTTATATGAAAGTCAGAACACATACTTATATGTTAGAAAAAACATTCTTATAACAAAACATTCCTATAACATCAAAACACTATTTACTCATACTTATATGAAAGTCAGAACATATAACATTCTTATAACATCAAAACACATAATTACACTAAGAAGAGTGAGAAAGTCAGAACATATACTTATATAGTGAAAACACATATTTATAATATTCAAAAGTCATACTTACACTAAAACAGGGTGAGAGAGTCAAACACATACTTATAACATAAAAAGACATACGTGTATTATATAGTGAAAACACATACTTATAATATCCAAAAGTCATACTTACACTAAAACAGGGTGAGAGAGTCAAACACGTACTTATAACATAAAAAGACATAATTGTAATACTTACACTTGAGAGAGTCAAACACATATTTATAACGTAAAAAGACATACTTATAACATCAAAAGACATACTTATAACATTAAATTATAACATTAAAAATCATAATTACATTAAAAAGGAGTAATAACGTTAGAACACATACTAATATGTTGAAAAGACATACATAGAATATAAAAAGACATACTTACGTTTTAGTGGGAAAAGTAAAAACTCATATTTGTAACATAAAAAGACATAGTTATATCCTCAAAACGTATATGTGTAACATAAAAAGACATACTTCTAACATCAAAATGCATACTTGTAGCATAAAAAAAAAATATTTATAACATCAAAAACATAATTACACTAAAATATGGTAAGAAAATCAGAACACATACTTATATGTTGAAAATGCATACTTATTATATCAAAAGACATACTTACACTAGAAAAGGGTGAGAAAGTCAACAGATACTTATAACATCAAAAGACATACTTGTAAGTTTGTAACATAAAAAACTAAATATTATGAAAATAATATTGACTAAATATTAGGAAAATAATATTGACTAAATATTGTATCGACTAATATTAGGAAAATAATATTGACTAAATATTGTATCTTAGGATATACTTATTTTGTTTCCATGTTTTACGTTGTAATCATATTATTTATTTCAGCGGAATAGAATATCCTCAATAATTTTGAGACAATATTCTCTCCTCACATGGTATTAGTTCAGTGGAATAGATGGAATATAATCAGCGGAATAGAATATCGTCAATAATTTTTGAGACAATATCCTCTCCTCACATGGTATCAGTTCAGTGGAATAGATCGACTATCCTCAATAATTTTTGAGACAATATTCTCTCCTCACATGGTATTAGTTCAGTGGAATAGATGGAATATAATCAGCGGAATAGAATATCGTCAATAATTTTTGAGACAATATCCTCTCCTCACATGGTATCAGTTCAGTGGAATAGATCGAATAAAATATCGTCAATAATTTTTGAGGCAATATCCTCTCCTCACACTTATGTGTTGATAATCAAAATGTTGTGTGGGAGAAATATTATGTTTATTCTTATGTTATTGAGCTTTATTAGTTTCTTATATGAAATAATTATGTGTTGATAATCAAAATGTTGTGTTGGAGAAATATTATGTTTATTTTTGTGTTATTGAGCTTTATTAGTTTCTTATATGAAATAATTAGAATGCGCATATTTACCAAAATGCATACTTATATCTATTTTGGTATTTTGAATCTTTGTTATAGTGCATGCAGTTAGTAAATAAAACATATACTTACATGTGGAAAAGACGTACTTATGGATGCAAGAAACATACTTATACTTATTTTGGTTTTGGTGTTTTAAAACTCTGTTTTATTGCATGGAATGAGTAAAAAAAACTCATACTTACAGGTGGAAAATATGTACTTATGGATGCAAAATGCATACTTATATTTATTTTGGTGTTTTGAAACTCTATTTTAGTGCATGCAATGAGTCAATAAAACTCATACTTATACATGGAAAAGACGTACTTATGAATGAAAAAGACATACTTATATTTATTTTAGTGTTTTGAAACTTTGTTTAAGTGTATGCAGTGAGTAAATAAATACAAATAACACATGCCTATAATTATAAAAAGTCATACTTATAGCTATGAAAGATGTATTTTTCTGTAAATCGTTGACTAACTAATAATTAAATTCATCAATTCTATTCGACTTTTAGAATAAAATTCTAAAATGATAGAGTGAACTGAAATTTGGTCCCTTGAAGATCTCCCTCTTTGGTGATCGCCACGTCGAAAAATCCTCTTTATCCTCTTTTCTAATCAATACTTATGTGCTTCAAAGACACTTATATGCTTAAAAGGCATACTTGGACCAGAAATATGAAAGAATTTAGAATACATGAAAGAATTTAGAATGTTCAGGATCAATACTTATGTGCTAAAAAGACATACTTATGTACTTAAAAGGCATACATGGACCAAAAATATGAGATAAATTTAGAATACATATTCATGTTCAGGATCAATACTTATACGCTTAAAAGACACACTTATGTGCTTAGAAGACATACTTGGACAAAAAATATGAAAGAAATTTAGAATACATACTCATGTTCAAAATCAAATTTAAGAAAACTCATTGTCTAAGCTAATAAAAGTAAAACTGAAAATACAGAATTTGTAATCCAACTGAAACATTGAGTAGCATGATTGGAACTCCAGTCTAGGTAGATGATTCTGGTTATCATCATACAACGCACATCATGCTATTTCAAGTATTCCTCTTTCTCGCCCCTCATCTTTTCTGTTTAAACTATCTGACATCTCATTTCCCAAATCGTCTAAAGTAATATTACTGCATCGACAAAAAAGTAGCATGATTGGAACTCAAAACAATAGTCTAGGTAGAAGATTCTGGTTATCATCATACAACGCAAACAACAGTCTAGGTAGAAGATTCTGGTTATCATCATACAACGCACATCACGCTATTTCAAGTATTCCTCTTTCGTGCCCCTCATCTTTTCCGTTTAAACTATCTGACATCTCATCCCTTGGTTCCGTCGAAGCATTTCCACTCTCAAAATAAGACCATATTTCCTTGGTCCAATGAACATATAGCTGGGATGTCTGCCATGGTCATGGAAACCATATTTCCTGGCAATACTGATGATCATAGCACAGTTTCCACACGATTAGTGACCATATAGAATTTGAAGAATGGAATCGATCAATGGTTGCGCCTATCATTACAAAATAAAATAAGAATTATAAAATTCCTCAATTCCATTCTCAAAATTACAGCAAACAATGTTATTGATTTCATAAAATTCCTCCATTCCATTCTCAAAATTACAGCAAACAATATTATTGATTTCACCCCTGATTTTAACAGAAAACCCCATAACTATACCCATGAAATTGCACCCATGATGAAACTCAAAAACCCTAATTGATATATGAATGCTTACCGTTATTTCACAGAACAAAAGGATGGCGAAGGCGACGAAGATGACGAAGGTGGCGATGAAGGTGGCAATGAAGGTGGTGACAGTGAGTCATGCGACGGTGGTGCGACAGTTCTCCTTGGGTAGGGTGTGCGACGGTTTGCATGAGTTTTCTCTTCTTTTTTTTGATATGGGCTATGTGGGTTGTAGTGTTTGTTTAATTATTTGGGATTAATATGTACAATGATATGGGCTGGGTTTCATGGGCTGAAAGTTGGATGATTGAGTTGGGCCAAAGCGGGTCAAAAAGATCCGTCTCACGGAAGGGGATCCGTGAGACGGTCTCATATGAGTTTTTGCGTTTAAAAAATAATAAGTAAATGATATGTATGTTTTGAACCTCGCACATTCTTATCACTTAACATCTACATTTATTTGCCTTATCCGAAATTTATAAGAAAAAAAGTTTATATTTTCTTTTAGGAAATCAATGAGAGGATGCTCTACAACGAAAGGTAACATATTTAATATTTTTGTGAAATCTCAAGAAAAAGAAAATATGTAAAAGTGAGATTAAACAAATCTTATTTTTTAAATTAAGGTTGTTAGAATTATTATGTTTAAAAGTTAGTAGCAGAAAGAGAAAAGATAAAAAAATAATAAAAAAATTCAAAGCTTATAAAATATTGGAATTTTATGAGCCGTTTATCTAAAAAGGAAAAAAAAAAAAAAAAGGCCTTTTTTTCTTTATATATCTTTATCCCCAATGTGTGTATGTATGTATGACAAATTTTTGTATGAGACCATCTCACGGATCTCATTCCGTGAGATGGGTCAACCCGACCCGATCAAAGTCAAAAGTCAACGTCGGTCAACGGTTGGTCAACATCGGTCAACGCGGTCAACGTCGTTGACCAAAAGTATTACATATTATATGTAAAAGTAGTACACAACATACATGAAAGTATTATATTATAAATGTAATGCTTTTACTTTTATAAGGTAATACTTTTATGTGTATCATGTGTGACAAAGTTTTTGAGAAATTATGTAATACTTTTGTGTGTTTTAGGTATTACTTTTCAATATACTATTATGTGTAGTAGGTAATATTTTTCTATATATCATCTAATACTTTTGTAATATATTATACATTATATGTATATAATACAAAAGTATTATCCGATCTATAGAAAAATATCACCTAATATAAATGAAAGTATTACATTATGAAATATTAAATGATATATAAAAATATATTATCTAATACACACAAAAATATTATTACATTATAAGAACATAACATCATGCAATATTTTTATGTGCAACATGTAATATTTATATGTGTAACATGTAATACTATTAAAATCAACAAGTAATACTTTTATATACATCATGTGATACTTTTATGTGTAACATGTAATACTATTGAAATCAACAAGTAATACTCTTATGTATATCATGTAATACTATGAAGTATTAGATGATATATATAAAAATATTGTCTAATACTTAAATGTAATATTTTTATGTACAACATGTAATACTATTGAAATCAACAAGTAATACTCTCATAATATAATATTTTTGTGTGCAACATGTAATACTATTTAAATAAACAAGTAATATTTTTATATATATCATGTAATATTTTTATATGTAGTACGTAATACTAATTTAAAGTATCACATAATACACATAAAAGTATTATGTGAGTAGAATAATAGTATTACATTATGAATGTAATATTTTTATATATGACATGTAATACTTTTATGCATAACATGTAATACTTTCTGGTCAACGGCGTTGATCGACCGTTGACCGGCATTGACCATTGACCGTTGATCGGGTCGGGTTGACCCGTCTCACGGAATGGGATCCGTGAGACGATCTCACACAAGACTCACTCTGTATATATTAGTTTAAAGAGTAGGTCTCTTGTGAATCAGACCATGCACCCGGGTCGGATTCGAGTCAAGGGACTGCATCTTTTTTTTTTTTTTTTGCACATGATTTTTGAAAAAAATCACATACCAATAGGTTATGTTTAGACATACATTTACGTTATGTTAGATATACCTTTAAGCTATGTTAAACATACCAGTTCTGCCCAAATTTCATGTCTTGTCTTTTTTTGGCTTGATTTTTGAATTTTGGCACATACCACTACGTTATGTTAGACATACATTTACGTTGTGTTAGACATACCTTTATGTATACTTAGACATATCTTTGTATATGTTAGTTTTGTATATAGTTAAACATACATTTATATATGTTAGACATACCTTTGTATATAGTTAGACATACATACACATGGTTGGTTTATCTATACACAAAGGTTGGTCTATTGGAACGAATTTTGGGTGAGCTTCAACACAAGTGTTCAGGCGCGTGGGAGCGCATGCAGGCACGTGGGAGGCGCGTGGAAGCACGTTTTGGGCGCGTGAACGGGTCGACCCTGTTGCATGGATCCTAAATCCATACAACCGATGCATAAAATTTTTTGCCTAGTTTAAAACACGTAATAGCATATTGAAAAACTGAATTTATTCATCTGAAAATAAACTTCACGTACACGTGAAAATCACATGAGCCTTTTTTTTTTGGAAATTGTTGGCTGGAAGTTGTAAAAGTAAACAAAACGTATAGTATAATGTTGTGAGGAAAAGAAAATAGTTTAAGATGCAAAATTAAATAACATGCTTAGGACATGTTTGGAAAATAAAATTAACCTAACATATTTTTAATGAGTAGGGCTCCTGTGCAACCGCGACCCGACCCGACCCGATACATAAGTATATATATATATTTTTTTTAATTTGCCCTAGTTATTACGCGATTTGCTCATCATCTCTCTCAGCTCTTCATCGCCTCTCTCAGCTCTTCATCGCCTCTCTCAGCTCTCGATTACTCCTCGTTGCTTCCGATTTCTTCTTCCAATTGGTTATTCCTCTCAGATTATCGTAAATTCATCCAGATTCATCTGATATGGAACATACTGGTAAATCTTGTCAGATTTTGTGGAAAATATATTCATATTTTATGAGAATTTCAGTACGAAATTGATAACTGATTGACTATTCTTAATGTTTTATCATAGGTGAACAAGTTTCTGATTACCAAATTGTACATATATCTACTGATGAAGATGAATATGGGGATGCAGTTGACAATATTTCTGAAATTAACGAGAGTAAGTTATCTTTCCTAGTATTCTTAATATAGTATTCTTAATTTAGTCTAAAGGTATTCTTAATGTAGTATAAAGGTATTCTTAAAAATAGCAGAAACGTATTCTTAATGTCATATCAGGGTATGTTTATTTTGTACTAAAGGTATTCTTATTGTATTGTAAATGTATTCTTAATGTACTATAAAGGTAGGTCTATTTTTCTGTTGGAGATCTTTTTTTTTTTTTTGTCTTGTAATGTATGTATGTGGTAAGGTATGCTTATTATATGCTAAAAGTATTCTTATTATACATTAAAAGTATGCTTAACAATGTGTGAAGATTTTAGTTAAATTTTATGAGTATAGTGATATCAGGGTATGTTTATTATATGCTAAAGGTATTCTTATTGTATTGTAAAGGTATTCTTAATGTACTATAAAGGTAGGTCTATTTTTCTGTTGGAGATCTTTTTTTTTTTTTTGTCTTGTAATGTATGTATGTGGTAAGGTATGCTTATTATATGCTAAAAGTATTCTTATTATACATTAAAAGTATGCTTAACAATGTGTGAAAATTTTAGTTAAATTTTATGAGTATAGTGATATCAGGGTATGTTTATTATATGCTAAAGGTATTCTTATTGTCTTGTAAAGGTATTCTTAATGTACTATAAAGGTATGTCTATTTTTCTGTTGGAGATCTTTTTTTTTTTTTGTCTTGTAATGTATGTATGTGGTAAGGTATGCTTATTATATGCTAAAGTTATTCTTATTATACATTAAACTATGCTTAACAGTGTGTGAATATTTTAGTTAAATTTTGTGAGTATAGTGATATCAGGGTGTGTTTACTGTGTACTAAAGGTATTCTTATTGTCTTATAAAGGTATTCTTAAAAACTGTATGAAGATAACACCGTTTATACAACTTATTAATTTTTCTCAACATAACACAGATGAATTGCATGATTTCACTGGATCTCTAATTGGATTAACAAGAGAAACGATTGATGACATGTATGAACTCTATTGCAAGCATGCGCGACTACTAGGATTTAGCGTTCGTAAGTCCACTAATCGATTCTCTTTGGGAGAGCAGCCTGTTCAAACAGGAAAACTTTTTGTATGCTCTTGTGCTGGAATGAAAACATCTACCTGTACAAAGGTTAAGAGAAAAAAAACAGGGCATACAAGAACAAACTGTAATGCATTGATGAGTGTTAAAATGAATGGCGAAGGCCTATTTGAGGTTGTTAATCATGTATTAGTGCACAATCATTCTCTCACCAGACCTGAATGGAACCATCTACACCGTTCCGAGAGGATGATCACATGTGAAAAAGGAAAAGCAATTGAAAACATGATATCTTCCGGTATGAGTGCAACCCATTCTTATCGTTATATGGTCCAAGAGGCAGGTGGTGAACAGAATATAGGACATACACTTAAAGATCATTTCAATTATGTCAATCGTGTGAAGATGAAGGTTATTGAGGGTGGAGATGCTCAAACGGTAATTGATTTGATTCAAAAGGAACAAGATGATAATGATGATTTTTTTTATAAAGTCCGATTAGATAATGAGGGAAGACTGAACAATGTATTTTGGAGAGATTCAATGATGAAGGAAGATTATAGGATATATGGTGATGTTGTTATATTTGATACAACCTATAGGACAAATAGATACAATTTAATTTGTGCTCCATTCGTTGGGATCAACAACCATTGGAAGAATGTCATGTTCGGGTGTGCATTTTTAGCTGATGAAAAAACAGAATCATTCGAGTGGTTGTTTGAGGTGTTTCAGAAGTCAATGGGAGGAAAATGTCCAGTAACTTTATTCACTGATCAAGATTTTGCAATTTCAAAAGCTATAGAAAAGGTATTATTCTCAGTTCTGTAAATGTTTGATAAATTTATGCTAAAGGTATGCTTATTATACATTAGAAGTATGCTTAACAGTGTGTCAAGATTTTAGTTAAATTTTATGAGTATAGTGATATCAGGGTATGTTTATTTTGTACTAAAGGTATTCTTATTGTCTTGTAAAGGTATTCTTAAGTTACTACAAAGGTATGTCTATTTTTCTGTTGAAGGTTTTTTTTTTTTTTTTTTGTCTTGTAATGTATATATGCTAAGGTATGATTGTTATATACTAGAGGTATGTTTATTATACATTAAAAGTATGCTTAACAGTGTGTGAAGATTTTAGTTAAATTTTATGAGTATAGTGATATCAGGGTATGTTTATTTTGTACTAAAGGTATTCTTAGTGCTATATAAAGGTATTCTTATTTGCACTTAAAGGTATCCTTATTTAGACTAATAGATAATATAATTTTTACAGGTTTTTCCTACGACAAGGCACCGGTTGTGCTTGTGGCATCTTCAACAAAACGCAGTTAGCAGGTTTGCACAACTGAAAAGCAGTCTTACATTTAAGGATTCATTCAACAAATGTTTGTCGGGATGTGTTGATGAAGCTGACTTTGAGCGTTGTTGGGAAAATATGATATCAACTTATGGATTGAAAGATCACCCTTGGTTTGAGCGACTGTACAACATAAAAGAAAAATGGTGCACAGCCTTGAGCAAGGACTTCTTTTCAGCTGGTATACGATCATCACAACGGAGTGAGAGCACAAACAATGCGATTTCTTTTAATGTCAAGAAGACAACAAGTTTGACTGAATTCTACACAGTTTTCAAAGAAACCATCCACAATTGGAGAAGCAAAGAACACCAAGATGAATTTCAATCTTCAAGGTGTATCCCTGAATCAGTTCTGTCAATGGATGGACTGTTGAAGCATGCAGCTGAGGTATATACCCTGCCACTATTCAGAAATTTTGAAAATGAATTTATCCAGTGCATATCAGCTACTTCTGTTATAGTTGGAATTCAAGACAACACAATAATATACAATGTTTCTGTTCATGATGGCCTTATCAGCCGTGTGGTCTTTGATAGTAACCTGAATTTGATAGTTTGCTCTTGCAAAAGATTTGAAGAGTGTGGTATGATGTGTTCTCATACATTGAGAATACTTCACATCAATTCAGTTCAAAGAATACCAGATCCTTACATAAAAAAACGATGGACAAAAATGGCAAAATCAGATATTTGGGATAGTTTCAAGACCACTACTGCTAGTGCAACAACCCAGACTCGTGACTGTGTTATTTGGAGGCATGAAATGGCAAGGAAGTACTACAATCTGATTTTGAAATGTGAAGATGACATAGATGCAAGAAGACTACTTGAAGAAAGTTATGACAGAGATTCTTCACAGATTAATCCAATCTCTTTAAGACATTCTACTGATCACTCCTGTTCAGTCTCCTCCAACGTTGTACAAGATCCACCTCGATCTGTCACGAAGGGACGAAGGCAGAGAATTAAAGGTCACTTTCAGAGAAAAAACAAAGATAAGGAGAAGACAACAGCAAAGGAATTTGGTTCTAAGACACCAAATGTTCATTTGTTTTAGTAGAGCTTATAAAATGTTTATGACATTTTCTCACATTGTAATTATAATACCTTTACTTTATTATTATGATATCTTTTAGCATAATAAAAACATAAGAAAATCTATCACTTATATATTACAGAAAAATAGACATACCTTTGTAGTACATTAAGAATACCTTTACAAGACAATAAGAATACCTTTAGTACACAATAAACATACCCTGATATCACTATACTCATAAAATTTAACTAAAATATTCACACATTATTAAGCATACTTTTAATGTATAATAAACATACCTCTAGTATATAACAAGCATACCTTAGCATATATACATTACAAGACAAAAAAAAAAAAAAAACCTTCAACAGAAAAATAGACATACCTTTGTAGTAAATTAAGAATACCTTTACAAGAGAATAAGAATACCTTTAGTACACAATAAACATACCCTGATATCACTATACTCATAAAATTTAACTAAAATATTCACACACTGTTAAGCATACTTTTAATGTATAATAAGCATACCTTTAGCATATAATAAGCATACCTTAAAACATACATACATTACAAGACAAAAAAAAAAAGAAACATCCAACAGAAAAATAGACATACCTTTGTAGTACATTAAGAATACCTTTACAAGACAATAAGAATACCTTTAGTACACAATAAACATACCCTGATATCACTATATTAGCATAGATTTACTTTATTATTAGGATACCTTTATTAGTTATTAGGCATACCTTATTTTTATGATACATAGTTTCGAAAAAAAATTATTCATGTAATTAGAATACCTTTACATTATAATTAGGATACCTTTACATTAAAATTAGAATACCATTTTATTTGTTTAGTACATTTACATAAAAATCATTTGTATTAGACTGCTATTTCACAAAAAAAATAATTCAATATCATAATTTCTACAAATAAACAACAGAAGTATTATACCAAAAAAAAAAAAAAAAACAACAACACATAAAGAAATTGTATTAGAACTATTCCGTACACCTGAACGTAGATGCCCGTCAACATCAACATAAAATTGCCAAAAACATATGACCAAAACATAATGTATATACCCACCAACATGAACATGCTAAAATATAAAAGATGTACATTACTACAATTTTGAAAATGTTTTCCCACATCACTTTTTCCCTTGCCTGGTTCTCCTATCATGTGCTAATTCATTCAAAGTCTTGGCTTTTTTCTTCTGATGATCTGCATTTTTTTTCTCCTTCAGTTTGTTTTTCAGTTCAGGTTTTCCTTTATAGAACGCATACACATCTTCTGTGACTTTAGTCCTCAATTCATTGATGTCTGACAGAATAAGTGTAGCGCATATTGAAGCTCTAAGTGCACGACGTACAGTAGCCTTCAAAACAAAAGGAAAACATTTATTATAATAAACAAAATTATAACATAAATTACACAAAAACAGTCAAAAATAATAAAAATCATGTGATCATACCTTCGTCATGTCAGGACTCGAATATATAAGTCCATTGAAATTTCTTACATGATGCATGACATAGACTCCACAATCAAGATCCTTGTTTGTTGTTGTCCACCTAAAGATCACCATCTCAAATTCGTAGTCAATCATCTCTTTAGCTTTAGGATGTTTTCTTGATTCAAGAAACTTTGACAATTGAGTTTTCTGAAAACACAATTAACAAAAATACAAAACATACCTTAATACACCTTAAAGGTATTCTTAATATAACATAAAGGTATTCTTAACAAAGCATAAAGGTATTCTTAACAAAGCATAAGGGTATTCTTAATACAGTATAAAGGTATTCTTAATACACCTTAAAGGTATTCTTAATACAACATAAAGGTATTCTTAATACATGCTAAAGGTATTCTTAATATAATGTAAAGGTATTATTAATATAACATAAAGATATTCTTAAAAAAAAACATATAGTTAAAAACTTACCAAAATCAATGCACTTCTATAAAACGTATTTTCCTCTCCTTGATATCTTCTATTATCCAAGTACTGAAACTTTTTATCAACAAAGTTTACTACCACTGTTGCATAGTGGCCTTCCAAACAGAATGGAACAAATATCTAAATTGAACAAAAACATCAAAACAAACCATTTATATTTACATTCATATATAAAACTTATACCTTCAAGTACACATATACATACCATATCCACATGCAACAGAGTGCTTTTATCATTTGAAGCAATCCATGCATCCCAACATGCTTTGATCTCTTTCTCATTCTCATCAACTATTGAACCATTCAAAATTTTTTCCACGTTTCTCTAATAAAAACAGAATATACATAATCAGAATAACTCACATTTACAATAAAAAAAACATTACATTGCAGTAAAAAACTTACACTATGCTCCAAACCAAACACAAATCTGCTTCTCCTACCATTGGATACAGCCTCAGCATTGACAATCAAATTCCAACATGATAAAACTGACTGGTAAATTTCAACTTTAGGGGACAATGACATCATGTCCCCCTTGGTAATGAAGTTGAAATATCCCTTTCTAAACAATTCTTCACTGTTTCATAGAAAAAATATATTAAAAATCAAATGTAAGCAGATATAATTCATTCAATTCAATGAAAAAAATAATAAATAATAACATTAAAAACCAAAAAATACTTACTCCTCTCGACCATCCATGAAAAGACAGTAGTCCACAACTTCTTTTTGAATCTGGTTTAGATCATTCAAATATTTATTTGAATTAATCATAAACTCAGAGACGTAACCAACTTCCTCAGAAATTGACCAGAAAGGTCCAAGCTCATTTATTTCAGTCACTACTTCCTCCTCATGCAAATTTGATGGACCAGCTCGATCCTCAGGACTAAGAATCTCGAATGAAGGCATCTCTGATGCAAGCTTGTTCATGGCCAAGAAATTTTCAACAACAGTATCGATATAACTGTGTAGTGCTGCATCAGAGAAAAAGGCTTGAGAACCAGTATCCTCAGGAGGCGTACTAGAGAGCTTCTCCTCGATATCCTTTTTAACACCCAACAACTTCTCCATGTGATACTTAGTAACCACAGAAATATCTCTTTGAAATAAAAGAAATGATTCATGAGTAGCCTGCACATGAAGGTAAAAATAAGTTTAATAAAGGTTAAAGGTATCTCTAATGCCACTTAAAGGTATCCCTAATGAAACTTAAAGGTATCACTAATGAAACTTAAAAGATGTATGATTTGATGAACTTACATCCTTGGCCATTTTTCTGATATCATTGTCATCAGGTTCTCCCTCTGGTAAAACAAACTTTATAAACCTTCCACCTTCTTCATTTGCATCTTTGTGAGCAACAGAAGGACCAGAATCATCATCATTCCCAACAGCAGCACCAGTATCATCACCAACATTAACAGCAGCAGCCTCACCACCCACACCACCAATATTACCATCTTTAGATATTGGGAATACGTTAACCAACATCTCCGCATCGCCATACGGACCAGCCTCAGCCTCCTCATCACATCTACTGTCCATTTTGTCATCTGTCCAATGTTGAATTAATGGGAGAGAGCGAGGCTCCTCAATCCCCTGCCATTTAAATCTATGCAAATACACCATTTGCAAGACAATGACACAACAATTTAAACAGGTCGTCTTCCCTGTGTGGTAGTTGTTCACAGATTCACATATCCTCTCCAAAACAAAATTACACCAGTCATAATTGCGAATGTTTCCCACATCCATCAAAGGTCTTAAGAAGCTCAGACTCACTAAACGGTTTGAAGATGGAGCCAAAAAAACAGACATCACATACACCACAAATAATCTCTTAAAATCCTCCCCCCCATCAGGAAAACGAGAAGTCAAAACAACATACAAACTCTTAACAGTTGACCTAGACTCAATACCATAATTGTCCTTTAACATAACATAATTGTCCTCAATATCAGATTTCCCAAATTTTACTACATCGAGTTTTCCCCTGGGAAGCATAAAAATGTCAAAAACATCATCTGCAGTAATAGCAAAACTACGGAATCTATCCACTGTTAGCATACGACTACGACCATTGAAACAATTTACTAACCATGTCACCAACATTCTATTCAGTCTAGTCAAGCGCATACTCAATAACCCCCCAAAACCAATAGCTTCAACATCAGCCCTTTGTCTTTCGTTTAAAGACTGTACAAGTTCAGCTACACCACGAAGTGTGCATGTTGTATAAATCAAACTGCAACAAATAAAAACATAAGAAAATCTATCACTTATATATTACAGAAAAATAGACATACCTTTGTAGTAAATTAAGAATACCTTTAAAAGACAATAAGAATACCTTTAGTACAAAATAAACATACCCTGATATCACTATACTCATAAAATTTAACTAAAATATTCACACACTGTTAAGCATACTTTTAATGTATAATAAGCATACCTTTAGCATATAATAAGCATACCTTAAAACATATATACATTACAAGACAAAAAAAAAAACAAAGAAACCTAGACATACCTTTGTAGTAAATTAAGAATACCTTTAAAAGACAATAAGAATACCTTTAGTACAAAATAAACATACCCTGATATCACTATACTCATAAAATTTAACTAAAATATTCACACACTGTTAAGCATACTTTTAATGTATAATAAGCATACCTTTAGCATATAATAAGCATACCTTAAAACATATATACATTACAAGACAAAAAAAAAACAAAGAAACCTCCAACAGAAAAATAGACATACCTTTGTAGTAAATTAAGAATACCTTTAAAAGACAATAAGAATACCTTTAGTACAAAATAAACATACCCTGATATCACTATACTCATAAAATTTAACTAAAATATTCACACACTGTTAAGCATACTTTTAATGTATCATAAGCATACCTTTAGTATATAATAAGCATACCTTAAAACATACATACATTACAAGACAAGAAAAACAAAAAAACCTTCAACAGAAAAATAGACATACATTTGTAGTAAATTAAGAATACCTTTACAAGACCATAAGAATACCTTTAGTACACAATAAACATACCCTGATATCACTATACTCATAAAATTTAACTAAAATCTTCAAACACTGTTAAGCATACTTTTAATGTATCATAAGCATACCTTTAGTATATAATAAGCATACCTTAAAACATACATACATTACAAGACAAGAAAAACAAAAAAACCTTCAACAGAAAAATAGACATACATTTGTAGTAAATTAAGAATACCTTTACAAGACCATAAGAATACCTTTAGTACACAATAAACATACCCTGATATCACTATACTAATAAAATTTAACTAAAATCTTCAAACACTGTTAAGCATACTTTTAATGTATCATAAGCATACCTTCAGTATATAATAAGCATACCTTAGTATACATGCATTACAAAACAAAAAAATTATACTGTTAAAGCATACCTTTAGAAACATGCATTAAAAACCAACAACAAAAACAAAAACAAAGAATTACTGAACTGCAAAAACATACTAAATCAAACGAAAAATGAAACCATACCTGTCCTTTTTCACAGATACAGTGTCGAAGGCCTTCCGAGCCCTCTTCCTCCCAACCTTGTTCTCAGGATCTTGTCTACTTTCAATCTTTGGTGCCATCTAAGAACATGCAAACATATAAGAAAACCGGAGATACAAAACACTAAACATTCAAAAAAAGTTCAAAAACCCTACGAAAAATAGGGTTTTAATGTTCAAAAACACTACGAAAATTAGGGTTTCAGCAACTAGCAACTGCACTACACACACTACAGTATTAACAGACAGAAAACACACAAAAACACAAAAACGGAGAAGAATCGAAGGAGAAAAATATGCAAAAAAAAATCGAAACGAACCTGAGATAAAACTTCAACAAATAACCGAGTTAAACTACCGATTTCAAAGAACAAGTTGAGCGCGAGAGATCAGAAAACACACAAAAACACAAAAACGGAGAAGAATCGAAGGAGAAAAATATGCAAAAAAAAATCGAAACGAACCTGAGATAAAACTTCAACAAATAACCGAGTTAAACTACCGATTTCAAAGAACAAGTTGAGCGCGAGAGATTTGAACGCACGATCGAGCACGTAGCGAAAAGAAAGGAGGAGAAGATGAACCGCCAGAGAGAATGAAATCCAAAAATTGAAAAAAAAAAAATATTCCTTTTATACTTCTGCAGTCGGGTCGGGTAGTCGGGTCGGGTCGGACCAGGTGCATGGATCCAGGATCCATGCACCTGGTGTACAAAAGTTTTTGTGATTTTTAATATACAATACTTTAATTAAAATACTAAATTTATAGTGTAATTATTTTATATATACTTATACTATGTCATTGATAAAATCTTTAATATATACTAAAGTATGACTAATTGTTGTTTAAAATCCAAAATGATAAAAAAAAAAAAAAAAGAATACAGAAGAAAAATAATATAACACATGTAATCTTTTCAAGAAGATCTTGAAATGTAAGGAACTCTTGATTTTGTGGATATTGAATTATGTTGCTAGCTATCCTTGGTACTCTAAATTTAGCTTAGTTTAAAAATACTAAATTCAAAATGTAACTTTTTTATATATATGTTTATAATATATTATTGAAACACTCTTTAAATATATATATATATATATATATATATGTTTGTGTGGAATTAATTGTAGTCTAAGATTCAAAATAAGAAAAATAAACAAACATGTAATTTCTTCAATATTAGTTTGAAATAAAATATAAAGTACTGTAAATATTGAATTATGTTATTATTCTTAACAAAGAGTTTTTTAATTAATGTCTCTATTTAGTTTAATTTAATTTATTTATCTAGAAGGATTAAAAATGTTATGAAAATTGGATGAAACATCCATAATTATATACAATAGTTGACGTATTTAATTCCACAATAAATTTAAAAACTCATGTGAGACGGTCTCACGGATAATTTCTGTGAGACGAATCGTTATTACTCATGAATTGAATCAATATCCACAAATTCTTATACAGATTGTTAATTGTGAATAATGAGTTGATCCGTCTCCCATTACAGAATCCGTAAAATGGTATCACATAATACTTATCTGCTATCTATATCGATATATAACTCTTAAAAATCCTGAAACCTTATACATATAGTTATCCAATGTTTAGAGTCCAGACCACATTATTTGTTGCTGATTATTGGTTTGAAGTGAGAATTAATTTAAACCACTCAAAAATGTAATTTAATATAAACAATTAAGCATTGACCATATTCAAAAATCTAGAAAGTCTTTAAAATAAAAAATAAAAATGTTGTGCCTGCTGGCTACTAGCTCTTGTGCTCAGTCATTACCAACTTAAATATAATATTAGCTGTATCAAAAGTGGTCAGTGATTAGTTTAGATTTACAATTAAATTAATATACTCTTAATTCCAACTTTATCTCAGACAGATACATATTGCGCCATAATTATGAGACCAAACTGCTATTAACACTAACACGTGATAACTAATCATATTATTTATTGATATTTTAATAATATATTGTGTGTATATATGTTACATATTAAGAAAAGAATATAATATTGATATATGGATAAATAGAATTATAACAATTTTAGCATAAATATTTCTGTAATTTAGTGTGCAATTTACTATTTTGTAATAATGACCGGTTTCTGGACCTTGATTGAAAGAGAAAAACTGTATTTGTTTGACCTTCCAAAAAACAAAAGCAAAAACTATATTTGTTTGCATTGTAATAATAATTAATTTTCTAAGACCATCTCCGGATTTTCCTGTTAATCTTACACAATTTTTATGTAATAACTGCCAATGATCTCCAACAGTTTACATTATTCTCTGCATCAAAAAAGAATATTTCATAATATTCTTTATTAATTAATTAATTTAACATTTTATTTATTATAAATATTTGTTATTATTGTTAAATAATCTATTTTTCATCTTTATTATTTTCGTAAATCTAGTTCAGATATATCCTCATCCTTAATAATATTCAATATGGATATTTTACAAATATTTTCGTAAATCTAGTTCAGATATATTCGTATATCCTTAATAAGTTCTATAATATTCAATATGGATATTTTACAAATATTTTCGTAAATTTAGTTCAGATATATCCTCATCCTTAATAATATTTATAATAATATTCAATATGGATATTTTACAAATATTTTCGTAAATCTAGTTTAGATATATCCTCATCCTTAATAATATTTATAATAATATTCAATATGGATATTTTACAAATATTTTCGTAAATCTAGTTCAGATATATTCTTATATCCTTAATAAGTTCTATAATATTCAATATGGATATTTTACAAATATTTTCGTAAATCTAGTTCATATAAATCCTCATCCTCAATAATATCAATAAATTTGTAGCAATCTTATTATTAATAAATCTTTATCAATTACTTACCTAATATCTATATATAGGTCATAGATCATGCATTCATTTGCACTCCTAAGTTACATATTCTTTGTAATGTCTATATCTCGTGGTCAAAATTACAAGACAATTGAAGATCGACATTTGTGTCGTATTTATTTAGATATTACACAAGATCCAATTGTAGGGCGGAATCAAACCATGAAAATGTATGTTGTATTGTATTTTTTTTTTCCAAAATCGGAATGGTTATAATAGCACTTAATATAAAAAATGAGGAAAAAATGAATACAAAGTAAAAATAATAAAAAAGAACTTAAAAACAAAATAAAATAAGAAAAGAAAAAGAATAAAATAAATAATAAATAATGATAAAAAAAATGAATACAAAGTAAGAATATAGAAAAAGAAATTAAAAATAAAATAAAATAAGAAAATAAAATGAACAAAATAAATAAATAAATAAATAAGAAAAAAAAAAAAAAAGATGGCGCAAGGTTCTGTGGATAGTTGGCGCAAAATCAGCGGTTAATATGAGATGGCACAGGAGATGAAAACAGGCGCCATCAAATTGTGATGACGCTCACAATTTGATGGCGCCTGTTTTCATCTCCAACAATAATATCTCCAACAATAAATCTTTTCTCTGCGCCATCTCATATTAACGGCAAAACATCTCTGCGCCTCTTTTCTCACGCAAAACATCTTTTCTCTGTGTCATCTCATATTAACCGCTGGTTTTGCGCGCCATCAACTATCCATGCAAAACATCTTTTCTCTAACATCTTTTTCTCTGTGTCATCTCATATTAACCGCTGGTTTTGCGCGCCATCAACTATCCATGCAAAACATCTTTTCTCTAACATCTTTTAACCGCTGGTTTTGCGCGCCATCTCATATTAACCGCTGGTTTTGCACCAACTATCCACAGGTCAAACAGCTGGTTTTGCACCAACTATCCACAGGTCAAACCTTGCGCCATCTTTTTTTTTCTTATTTATTTATTTATTTATTTTGTTCATTTTATTTTCTTATTTTATTTTATTTTATTTTTAATTTCTTTTTCTATATTCTTACTTTGTATTCATTTTTTTCTTATCATTATTTATTATTTATTTTATTCTTTTTCTTTTCTTATTTTATTTTGTTTTTAAGTTCTTTTTTATTATTTTTACTTTGTATTCATTTTTTCCTCATTTTTTATATTAAGTGCTATTATAATCATTCCGATTTTGGAAAAAAAAATACAATACAACATACATTTTCATGGTTTGATTCCGCCCTACAATTGGATCTTGTGTAATATCTAAATAAATACGACACAAATGTCGATCTTCAATTGCCTTGTAACTTTGACCACGAGATATAGACATTACAAAGAATATGTATAAAAAGAAATTAGGAGTGCAAACGAATGTATGATCTATAACCTATATATAGATATTAGGTAAGTAATTGATAAAGATTTATTAATAATAAGATTGCTACAAATTTATTGATATTATTGAGGATGAGGATATATATGAACTAGATTTACGAAAATATTTGTAAAATATCCCTATTGAATATTATAGAACTTATTAAGGATATAAGAATATATCTGAACTAGATTTATGAAAATATTTGTAAAATATCCATATTGAATATTATTATAAATATTATTAAGGATGAGGATATATCTGAACTAGATTTACGAAAATAATAAAGATGAAAAATAGATTATTTAACAATAATAACGAATATTTATAATAAATAAAATGTTAAATTAATTAATTAATAAAGAATATTATGGAATATTCTTTTTTGGTGCAGAGAATAGTGTAAACTGTTGGAGATCATTGGCAGTTATTACATAAAAATTGTGTAAGATTAACAGGAAAATCCTGTGCACTGTTGGAGATGGTCTAAGTTATTAATTAGAAAGTCAAAACACAGCCAAAGAGGTGATAGCTTACTGTTGGAGATGCTCTAAGTTATAAACAAAACTTATATGCACCTGTGGCACGGATCCTAGATCCGTGCCCCTGACCCGACCCGGCGCGTGGGCCGCACCCACGCGCCTCCACGCGCACCCCTACCTGATCTGGTGTGCGCCCACGCACACCAAATTTCACACTATGTGATTCAGTGATAGGTATTATATATGTACTCTATAGGTGTTATATATGTACTTTGTAGGTGTTATAGTTATATTATATGATTCAGTGATAGGTGTTATAGTTATACTCTATAGGTGTTATATATATACTCCTTAGGTGTTACATCTATGTTCTTGAGGTATCACATATATAGAAGATTTCATATTATGTGATTCAGTGATATGTGTTATATGTATACTCTATATGAGTTATATATATACTCTTTATGTGTTATATGTATGTTCTTGAGGTATCACATATAAAGAAGATTTCATATTATGTGATTGAATGATAGGTGTCATATATATACTCTATAAGTGTTATATGTATGTTCTTTAGGTGTTATAATATTTTCATAACACCTGAAGGAACTGTGTTTATTATATATCATAGATGCATGTAATTTTATATCACCTATAGAGTATCTTTGTAATACCTTTAAAATATTTTGATAACATCTGAAGGAATTGTATTTATTATACTCTATAGGTGTTATAAATATACTCTTACGGTGTTACATGTATGTTTTTGAGGTATTATATATAAAATAGAGAGAGAGAGAGAGAGAGAGAGAGAGAGAGAGATTTAATTTATTCATTTAAGTGGTGGTCTGAGGAAGGGGTGCATGATATATAAGGTCACCATACATTGTGTAAAGTTGATTGGACAAAAAATCACTAAAGAATGAAATGCCAAAAATTGCATATAACATATTAGTCTAGAGCATGAAGATGGACCATGAATCATTTAAGGTGAAAGAAATGACATTCACAAAAAGAGAACACATTGCAAGAAAATAAGGAATATTATAAGAAAACATCAACACAAAGGAAAGGATTGGACTGAGTTCACTGGAAACAGTATTCAGATTCAAAGAGAAAATGAAGAGTTACTAATATGATCGACAAATGTTAATAGATTCTTGTAGGAAGAACCCGCTTCATTCACAGTACTCTTTTCACATGCTTCTTTCAGTGCCAATGCATTTGCCTTCAAATCATGATTGGAAAACAAGAAGTCAATTTTCTTCTTGATTTCATGACTCCATCTAATCCCATTTTCATCGGAACTAATCCTCAATTCAGTCTCCCACTTATCACAAACATAATTCTGGTTATGGAATTGATCTGCAAAATAAGGCCAGCAAAGAAATTAGAGAAATCTCAAAAGCATTTGGATCGCTTCTTGAGAAGGGTTTGAAGAGAGAGGAAATTGTGCAGAGACATTTGAAATTGTCTTCCCAAACCAGTTCCCAACCACCGCCACTACGCACAACCACCCTATCGGCTGAAACAACCCACGAAGAAAAAGGAAGCAGATCGAGTTGAGAAGAAGAAGGAAGCAGGAGGAGAAGAAGAAGAAGGAAGCAAATCGGTTGAAGAAGAAGAGGAGGAAGAAGAAGAGGAAAAATCTGGGTGAAAGTAATATATATATATATATATATATATAATGGGTGTGGGTCGGGTGGTCAGGTTGGGGGGGCACGGATCCCGAGGCACATAAGTCCCACTCCTAAGTTATTAATTAGAAAGTCAAAACACAGCCAAAGAGGAAGGGACCATGAACTTAGGCAAGCGGGCACGATCACCCCTCAACTTTTAAGAATGTTATTTATATGTTACTTTTTCTAATATTTTTTATTTATATTATTAATTTATAAAGCTTTTTTTTTTTTTTTTACATTGTAAAGATTTATCTAATTTTTTCTTCGTGGACTGAATGTTGACTTGTCTCCTGAGAGATAGTTCACGTGCGACATGATTCAAGTATGTATTTTATATGTATAAGTATGTATTTTTCAACTTTAAATATGTGTTTTATAAATATGTTTTTACAGGTATAAATATGAGTATGTCATTTACAGTTATAAATATGTTTTTTTATACTATAAATATGTGTTATGCAAAACCATTGCACGTGAGACGGTCTCACATGAGTTTTTGTGTTTAATATGAGTACAATATAATCATATCTTACTAGATATTTTAACTAACATACGTTTTCACTATTTACTTTTACTTTAAGGCAAAAACTTATATACATTTGAGATACATAGGGGCACAAATTTAGGTGTTATATACATGCTCTTCAAGTGTAATAATATACTATACAAGTGTTACATTTCATGGTGTTATACATATACTCTACATATATCATATGTATATAAGAATATACATGTAATACATGAAGAATATACACATAATACTTGTAGAGTATATATGTAACATCATATGATGATTAATTTGGGAGCAACGTACCCTCGGGGCACACAAGTGTCACTCTTACTTTAAAATCCCAAAATTTGAAAGTCTGAATTTTCTCAATCCACGTAGGCTCTTTCTGAATGCACTCAAAGCTATTTCACACAAGCTTGTGTGTGACGATCTCAAGGGTAATTTTTATGAGACGGATTATTTTAACCCACTAACCAAACCTATTTTCACAAATTTATTTGTGAATTTTGAAGAGTGGACTGTGGGTTGACCCAACTTACATAAGATAATCCGTGAGACAGTCTCATGTAAAACTTACTCAAACTATTTATGTTTTTCACATACGTATAGTCATCTTTATTTATTTATTTAAATAAGCTTGAGAGAGTGGATACGAGGTACACAATAAGAACTAAAAGACTTGCTTGACCCAGGTTCGAATCTAGTTATCACAATTTACACGATGTTATTTAAACTAGAGGACTCCTGATGTATATCTATATATTTTGTATCGAACTATATAGATACTCAACATCATTAAATTATATCAAATATCAATGGTAAATGATAGTGGTTTAGAAACATTTAAATAAAACATAGAGTAGTAGTATGTTGAATAATAAAAGACTTGGTAATAAAGAGGGTAGGTAATAGTAAGAAAATTGATAAAGCAGGCAGCCCTGCACGTTTTTGGGATGCGAGAGGAGCTGTTAGGTGGTTTATTCTATTTTATTCATTTTCCATGACAATACCACCACTCCCCCATATGCATTGCATCTTCAACCACACCACCATTTTCAACCATCTCTCTCTCTCTCTCTCTCTCTCTCTCTCTCTGAGTTTTGTGTGTGTCTGTGTGAGAGAAAGAGAGTTTGTGCTTGTGTGAGTTCACTTATGCAAGAAGTGAGTTGCTGCAACTAAATTTAGTGGAAGCCCAGAAAGCAAGTTCTCTTATAGAGGCACCTCTTTTATTGTGTAAGTCTTCTCTCTCTCTCTCTCTCTCTCTCTCAAAGAGTAGCCAGCTTGCTACAGTTTTCTTCTGGTCATGCTATCTTTTCATCAGAATCAAGAAGACATCGATGGCTTTGTCTTTAAACCTATATTATCAGTTTATTTGCAAGATTCATGTTCATGATCTGAAAATCTGCACATGATCCAACTTTATCTTACAAAAAACAGATCAGAAAGCTGTTAGAAATGGTCAAAACTCTTCCTTTCTGCACAGTAGAAAGCTTTTAGTTGTTAAAGACGCCACCTTTCACGCATTTCTGTGTTTTTATACAAAAAAGTCAATATATCCATCCTTCCTCTTTCCTTCTTTAATTTTTATTCTGAATTTCGTTTAATCCTAGGTTTCTACACAAAAACTTACATGATACCAATCCAAGATCCAAACCCACTAATCTTTATTTTCGTGGATTGACTCTGTTGCTCAAGGTTACGTGGTTTGAGTAAGAGAAACTGTTTGTTATTGGGCATTATTCCTTGGATTAAATCTTGAACAAATACCCACACTTTGCCTAATTTCTTGTTTTCAAAAAGTTAAACTAGTTGTCTGTCAACATCAGGTCCTGGCTTAATTGGTTTCCAGATTTTGTGGTCCAATGTTAGTTATCCTAATAATTTAATGCTTGAATTCTAGCATCAATTCGAGGTTCTTGTCAACCATCTAAATTCTACTCACTTGTGCTTCAAGATCTGTGAACCAATCAAACTTAGGTAGTTAATAGTATCTTCTATTGTTTTGGTAAAATTAGTAGATGAATAGTGTTATCATCAGGCTTGAGAAAGTTGAATTTTGGGATTTTGGTTTGTTCTTCTTTGCAGAGCCATGGATAATGGCGTTCATGATAAACTGCTAAGTTCAGAAGGGAAGGAGGAAAGTGATTTGAAAGCCAGAGTTTACGACGAATCCAAGAAAATATGGAGGGTAGCATTTCCTGGGATTATAGCAAGAGTTGCATCTTTTGGAACCATAATTGTGACTCAGTCGTTTATCGGCCATATAAGCTCCGTTGATCTTGCTGGTTACGCTCTCGTCCAGACTCTCACAGTCCGTTTTGTCACTGGAATCCTCGTACGTTCTTTAACTTTTCGTGTGATCAATGTGCATAGTCTTAGTGTTGTTTTATTGGATTTGAACAATTTGATTCGCAGGTTGGAATGTCGAGTGCTACAGAAACTCTCTGTGGACAAGCATATGGTGCAAGACAGTACCATATGATGGGCATTTATTTGCAAAGATCATGGATTGTTGATTTCTTAACTCTAACCCTCATACTTCCCCTGTTTATCTTTGGAGCCCCCTTGTTTAGACTATTTGGAGAGGAATCGAGCATTGCCGTGTCAGCAGGATACATCTCGTGGTGGTTCATTCCAATGGTCTACAATTTTGTCTTCACTTTGACTATGCAAATGTACCTCCAAGCTCAGCAAAAGAACAGCTTTGTCGCCTGGATATCTATCGTGCAGCTTATAATACACGTCCCGTTGTCCTATTTATTTGTCTATAATTTGAACTGGGGAGTTGCGGGTGCAATGGGTGCACTTTGCATATCTTCTTGGTTTGTAGCTTTTGCTGAACTTGGATATATCATGGGAGGCTGGTGCCCTCAGACATGGACGGGATTTAGTACTGCTGCTTTTCAGGATTTATTGCCTGTAATAAAGCTCTCGATATCCTCTGGGATAATGGTTTGGTAATAATCTATGTAACTCATATTGGAGTTTCTTTCAAACTAGAATTAATCTATTATGTCTTGGGGTAATAAGTAATCTGAATGCTTTGCAGCTTGGAGTTATGGTACAATTCTATACTCGTCTTGTTGGCGGGCTACATGAGTAATGCCGAGGTGGCCATATCCGCCTTTTCTATTTGGTGAGTCTTGGATTCAATCTTGTTTTGTCTTCTCAAAATACGCATTCAGAACTGATTAACCTCTATTTTGCAGCCTAAATATTAACGGTTGGGAGTTCATGATCTGTCTCGGATTTCTTGGGGCTGCCTGGTATGCTCTAATGAAGACCTAATGCATAAATCTTTGCTATCTTTTTCCAGATGTTATCTGTGTTGACATCTGCTTCTTTTGTGCAGCGTGCGGATTGCAAATGAGCTGGGACGAGGAGATGCTAAAGCTACGAAATTCTCTATCAATGTCCTCATAACTACTTCAGTCGTGATTGGGCTGTTCTTTACAATTCTTTGCTTAGCATTTGGGCATAACATAGGATACTTGTTCACGGATGATGTTGCAGTTGCAAGCACCGTCTCAGATCTCTCTCTCCTGCTTGCTATCTCTGTCTTGCTTAACAGCATTTATCCAGTACTTTCAGGTCAGTTAAACTATATTCTTTCTCGAAATTCTTACAAGACTATCTTGAAGTTTCTTTTTTAAAATTTGTATCTTTTCTTGTGGAACAGGGGTGGCTGTAGGAGCAGGTTTGCAAGGAACAGTTGCAATAATCAACCTATGTTGCTTTTATTTGATCGGAATACCAGTCGGAGCTGTACTTGCATATGTAGCTCATCTTGAAGTTCAGGTAAAACAGAGAACTATATTCATAGCCTCGTATTGATGATTGGAGAAACCGTTGTACATGTCTGAAATTGCTGTCTGAATCACATTTACAGGGTATATGGATCGGAATGAACCTGGGAGTCTTCGCTCAGACATTGGCGCTTGGCTACATGGCGTGGAAAACGGATTGGGACAAACAGGTTATGATAGCTTCTGAACGACTTCAACGTTGGTACCTTAAATCATCTGAAGAACCTGCAAATGGCAACGGGCATGCTTGACACGAGGGAGACTATCCAATACAAAGTTGAAGCTAATGTAATGAGATTTTTTTTCGATTTAACCTTGCGACAAGCTGCTTGATAGACTTATGATCAGTGCATTAGATATCTGAAGCTGGATTAAAGCCAAGTGGTCTAAATTCTTAAGCTGATTGTTTTCACAAAATGAGGGCGAAAATGAAGTGGTTACTAGTCGAACTCATTGTGATCTTGCTTATGATCCCCATCTCGTACAACTACTACATTGTCTTAAACGATTGATAATCGTACATCACAAGCATAACTGTAGCTTTTTTTGAATACAACAGAGGAAAAAAAAGCATCTCCTTTTCTTAACCAGAAAAAAATCAAACCAAAGATGCTCTAACTTTAGTATTTATGCTGCAATCTTTATGAAGAAATCAAGTCTAAGAATCATTTTTAAGAATGAGAATGTCACTGAATTGGTGCCTGTATAGATGTGAAAATTCTAAAACTATGTTCTCCGAACACGGATAATATTGCAGTAGAAACGAATATAAACAACACGATTCAAGATGAATCCCTCGACCCCTCAAACTTCTTAGTTATTAGTAATAGTTGTGCATATTTGGCACAGATTTTAGTCTTACAATGAAGACTCCCTGATGTTATTTCATTGTCTAAACTATATTTTCTATCAAAGTGAAGTGGACTCATGTACTCAGTTTCCCACTGATTATGTGTGTTTCTTCTCTTTATTCACATGATCTTTGTATCACTCAAAATGAAATCAAGAATATATGCTTATTCTTCCACTATGAATGTGAAGCGAAATCAGAGCAAAATCTTTTAAGTGTCAGTTCCATTTTCTTCTTGTTTAATTTTTGCTTTCTTCTTTGTATCACATCTTGTCATGCACAAGATTCTGCACCATTTTACTTTTATAACTCACATATTCGAGCTTTGTCTGAAGACTTGGCATAAACAGTCTGTCTTTTGTCCTCATGAAGGTTCGAACCCTGAATGCTTTATCATTGTGTCATGCCCGTCACACACCAGCAACGTTCATTAGGTGTATGGATTCTATAAATACTGGTGGGATTTGTTTAAGTTTGAACGCAGAGAAATTGCTCGAAGAAAGAAATACCTGGTTAAGATTGAAAAGAGGCATATTTTCTTGATTGTGGTGATCTTGTAACTTGTTTCTTCAATGTGCATAAACTCTTCAGTTTTTCTCATGATTTTCTTTTTTTCAGGCCATGGATAACAGCATACAACAGAGTCTTGTGGAGCCAACATTAGAAGAGAATGATGATCTGAAGAGGAAAATTTATGAAGAATCCAAGAAAATATGGAGAGTTGCATTGCCCAGTGTTATCTCAAGAGTAACTTCATTTGGAACCATCGTTGTTACTCAATCATTTATCGGACACATAAGCTCAACCGATCTTGCAGGCTATGCGCTTGTCCAAACCTTAAGCGTTCGGTTTGTCAATGGAATAGTGGTATGTTCAAGTTCAAAACCATTCACACACCTAAAACATGCTAAAAATGAAGAAACACGTTCTAATCCTTTTTACATGTTTCTCAGATTGGAATGTCGAGTGCAACTGAAACCCTTTGTGGCCAAGCATTCGGAGCAAGACAATATCACATGATGGGAATTTTCTTGCAAAGATCCTGGTTCGTTGATCTGGTCACATTAACCATCCTACTTCCTGTGTTTGTCTTCGCGAAACCAATCTTTAAGCTACTGGGTGAGGAAGAAGCCATAGCAAACTCTGCAGGATACATTTCTTTATGGTTCATTCCATTTCTTTATAGCATTGTGTTTGCATTAACCATCCAAATGTATCTCCAAGCACAACAGAAAAATATGGTCATTGCATGGCTTTCTGTTATGCAATTCGTTCTCCATATTCCCTTATCTTGGCTCTTCGTGCACGTTCTGCATCTTGGAATAAACGGAGCAATGGGTGCGCTTTGTATATCTGCATGGTTTCTTGTGTTCGGAGAGTTCTTTTACATCTTTGGAGGATGGTGCCCTGATACATGGAAAGGTTTCACAGTGGCTGCTTTTAAAGACATTCTTCCTGTCATCAAGCTTTCTATATCCTCTGGTGTCATGGTTTGGTAAATCGGATCGGATCATCCTAGGTTAAATTTGATGTTAAACCATGTAATATCATCTTCATGATCTACCATTTTTTTATCTTACAGCTTGGAGCTGTGGTACTATGCGATTCTTGTCTTACTAGCCGGATACATGAACAACGCCAAGGTTGCAATATCTGCATTCTCTATATGGTATGTCTTTTGATTCCTTGACCTGTAGAAGCTCGAGACAGTGGCTTTCGTGTTTCACAACGTCTCGAGCTTTTATTGGGAGTTTCACTAGGAGTAGCGACGCCATTTCATATTCTATGTTGGGACAATTTTCAGCCTCAATATCAGTGGTTGGGAATTCATGATCAGCCTGGGCATTATGGGAGCTGCAATGTATGCTTTTTCTGCTCATATATACTTCCTTCTTCTTGCATGAAAGATTACGTCTCAGTTATGAGTTACTCTGTTTCCCAAGCAGAGTACGAGTGGCAAACGAGCTAGGGAGAAGCGATGCAAAAGCTGCAAAATTTTCTATCAAGGTTCTGATCATCACATCAGTACTAATAGGGCTGTTTTTCTGGATTCTCTGCCTGGTTTTCGGCAACAAGATCGGATACTTGTTCACTGAGGAAGAAGAAGTTGCCAAGAGCGTTTCAGATCTCTCTCTTCTACTTGCTTTCTCAATGTTGCTCAATGGGATCTATCCAGTTCTCTCAGGTTCAACATCTTCATTCTCACCTGTGTCACATGAATTCATCGAGCTCGTATTTGAGTGATTTTGATGGATTTATAAAGGAATGTTGATCTCCATCAGGAGTGGCAGTAGGAGCAGGTTTGCAGGCGAAAGTCGCGATCATTAGCTTCGTTTGCTTCTATGGTGTTGGACTACCCATTGGAGCTGTGCTTGGATATGTCCTTCATTTCCAAGTGAAGGTGATGTTATTTCATCAGTTATTTAATCTTTGGTAAATTCTCCTATCTATCTATCTATCTATCTAGTGTGCAAAACCTAATACAGGGAATATGGGTTGGAATGATAAGTGGAGTTCTCACTCAGACATTTGCACTCACCTTCATGACATGGAAAACAAACTGGGATCATGAGGTAAATCCGTGCCCACACGACACCAATAAAAGCTCTATGAAACAACATAATTGTTCACAACTACTTTGTTTTTCTTAGGTTCTCGTAACCTCAGCACGTCTCAAGAGATGGTACTTGAAATCGGGTGAAGGAGATAAGGAACACGACTCAGATCATGCTTGAGAACTCACCGGTAATATGATCAACTCAAGAACGAATGATCAGTCGGGAGAAAAAATATTTGGATATTTCCGAGGGAAAAAGGAAGATTCCTATCCTGATCTTCACAACTTTGTTGATTAATATGTATTGGATTCCAACTCTTACAAGTATTGTAATCTTGTCGATCCAAGTCTTCACCGAGTAATATGATTTTTTTTTAAATGACAATGTGTATTTCAATAGCAACTATGTACTGTGTACACATATTCTCAAGAAACCTCAAGAAAGGCAAATTGCAATTATTGATTATGAAATTTAAGCTTTATACAAAGATTACAGCTCAGTGTAAAAAGTAGGATCTTGCAAATCAGTGAGAATGTGAGATTGTACAGTATAATGTGTGGAAAGAACTCACACAAAAAGGTTATGTCATCAGATTATCTTCTCAGTAAATTATAGGCTGGCAAGTCTTTCACAGTAGATACATCTCCCATAGTCATCTCGCGCTCTAGCTGTGATCTCGTAGACTTGAGAACATCCTACACATAGATATACGTACGAGTTCATAGCAGATGAAGAAGAGATGGAAAGTGATTATTGATAGACTATAAACTCGATAAGAAAAGGGATCTGCTCTTACGTTAAATTCCATGTATGACGCGCGCTTTGCAAGCCACTGTGCGTCCAGCAACTTGAAAGCGACACAGAAAATGTTGTCAAAAGCCATATCATCGTGAGTCAGCATTTCCAGAAAGCACCGTCCAGCCACTGAGCTAGGATTACCTGCACAAGGATCTCCTACTTAGGAAAGTTGACTTGAAGGTTTGAACAAGTCTTGGACAAGAATTGACAATATATGCTCTTTTTAAAGGAAAACAAAAAATATTTCCCCACAATGGTTGGACTTTGCATGAGTTATTCCAGTAGCATTAGTTGACATCTAACAGATAGATCGAAGGAGATGAAGATCATCAAGAATAGAGAGTACACTGATAAATATCTAGGGAAATACTGAAATAACCTAACAGAACCCTTCCACACCTGATTGAAGATCTAACATTTGAATCAGCATAAAGGAAATATTGATGCCAGCCACAGCGAATGGATACTCCCATTCAGACCTGTCTCCATCTCTCTTGTTCAACAGATTTTGAAATGCTTCCTATCATAGTGAAGAGCAGAAAAGGATAAATAAACATAAAAAAGAACAAATTAATATCAAATTTTAATCTCAAATTCATGTGAGGACATCATGGCAAATATTCTCCTTTTTCCTGCCACCAACACATTGGTCTACAAAACTTTCCCTTCAACCCAACCAGACAGCATTTGGCAAGAACATAGGTCCCAGTCAAAAGGATATACAAGTTTCCCTTCTATTCAGTTCTTGCAAGACATTTACTTTTTGCTTGCTCACTTATGCTTTCTAGCTTTTGCATGATTATTTTATAGTGAGCCACATGAGCAGAGATATGGAAAAGAAAAGTGAGTTTCAGCAGGAACTTGACCTTCTACATTTATTCATAACTACAGCATGTTACTTAACATCTGACAATAGTTTCCAATTCAAAGAAACAATTATAGGAAAAAAATACTAAAAGATTATTTCAATGCAGGAAAAACAAAATACGAACCGGGTATGTCTTGGCAAAGAAGATTAAATTCTCCAAAGATATGAAGCCTCCACCCCTGAAAATTGTCCATAAATTTCAACAAAAAATTCCAGCTCATACGCATGTATCTCAATGTTTAATTAGATATCACCACACACCTGAAATCTGTAGAAGGATCACATCCCTGCCAACCCATGTCTTTCCAAGCCACTGATTTAAGAGCTGGAAGTTGCCTATCCGGATAAGATAATCTCCAAAGTTGTCTAAGTGCATCCTACCAACAAAATATCAAGTGTCAACCAATTGATGCATGAATAGAGGCACAAAAGCACCAGATTTATCAATTAAGATATGTAGGCATTCCAAACAACATCGCCAACTACATCATTATATAAATGAAAAAAAGGAGATGAATGCATACTTGATGCTCTGAGGAAGTGCCATCAAAAGGAACTGAAAGTCTCTGCTTCAGATATTTCAGCCTCGCTTCCTATTATCAAAACTCAAGAATCAAATCTAATGGCCATATTAGTGCCCAAATCTCTTGAAGCATATAGTAGAACAAATTTGCAGCAACTAATAGAGCAAAAAATAGCATTTCTCCCACCACTTCAATTAGTTCACATGCCAGTTAATAACAACTAAAGGTATAAGTTTAACCAATGAGAAATAGGTATTTTGGTTTCCTGGATCCAAGCAATTTACTACTTTATGATTTCTTCACTATTAATGAGGCAGACAAGTTAAAAACTAAAAAAAGAAAATTTGCCGAACTAATAACTTCAGCATTGCAAGCTATCATTCCTACCAGAATACTCCTGAGGAGAAGTGGCATGGAATTTCACTTATGTCTCCCCACCCATGAGTGGTGTGAAAGCAGTATTGACATTAAAAAGCAGCATCACAGATTGGGTATTTGAGTTGATAACAAAAAAATTTGTCTCGTGATCATAATGATAACTATATTATAATCATCGACTGATACCATGACTGCGTACTTAAACCATCCCCTCACCAAGCAAATAAAAACTACATTTTTAGAGGATGAACAGCAGACTACTAACATTTTATAATCATGAAGCAAAAAAGGCAAATCAAAGCAGTAATATCATTTCCCTGGAAATGATCACAGAAGTAGCTGAATGATACCTGCAAGGGGCTCAGTAAAACAGGTGGAAGATTGCTGTTTGAGCCATCTTGAGAGCTCGAAATGAATGGCACAATACGTGCAATCAGAGACCCCGATCCCACTACAATATTTGCTGGAGGAAGACAAAAAACAAAACCAAATCAAAAAACTAAGTTTCTGATTTCTATAAGAAGATCATCAAGAGTCTATCATGAATTCAAATCATAGCTCAAATTGTAACCAGCAATATTAGTAAAAACTATAAACACGCTCAATCAAAAGCATAACCTAATCTCTCATCTCTATTCTCTGCGGAAAAGAAATCAACACATTATTTCAGTAAATGCCAACCTAACCACTGCGCCCACTGCGCAATTACATTCGAAAACAGCAATGCCCAATGCAGATGTTCTTTACTCCGTTGTTCATCCAAAATATCGACGAGCGATTCACCCTATCATCACAAAAAGAATAATCACACCAATACGCATCAAAACCCAAGCAAAAGTAATTCTAGTTGCCAACTTCAATTGAAATCGCACATTGCCAATAAAATACCTCAGAGTGTTTATTGCGATCATAACCCTTATCTGCAAGCAATGGCTCGTTCAGCGAATTATCGAATCGTGAAGCGTCGTAACGATCATTTCTTCCTCCATCAACATCTCGATGGTGGAGCCTTCTCCTCAAACTCATCAAGAACAGTACTCAAGATTCACCAAAAAGCCGTCGTCGTCGAAAAATCAGATTAACAGACGAAAAGGATCGCTCTATGAAATTGGGGAAAAGCCCCTCAATTAAATACTAAGTTGTGATCACCTTTCTAATCAAATTTCCCAATTTTTTATCTAGGGTTTTATCTTCAGAACTAAGCAAGATGTATAAAGATTTAATTTTTGATTCCAAGAGCGTTGACCAAGGCACAACTGCACATAACTTATGCTATTTGTTATCTAATTTTGAGAACTCAGTCCATACTAAACAATTTTTTTAAGGAAATAATTTTTTTAACATCATTGATTTTGATGTATATTTTTCTACCATAAAAGATAATGAAGTGACATTTTCTACACTATTTTGACTCGATTATGGACAAATGATTGATTAATGATCGCTTGATGACATATTCTATTTATTTATATTATTATTTAACAATTGTTATATCCAACAAATCAAATAAATTGATAAAAGTAATTAAATTGATAAATGAGGTTCGATTAATAGTGTATTAAACCAAATTTAAATGAATAATCGAATCACTATGTCAAATACATAGTGGTTCGATTAATAGTCACTAATTAATCGAACCACTAGTTAATTTATATAATTTACTATGTCACTAATTAATTAATTTAATTTATTAAAACACTAATTAACTAATCGAACCACTAATAGAAAATTTAATCGAACGACTAATTAACTAATCGAACCACTAATAGAAAATTTAATGAACTAATCGAACCACTGATTAATTTATTTAATCGAACCACTAATTAATCACTAATTTATATAATTATATATAATTAGTAATTTATATAATTTATAATGGTTCGATTAATTAGTAATCGAACCACTATAATATGTTAATCAAACCACTATAATTTATACTTTATTAAGTGGTTCGATTACTCAATTAAATGGTTCGATTAATAGAATTACTCAATATAACTTAGGTGGTTCGAGTGGTTCGATTAATACAATTAAATGAATCAAATTCAAATTCAAATTTGGTTTAACACATTATTAATTGAACCACTATGTATTTGACATAGTGGTTCGATTATGCATTTAAATTTGGTTTAATACACTATTAATCGAACCATTATAAATTATATAAATTTTTAATTAATCGAACCATTATAAATTATATAAATTACTAATTAATAGTGTAGGATTTACTCGAACCACTATGTCAAATACATAGTGCACTACAAGAAATTCTCTCATAGACTACACCCCTAAGACATGTGTTTTGTCAAAAAACCCTTGTCGTAGCTTAAATTGGCGTTGTCGTAGATAAAACCGTTGTCGTAGAGTGCAAAAATGCTCTCATAGACAAGGGTTTTTCGTTGGCGTTGTCGTAGAGGCGAAGTCGTAGGGTAAAATTGAGCCCTAAGACAACGGTGGTGACTTGAGGTTGTCGTAGATGCGTAGTCTTAGGTTAAAATTGAGCCCAAAGACAACGCTTACGATATGAGGTTGTCGTAAAGACGTAGTTATTGTGCCGTAAGACAGCGCTTATGATACGAGGTTGTTGTAGAGACATAGTCATTGTACCCTAAGACAACGGTAACTTTTTAGAGTTGTCATAATATCATAATAGCGTTGTCGTAGACTAAGTTAAATTAAATTTATTTTATTACACATGTAAAAATCTAAAAGTTACTAAGGCTAAATAGTGAAATCAAATCCCCAAATCGAAATTGAAAACCCTAGATCCCTCCCTCCTCCCCACGCCTCCGGCGCCGGGTAGGTCCTGGCGATCCTCGGGCCCTCCGGCAGCGGCAAGTCGACGCAGCTCAACACGCTCGCCGGCCGCCTCCACCACGGCCACGGGCTCACCGGAATGGTGCTGTTCAACAACCGGAAAATGACGAAATACGTCCAGAAGCGAACCGGGTTCGTCGCGCAAGACGATGTGCTATACCCTCACCTAACGGTGAGAGAAACCCTTGTTTCTGCTCGCTGCTGAGGCTCCCCAGCTCCGCCACGAGGGAGGAGAAGGTCGCGGTGGCGGAGGCGGTGATGTCGGAGTTGGGGTTGTCTAAGTGCGAGAACACCATAATCGGGAACAGCTTCATACGCGGCGTCTCCGGCGGGGAGAGGAAGCGGGTCTGCATAGCCCACGAGATGCTGGTGGACCCCAGCCTGCTGATCCTCGACGAGCCCACCTCGGGTCTGGACGCCACGGCGGCGTACCGGCTGGTGGCCACGCTGGGGGGGCTGGTGGCGAAGGGCAAGGCGGTGGTGATGTCGGTGCACCAGCCATCTAGCCGTGTCTACCAGATGTTCGACGATTTGCTTGTCTTGTCGGAAGGGCGATGCATATACTTTGGCAAGAGAGGAGATGCTATGAACTACTTTGAAAGTGTTGGATTTTCTCCTGCTTTCCCGATGAATCCTGCTGATTTTCTGCTTGATCTTGCAAATGGTATGTCCATCTCCTTCATCTTATCCTCTCGTTTTTGTGTCGTCTCGTCTCATAGATGTTACATCTCATAAAATACGATAAATACACACGAGTTATTACTATGGATATTGCATTTACTAGCCAACATAATATTGAGAGTGATTTTTGTGTCCGTTGATCTAAAACAGGCATATTTATTGTCTATAGATAAAGACTTGACAAGTTTAAACTTCAAACATAGATATTTGCTAATGTATTTTGGATTAATGCAACTTATCTAGTCTTCATTTTAGTGCGTCAAATTTGACTTTAGTATATGACTACCTAACTATTAGATACACTTGTTCTCATCTTTAACCTTTTCATTTGTACTATAAAAAAGGTGTATGTTATAGTTTTGTGTATGTTATACCTCCTCTATTCCAATATTTTCAGTGGATACCTTTATTCCTTGAATTATATGTGTATGTTATAGTTTTGTTTGTGGTTGGGTGATATTAGATTGATGAGATCAAGTTGTCAGCATGGTACGTATGAAGATAAATCCAGTTCACCTCTCACGGAAATAAAATTTTGTAGGACTATGTTGGTGTGAATTTACGCTTGCCTACTATTAATTGTGGATAACAGTTTGGTATTTGTTCAACGAAAAGGTTTGAAGTTACAGTTTGCAATATTGAATGCATCTCTTTTCTGTTTGATCTTAAAAAATTATTGCTAGTTCTGAAAGTTTGATAATTAAAACATGCATATTGTTCCTTGTATAATCCTCTCTTTCCCACTAGGATTTAGTAATCATCTTTGAACCAGACCATCTGTGTGATTTTGAGTGCATTATGTTGTTTGTGTCAGCCTGATTTCTCTAATATCTCCCCCCCCCCCCCCAAGATCACATGTGATGACTTCTGCTATGTGTATGGATGATGCCAAAAATGTAAACAATCACACAGGTAACTATTTTCGTCGATGAAAACTATAAATATCAGCATATCTTCTCGTCACATTGTCTATTAATTGTAACTCTGGATTTGCCTCTGTATAACCTTATTCTGGAAATGTGCTACAATATGCTTTTATCATCACAGATGATGTTTGAAAGAGCCTGAAGGCAATCCAGAGATATTACTCTGAAGGTACTCTCTCTCTCTCTCTCTCTATCTCTATCTCTATCTCTCTCAACTTCTGAGATGATTTTCTGCAGATTTTTCGTGTTCTTGTGTATTTTTTCCCAGCATTATTCGAAGGCGATGGTTTTAATGTTTGGTGTGAATAAGGTTTGTTATTAATGCAATGGTTTAATGCTTGTGGATAATCCTCGGAAAGAACGACGGACTCACTTTCTCTATTTGTAGTTGCTAATAACTTTTCATTACAGATCTGGTCAAATTTGGGGTCGTTGATGTTGATTTAATGTATCTGCGTCTCTTCTATGTGTGATGGGTTGAACAATTGGACCCATCTTGCAGATCTCGTTAAAGCTTTCTGAATTTCGAAATCCTGTATTTTATAATGACTACAAGAGTTAAAGCTTTTTGCATTGAAGTTGATAGGTTAAATTTATACTATCGAAATCTGTTTTTTACTATTGTACATGCCGGGTACAGCATTGTTGTGGACTGAACTCGAGAGACCAATTATTTTTTGTTAAACGCGTCGTTGTTTCTGTTGATTTTTGCAAGGTGGTGCTGGATATCATGATGTATATGTGAAATAATTATTTACGAGAAGAAGTTGCTAAGTTTTTAATCTTACTGTTAAATTTGGAAATATTAATACCTCTTGCTGATACCCACACTTCAAATTTTGTATTGTTTACGATTTTACTGTATATCTGAAGTGACATGGAATTGTGGTGCTTGCATGCAATATATTGGATAAGGTATAAACAAGGGGGAAGATTATTATGAATGATGCTATGAGAGTTTTGATAGATAATGAAGCATGTGTAGTAGTTTGATCTTCTGGATCAGATCTATCAATCTGGTGGCCCTGCATAATTCTTGTCTTATTTATGATCTGGCCTTTCCTTTTCCTACCATGCAGTAGATTAGCTAATATAAAATAAATAATAAATCCAGATTGGAATTGTTCCTTTTTGTGTGAAGTGATTCTTCAGCTTATGGTTGGAAACTTTGTGGGTATCTCATGTTTGTTTTAGAAGACAAATTATTTTTCCACCTTCCACAGGCCGGATGAATAATGGGCACATTGTGCTGTGTTGACCTGTACCTGCCTTGAACTCACCATTTGGATGTCTGGATTCTTTTTTTTCTTAATTCTGTTACACTGTTGTTGGCCTAACTTGTTGCTTGTCCCCATTTGGATTTTTATTTTGTGACTACATTGTTGGTTTTTCGTGAATATGATATGCAAATTACGGTGGAGGCAAAATCATTGTAGGATTTCATTCGTTGGTGATCTCCGGTGATTCTTGATATTTGGGATGGTTCTTCATGTTTTTAGATGATTCTTGTTACTTTTGGATGGTTTTATTGATGTTTTTGGATGGATCTTGATGTGAAGAGTTCTTGATATTTTTGGATGCACAAAGTATTGTAGTTTTTGGATGTTTTTGGGATGGTTTTTCATGTTTTTAGATGATTCTTGTTACTTTTGGATGGTTATTGATGTTTTTGGATGGATCTTGATGTGAAGAGTTCTTGATATTTTTGGATGCACGAAGTATTGTAATTTTTGGATGTTTATTGTATATAATTTGCTGAATTTTAATTTTTGTATATAATTTACAATATCAACCAATTTAATATATAATAATTGTAAAATGCAAAAGTAAAAGACATCACTAATAAGACAATGGTTTTAAAAACCGTTGTCGTTGAAAAAAAGTTAAAAAGCGTTGTAAACGACAACGGTTTTTTGGTTAAAAACCGTTGTCGTATAATAAAAGACTTTAGAAAGACAACGGTTTTTAACCGTTGTCGTAGGTATCTACGACAACGGTTAAAAACCGTTGTCGTTGAATCAAAGACTTCAGTAAGACAACGGTTTTTAACCGTTGTCGTATGTATCTACGACAACGGTTAAAAACCGTTGTCTATGAGCGCATAAATTATAATTGTTGGGCTACGACAACGGTTTTTAACCGTTGTCACGCCGTTGTCGTAGGGGTCAACGACAACGGTTAAAAACCGTTGTCTATGAGCGAAATTTTTCAACCCCCTACGACAACACCACCTACGACAAGGGTTTTTTTTGGCTACGACAAGGGTTAAAAACCCTTGTCTATGAGCTTTTTTCTTGTAGTGGTGGTTCGATTAATAGTGTAAAAAATAATTTTCTAGGATTTACTCGAACCACTATATGAAATACATAGTGGTTCGATTAATAGTGTAAAAACCCAATTTTGTAGGATTTACTCGAACCACTATGTCAAATTCATAGTGGTTCGATTAATAGTGTAAAAAACCAATATTTTCACAATTAATCGAACCACTATATCAAATTCATAGTGATTCGATTAATAGTGTAAAAAACCAAATATTTTAAAAATAATCGAACCACTATGTCAAATACATAGTGGTTCGATTAATTGTGTGAAAACTCAATTTCTTTAAAATTAATCGAACCACTACGTCAAATACATAATGGTTCGATTAATTGTGTAAAAAACTAATTTTTTCACAATTAATCGAACCACTATGTCAAATTCATAGTGGTTCGATTACTTGTGTAAAAAACCAGTTGGTTCGATTAATATGTAAAAACCAATTTTGTAGAATTTATTTGAACCACTATGTCAAATTCACAATATTGACAAAATAATGAATCCATTAGACCCAAATATGAACACTGCTTAAATCGAACCACTTAAATAAAAATGAAACACATTAAAATCAGCCATTAATTTTGAACAACCAATTTTTGTTTTTTTACAGTTTGACCCCATGCAAAATTCAATTGACATAGTGGTTCGAGTAATTGAACAAAAATTGGGTTTTTACACATTTAATCGAACCACTATGAATTTGACATAGTGGTTCGATTAATTGTGAAAAAAATGGGTTTTTTACATAATTAATCGAACCACTATGTATTTGACATAGTGGTTCGATTAATTTCACAAAAATTGAATTTTTACACATTAATTGAACCACTATAAATTTCACATAGTGGCTCGATTAAAATTTGGTTTTTTACACATTTAATCGAACCACTATGAATTTGACATAGCGGTTCGATTAATTGTGAAAACCCCCAATTTTCTCACAATTAATTGAACCACTATGTATTTGACATAGTGGTTCGATTAATTTCACAAAATTTGAATTTTTACACAATTAATTGAACCACTATAAATTTCACATAGTGGTTCGATTAATTGAACAAAATTTGGTTTTTTACACATTTAATCGAACAACTATGAATTTGACATAGTGGTTCGATTAATTGTGGAAAAATTGGGGTTTTTTCATAATTAATCGAACCACTATGTATTTGACATAGTGGTTCGATTAATTGAACAAAAATTGATTTTTTACACAATTAATCGAAACACTATGAATTTGACATAGTGGTTCGATTAATTGTTAAAAAATTGGGTTTTTTACACTATTAATTGAACCACTATGAATTTCACATAGTGGTTCGAGTAAATCCTACAAATTTGGTTTTTTAAACTATTAATCGAACCACTATGTATTTGACATAGTGGTTCGAGTAACCAAACAAATTTGGTTTAATACACTATTAATCGAACCACTATGTATTTGACATAGTGGTTCGAGTAAATCCTACAAAATTGGTTCTATTAATTGGTTCGATTAATGGTTTTTTACAAAATTGGTTCAATTAATCAAGAAATGGTTCGATTAATCAACAATTGGTTCGATTACCTGGTTCGATTACCTGGTTCGATTAATTGTTTTTTACAAAATTGGTTCAATTAATCAAGAATTGGTTCGATTAATGGTTTTTTACAAAATTGGTTCGATTAATCAAGAATTGGATAAATCAATTTATATAATTTGTTGGATAAATCAATTGTTAAATAATAGTATAAATAAATAGAATATATCATCATTAGATCATTAATCAATCATTTCTCCATGACCGAGTCAAAATAGTATAGAAAATGTCACTTTATTATCTTTTGTGGTAGAAAATTACTTTTATTAAATTGAATGGTAGAAAAGTCAATTCCTTAATTTTTTTTCGTTTAGTTTGTCACATTTTCTCATTTTCATTATTATTATTATACAAAAGGTATTTATATTAAATATTAATGTTTTCCTATTTGACATTTAATAATTCCAATAAATGGATCGGATTAATTCGATTGGATGCTAGTCGTCACCCCAAAAGTCAAATTTCATTTCAACTATATTTTAGGAAATAATGCTGGACAAATTATAAAAAAAAAACATAAAAATTGAGTGAAATATTAACTAATTAAGAATTTCATAATTCAAAATTGATAAAGAATCAAATTAATTTTATAAAATGTATCTTATTAAATCATAAAATTTAACCTAGGAATAATGCGAATAAAAGTCTTAAACAATTGTCCATCCAGTACTACTAGACATCACTCAACTTCCAACGGAACAATTCCGTTGGAATTTTGTGAAATACCGTTGGAATTTTGCAAAATTCTGTTGGAATTCTTCATTCCAACGGAAGTGGACCGTCGGAAAAAGGGGCATTGGAATTTAAATTCCGAAGGAAATTCCAACGGAAAAACGATTCCAACGGAACATTCCAACGGTACTTTTCTGTTGGAATATACAATCACAAAAAAAATTCCAACACTATTCCAACGGAATTTCCAACGGCGTTGAATTCCGTTGGAAATTCTATTGGAAATTATAAAAATTCCAACGGAATTTCCAACAGCATTGAATTCCGTTGGAAATTTCGTTGGAAATTATGTTGGAAATTCCAACAGTTATTATTTCCGTTGGAATTTCTGTTGGAATTTGATTGTTTTCTAGTAGTGATCTGTTCTTATTCTTACTGGTAATTAAGATAGATGTGGAACTGTCCGTTCATTAAAAGGGTGCGTGAGCTAATTTCAAAACATCGTGAGACTATTCAATCAGGACTTTTAGTTAGCCGTTCCATTCGAAATAAAATTGAGACTAGTACAAAATCATTATGAAACGGGGAAGTAATATTTTAAATAGAGTCATGCATCATTATTGGCAAAATGCACCATAATTTATTTGATCAAGAACAGTACTCGATATACTTATTCATGCATAAAAGATAAAAATGGAAACCCATGATCAAATAACAATAATTGAAAGTAGAAATTAAGTTCTTCAGACATGAAGATTTTGAGAATGTCCCATAATTTTCTTCTTGGCCACGCAGCAAGCAAAGCAAAGCTTGGGAGAACAACCGCAATCACATTCACACACACATCTTTGTAATTTCCGGTGCTGCGACTTCCCGTTCTCCGGCAGATCTCCGACGATGGTGCCGTTGACGATGATGTCGGAGAAAGGGGTGTGGGTCAGATCGTACTTTGACTCATCGGAGAAATTAGGGTTGCTGAGATAACACCAAACAGCAAACCCCATCAAAAGTGCACATGCTAAGGATGTTGCTTTAGACATTTTTGCAACTATTTTTCAGCTTAATTCGATGTTTGTTTTTGTTTGTGTTCATTGCTTTATAATAGCTGATATTTTTTTCTTGCAAAAAATCTTTAATGATTGTCAAATTCTCATGATTTTAGAAATAAGGGATATGATTCTCATTTGATGCTCCATTCAATGATCAATAGTATTGTTTTAAATTATTTTCCTTATTAGTTGTAATGCAAATTTCATTTTCTTATATTTGTGATAATTTTTTTGAAAAGAATGTGGAAATAATTTTGGACGGAATTTTAATGGATGAAATTTGGTCAAAAATTTAGATTTTGGAAACTATTTGTATCACTCATTAATACGAATACCAATTTTGAAATATAGTAACTGACATAATCAAATTTGGAAATTTAATATGAAATTTTAGGGATTATTTTTACACTTCATTATACATATATTCCACTCAAAATCACATTAAAATAATCTTTATATATATAAAAACACAAACATTTCCTCAAATAGTAATGTTAAAATTTTCCCGCCAAAAACACCCTACCAAAATTGGAAATGATTTTTTTATTAAAATAAATGTTAAATGATAAATAATAAATCATGATTGATGATATATATATATATATATATATATTTAAGGAAGTGATATGATATAATAAAATTACCATATTTGTCAATATTGTAAGTCAACTTTAATTATCAACTTCTATTCATATATCTATGATATCATTTAGCAATGTATGTATACATATATATATGATTTAAATCATATAATATCATAATCATAATATCATATAAATAATAAAATAATTATTCATTCGATGTTAATATATATTTATATATAATTTAATATGCATCTAAATATATACATAAAATATATTTATTATACAATTCTTATCATTACAAAATAATATAATATATAAAAAGATAACAAAAATATAGATACAATTTTCGGTAATTTTGTTGACGTATAAAACATAATTGTTATATAAAGGAGTAGATATATAAAAATTAATTCGCCACTTGATAACCAAATCTATATAAAACATAAAGTCAACAATTAAATAATTCTAAATATAAATTAAAATTAAAAGATATATTGTAATAATATATCATATAGAAAGAAATTAAAGAACTCCACTTGATTTGATAATAAATCATATGTAATAATAAAATGAATATCATATTTAATTAATTATGATATTAATATTCTATAATGTGACATTATCTTTATATATATATATATATATATATATATATATGAAGAAGAACATTTCCTTAAATAATTTTTTCCACCCAAAAGTTGTTTTGATATTTATGGAAAAGATATAATGTTTATCCATTAAATAAAAAAGTCAATTGCCTCATTAATCTTCTATATATAAGGATGAATATTATTACAAATTAGGGGGAAAAAAAGAAGAAATTATTGCCATTAGCTATCCTTCTTCTATTTAATATGTTTCAATTTAATAAAAATGTTAATTTAATATGTTTCAATTTAAAAAAAATGTTAAATTATTTTATAAATGCAAACTAAATGATTTTTCATCTAAGCATTCCATATGATTTTATATAAAAATTTCTTAATGACTTATACATCAAGTTATTTGACATCGATTACATAGAAATATTGGTTTGTTTTAAAATTAATATAATTTGAAATGTCATTTTAAAAATATAATAGATGTTGATGCTATCGTTTTCATCCATTAAATAAGATACAAATAAGTCCCTACTAAATATCACTATTAAAATTAAATATACAATAATATGAGCAAACAAATAAGATTGTGATATTGTCTTGAACTTGATTTTATATACTATATATATTGAACATGATTTTCTATTTTGTAAATAATAAAATTCAATAAAAATAATATTTAATGCATAACATAATGTAATCTAATAAAATGTTTTGATTTTATCAATAAACACATTGATTGTGAATGATGTGATTTGATTTCATGTATATATAGGAATTAAGTAGAAACTGAACATTTATTTGCAATCATTATAATTGGAAAAAAAAAATCTATAAATTAGGAAGCAGCTAAATTTATGACATACAAAATGCACTAATTCCATATCTAATGAACAAATTATGCACTATAAATATGAGAGAAAAAACTTAGAATTGACTCATACTTTCTCATTAATTTCTCAAATTCTGCAATACAAATCTTTTTATTTCATGGTGCTCATGGGATTGTGTTCTTTTTTTTTTTTTCTTTTTTGGTTTTTATTTTATTTGGTTATGATTTTTATTTGATCTACATCATATAGTTTGGATGGACGGTTAATAATTTTTGGACTTTATCAATCATTTCTTAACGATTAAAGTTTCTATCGTTATTCATATTTGGAGATGAATGTTTTATTTATTTGTATTTCATATGTATTATTATTAATGTAATTTTTTTTTTTACTTTATGCAGGAATTTCGTAAAGAAATTTGAATGAAAACTTACATGGAAAATTGATAAAGAAGACTATAAATTTACATTACAAGGTAGATTTTTTTTTTTGTTAGAAATAATTGGAAATTAATCATATATTTTGTTTTTATATTTCTTTTATGTTTTTGAGATTTTTATCATAGAATTTATTTATTTTAAAGATAACATGCTTAAAAGTAGTTAGTTGAAATGTGATAATTTCTATAGAATTCATATCCATCTTATTTATATATAAACTAAGTTTAAAATTATAATATCTTATTTTATTACCGTACCTAGAGTCTAGAGATTATCTCCAACAATAAAATATTTAAAATATATAATATATAAATTACTTAATTTCATTATATTACATAATTTGTATATACTTTTTTTTTTCCAAATCTCAAATAAAAATATTATAATTGTATTTTATAAAATTTTATCCCGTGCATCGCACGGGTACAACACTAGTATATTTAAAACTAACATATATATAATAAGCATTATAAATACTGTTTTTCGAATAAAAACTGATAATATATTACATAATACAAGACAAAATTACTAAAATTACATCACACAATACACTAGTACCAAAAGGATGACCTATGAGGTTCAAACATAGTAGATGGAATGTCATCTTAATCCAAGCAGTACTGATACCAACTCATCACAATTATGCACATGTCATCTATCTCGTCCAACTGCTTCACCATGAATTGGATAGTGTACACTAATCCAATCATATTGTTGATACCCATTTTGATTTTCATACGACATTTGAGGAGATGGGTGATGAAAAACATCTCGAGTACTCCAACCAAATTGTGAACTTTCAAAGGTGTGAGCAACATATGAATCTTGAGACATCACTATGTTCATTGCTACCATATTCATGGAATCAAAACTGACTGAAATTCGTTCAATATCAATAGATGAACTTTCTTCTTGATTCCAAGCACGTCTTCTAGTGTATTCTTTTCCAATAGCCCCCATCCCTGGACCTCCTTCTCCGCTTCAATGATCCATATCTTGTGTTGGATGACTAAATTCGGCCTCACTAGTGAATGGACTCAATAACACTTGGTTTGAAACATAATCCTCTTGATTATATCCACCATTACCACCATCATCATTGTCATCATCATTGTCATCATTTCCACTATTTCCTCTATCAGTAGAGCTATTTGATTTTGAAGTAGAAGATGTATGGTCAACTTCTTGTTGTAACACTTTATCAACATCAATGTCATAATCACGAGCCATAGCAGCTACTTTTGGATCAAAGTTTCCTTCATTGTCATCTAATTGTGCTATAAATATGGATATAAAAGATTGATGTGAGAAGAGAATATATTCCTTCCGCTATCAAACAAAATACACAATACAAAGTTAAAAAAAAATCACATAGTTCAATTTTTTGAATCAAAATCGCTCATTTTGATATACATGCGATATTTTGCAATATCTCCACGATATTTCCCAATTTCCATCCAATTTTGTACTACACTGAACCGATATCGAAATCGATATCTATATTTTGCGATATTTTGCGACATATCCGCGATACCCAGGAAAAAAAACATTAACACCCAATATCCGTATCGCAATATCTGTATCCACGATATTTCGTGATATTTTCATCCTTTCATATCAATCGCTAGACCTTTACTACAAAATTCCAACTTATGAATTTCATGTTGGACTTATGCATTTTTGCATGCTGCTTCTCTAATTCAAGTTCGCCCAACTGCATATCTTGAATATTCCCCTTTACAAAATTAGTGCATGCCCATGATATAGTACAAATTTATAAAATATTCATCGGCATTAGGGGGAGACAGATAATAGTCAATAATTAAAAGAATGCCGATAAATTAAATCTATATTATTTAGATTCACGCACTAGTCAAACTGAACTGGAAGTTCAGAAAATAATTAACTTGCAATATTTAGCAAGTAATATGTCAGATGTGTTTACTGATCATAAAAGAGTGACAATATCACATATATCTGCTATGTATGGACCACCAAGAGTGGAAATTCCTAAAAATACAAATATATATGATGTAAATTTGCGCTTGAAGCGTGAAAGGCCTATGATTTGCAAAAGATAAAAATCCGCGGAAACAAAAACTAACAAAAATATTCAGTCACTCAAAATATCTCCTAAAGAGATTCGTCCCGAAGATGAAAAATCCTAGTAATAATGCACGTGCACAAAATAATGAAAACACTAGGATTGTGGAACGGCTAGATCAAAATATTTTGGAAAAGAATGAGGATATGGTTGATATAAATATCAAAGTTGCAACTAATATTATAGATATATGAGAAACTAAATATATAAATATTATTGTTGTCGACAACATACTTGCCTCCAGAATTACTCTTATCATCTATAAAGATAATATGGATCCAGAACCCAAGTCAATGGCCGAGTGCCAGAAGCGCTCAAATTGGGTTAGATGAAAAGATGCAATTGAGATCAAACTAGACTCGCTGAACAAAATAAAAGTTTATGAATTTTTCTTACATACCCCTAAGGATGTTATCCATGTAGGATATTCATGGGTTTTTGTACGGAAAATAAATGAGAATAATGAGGTACAAAGTGAGGCTAGTAGTTCAAGGGTTCCCGTAGAGACCCGTTATTGAGTTTGATTAAACACATTCTCCTATTATGAATGATATAACGTTCCACTACTTAATATCTCTGACAGCAAATATGAATTGAAGAATGCATTGGATAAACATTGCTACTATATATCTACACAAACTTTAGTTGCGAATATTTATGTGAGAATATATGATAGATTTTACAATCTCTTAATGAGGAAAATGAGAATTGTAATCAAATTATAAAGATTAGATGATCTACATTCATTGTGTAGAAGTTGATACAAATTGAATAAGTGAATTCTTCCTGAAGAAGGATTATGTTCAAATAATGATGAATTTTCTTGAGTGTTTATAAAGAAATTAATCATTAGATGAATATTGTATCATTTTTGTCTATGCATATTATTGGGAGACATAAGGAAATTGAAGAAGCAAGTTCGAATTTAAAAAGTCGACTTTGAAATAAAAACTTTAGGTAAGATCAAATATTGTCTCGGCCTGCAGATCGAGCATTTCCCTGAAGGAATTTTCATACACTAATCAACCTACTCGAATTAAGAAGGTTTTTGGAAAAATTCTACACCGATATGTCCCATCGACTAAGTAAAACAATCGATGTCTCTTGAAGTGGGCAAGAACTCATTTAACTATACAGAAATTTTTGAGTATATATAGGACCTGAAGTTTTTCACCTGCAATTTATCTTTAAAAATGAACTATATTTGATATTATAGAAATGGTAAATCTACCAATAAAGGTTTAGTGCTCCTCTAATAAAATTATATTGAATTAGCATTAAATATATTTTTCGGTATCCTCTAAATTCATTTTACCTTGTTTACTTTACGATAAGTTTTTGGTGGATTATTCACATGTTGGTTTTTATGTCTGATCTTCGTGATGCTAAAACACAAACTAGTCAAGTTTTCTATTACATTTTCAAGAAAATATATTAAACAAATTTTTATTACCATTTCTTCAAATCACTTATTATTATATGATGTCTTATGAAAATGTGTATGATTAAAAATAATTATAAAATACATTTGTGAGTCATGTGGTACTAGTAAATATTATCATTTATGAGGATAATGCAACTTGTGTTGCATAAATGTGTAGCAGGAATGTGAAATGGAAATTTAACACAGTTCATCAACTCCAGAAGAGCTGTGAAATTATACAAAGTTCATTCTAGTGACAATCTTGCAGATTTATTTACTAAATTCCCTACCTAAATCTAATTTTGAAAAATATGTTTGTGGTAATTGCAATGTGTAGGTTTGGAAGATTGTTGTCTTCAGGGGGAGCGATAATTTTAAAATAATCTTAAATGTTGGGTCTTGAAGACCATTAGTTTTACTTATTTAACCCGAAAGGTTAGGTCCTGAAGACCAACGTTGTACTCTTTTTTCCTTGACTAAGTTTTTTCTCATAGGGTTTTCTTAGTTAAAGGTTTTTAACGAGGCAGCTAGTGTAACACATTAAGATCTTGTATGTCATGTACTCTTTTCTCGTCTAGTTTTTTCCACTGGGTTTTTCTAGCGAGTTTTAACGAGGCATGTACATCAAGTCGTAATGTCAAAGGGGGAGTGTTATAAATATATATTTATGTGGACATTACTATAAACTCTTCATGTTCCATGACCTTTGGAATTCATACCATTACATGTATATATATTGTTCTCAAAGGATTGAATAATATGAATGAATAAAAATTCTTCATTCCCAATATTGTCTTCTTTATATTTTGTTATTGTTGATTGTTTATTGTTTTATATAAGAAGACGCGTTGGACAACATATTTTACAACAAGGCTGCGTTTAAATTTAGAATCATTTTTTGAATCCAAATTATTCAAATGTTATTTTGTCAAATTAAGTATTGTCATTCCTAATGCTATGATGAGTCACTAATTCGTCAAATATACAAATGGATCATCCATCATAAATAATTAATTCTAATTTATATTATATATATTCAAAATTATATCACTTGATATAAATTACGCTTGAATTTTATTTCAATTTTCCACTTCTCACTGAAAAGTAATTTTATATTTTCTCGCTAAAAAGTAATTTTATATTTTCACTAAAACTCATATACAATCAGGTGTGACAGATTTCAGGCACGGTCATGTCTCAGTACACGATCAATTCAATTGTGCGACAATTGTATATAAGTATATCTTTTTTAACTATAAACATGTATTTTTTACTATAAGTGTGATTTTTCTCCCAACGCACGGCTGTGCATTGGGACACGGTTTGATAGTGCACGAAAAAACAAGAGCGATGAGTGGGGCGTCGTCATATCTCGGAACATGATCAATATAAGTATATGATCTATATCTATACTAAAGGAATAACCAAGAGTGACACATGTCACTCTCTGGTTAATCCTATTTAATTATAATTTAATTTAAAATAATTTATTTAATATTTATAATTTATTGTAATAATGCTTTTAATGAGATAATAACAATTAAATAAAAAATGATAATAATTATGATTGATTGTAAATTATGAAATTTTAGGCAGATATATTCAGTAAAGTTAATATTTGTAATTACATTAAATAATAATTAAATTTTTCGTACAATTAAATTTAAATTACATACTAATTAAATTAAAAATTAATGAAAAAATAATAATTAAATTTATTTTAAAACAACAATTTGTTAACTTTTTAATTAATATTTAAATATCCGTGTGATACACGGGACTTACGCTAGTTTTATCCATAAGTGGATCTTTTAGAGTCATAAGCATGTTTTTTTTTTTTTTTTGTTGATCCTGTGACGATGGCACCGGAAATGAGACGGTATCAAAATATCAAATCTTATATTTTCACTAAAGAAAACCCTAATCATCTAAAAATAATACAACGTACTTAGATCAAGTGTATATACAAATTAAGAGGGTGTTTGGCTAAGCTTATAAGCTCCTGGAAAGTGTTTGGCTAACTTTTAAAAATAAGATCTTATTTTATGAGCTTATAAGATGTAAAAAGCTTATAAGTTATTTTTTGAAAAGTTGGGAAATCCTAACTTATTTCTACAATAAGAGCTTATTTTTCAAAACACCTTTTAGTTTAATCATTGAAATTACACAAATGTCATTACTAACAACTTATAAGCTCCACCATCTTATTTATCCAAACACTTCAACAACTTATATTAAACTTAAAGTACATCTTATAAGCTCTAAAAACATTTTATAAGATATGATAGCTTATAAGAACTAAAAATAAGTTTAGTCAAACAGCCCCTAAATACTACTATCTCAAAGCATATAGTAATGGGTTCCCCACATAAGATCCCATGCTCCGTTATCTTACAAAACTCGAAGAAGTCTACACATTTTTCCTCAAATTCTACAAAGATTGTCAACCCATATATTGAATTTTTTTATTTTTATAGATGATCACAATCAAGAGTAATTGATTTGAAAAGAAATGAGGATTATATGGAAGTGTTTTTGTCATTTATTAAGTATTAATTATCTTACAAGCTATATATTATGGATTTATAAAATTACACAACATTAAATTATATATAATGTTTATAAATTATTTATTTATAGCAACAAACCATAACTTTATAAAAAAAATACAAAAATTCATGTGAGACGAGCTCTATCACCCAAAAATATCATATGAATTGTAGGGTTTGGATTGTGGTAATTGAATTTTCGGTTAATTCACCTCACATGCTACAATAAAAATTCATGAGACAATCTCACAAGAGACTTACTTTAAAACAAAAAACTATAATTTTAAGATTTTATTTAAGAAATACACCAAAACTTTTGTGCACTTAGTGCATGGATCTAGGATCTACGGGTCAACCCCACCCACGCGCCTTCCACACGCATTTTCACGTGCCCTAACCCTCCCACACGCATGTTGAGTGCACTCAAACCCACCAAATTCGCTTTGGGTAGTCATACATTTATGTTATATTAGTCATACATTCATGAATGTATCACTAACATAACATGAAAATATCACTAACATATAATAAAAGTCAATGATTTTGAACTAAAGTTATAAAATTTGAAAATGAAAGTATCACTAACATGAGATAAATGTATCATTGACATAACATGAATGTCACATTAGCATAATATGAAGATCACGATCAAACACACGAAAATAAAGAGATGTTATGGGCTAGACAGACCCGTGACAACCCACACGAACCGAATGCACGGATCTTAGTACACCAGTTACATAGGAGACCAACTCTCAAAATAACCATATATATCTGTCGGCTGTCGGTGGAGGAGAAATGGCCAGCCTATGGAATTGACATGTCATACGGTTCGTGGCCCACCATCATTTATTCATTAATCTTGTATATCTTTTTCTAATTTTACAATATTTATATCCTATATCTATATATATTACACACACATAAATTGTTGAACTTTACTTTTGGCAGTAATATCTCCCCAATTTCAAATATGATAGTAAGTAGTATTAGGGGTGTACAAACTTATTTTAAGAGATTATAAACTCTTGCATTTTATAAACATCTTTTTAAAATTTATAATTAATATGTATAATTTTAATTTAAAATAAGTTATTTAAAGTGGATGATGAAATTTATGAGATGACCATCTCCAACAGAGACGCACTATTATATATATTACGAAAATTTGTATATTTTCCTCTTATGTTGAAAGAATGGATCCATATACATTTGGGTTATTAAAATTTCGACACACGTTCCAATTCTTTTAATAGTTTGTAACTCTGTTAAAAAAAAATATATTAAATTTTCTGTTATGAAAATTAATATGTAAATATCAAATATAAAAGATGATAAGTTATATATTAACCAAAATGTAAGAGACATTTTTATTAAATTTTGTAGTTAAATTTAAACTCAGTAATTCATATTAATATATTTAATATAGAAGATATTTTTTTTCCATAAATATTGTTAGAATGTTAAAACAACACACACATATATATATATATATATCAATTTAATGTTAACAATTTTTATATAGAAAAAATATACAAATTGAAATAAATAAAAACATAACAATAATCAGTGAATAATCAACAACAAACAAACATGTGATTTTGTAAAATGGAGTATATAAAAGGGTGTAAATGCAATTTTTGCAATACATGATGTGATTATGTACAATCATCAAGAGTAGGATAGTCTTTTTACAATTTATAAAGTGGATGCTAACGGTGAAGATGGCGCATTAGGTGTGTGCATGATTCACTTCCATAAACGATGTTGGTGAAATATGCAGAGTTTCTTATAACCCAAATATAAAAGATGTGTGCATGATTCACTTCAAAAAACTTGCGTGAGACGGTTTAACGGATAATTTTCGTGAGAAGAGTTTTTTTTACCTATTAAGTCAACCAATTTCCACATTTTTATATATGAATTTTGAAGTGTGGATTATGGACTGATCCGTCTCACTAGAAATGATCAGTGAGACGATCTCACATGACTCGCTTGTTTTTTTGTTGTTGCCACTTTTCAAGAAATTATTAACAAATTTATCTTTTAAGTATAATTTCGATAAAAGAAAAAAAAAAAAAAAAGCCACATTTTTGCCTCCCCTTTCACAAGTGTAATGTTTTTTAATGTATAAATCAATTGAGCACGTCGATGCCCATATAAATCATGTTATGTAATGTTCACCCAACGTGCCATGCCGTGTAACGTTTATATGGATTATTCCGATCACTATGCATAGTGTTGTCAAAACGGGCCGGCGGGGTGGGTCGGCCTGCAACCCACCTTTTGGTGGGGTGGGGCGGGCTGGGAAAATCCCAACCCACCCGCGGACAGCGGGCTAGGCGGGCTAGCCTACTTCAATTTTTTTTTAATTTTTTAAATTGATAGTTTTAATTTAAAAAATGAAAATAATAATATTTCTAATATTTTTTACTCTTTATTCAATTTTACATGCATTGAATTACATGTAAATTACGAAAAAAAATCATACAAAGTAGAAATTTATTTAAAATTCTTTCATTTCTATAAATAAATTGACCAATTTTAATATATGAACATCATTATTTGCATTAAATGGTAATAATTCTTCTCAATATTAAATATTTTTTTATTTATGTGTCAAAAAATTTAAAAAATATTTTTTTTTTATATAGGTGGGCCAACCTGCCAAAAGCCCGCCCCCGCCAACAAGGCGGGCTCCTATATGCTAAGCTCAACCCTCACATTTTGACAGTTCTAACTGTACATCATGTAATTAATTATAATTGTTATTTCGATCTTTTAATATAAAATAGTAGAAAATATATTGAAGTTATATTGTATGGTGGAAAATGTACAAAAGTTGTCAAACAATGGTATAAAGAGTTAGTATTTTACTTATTACTGAGGGTTCCACTAATTGATCTCATTAGAGTAATTAAATAAACTACCTAATTTGCATTATATATCTGTTTTTGGCAAAGAATCTAAATTGAGAGTTTGATTTATACATTACTCCATACATTTTATATTAAGTGTCTGTTAGCGTCAAATTTTTATTTCATATTAATTGTGAGTTTTACTATTTTATCATTATTTTTTAAATTCTACTCTTAATCTTAATTTTTAGAAGATTTTTAATTTACATCAAGTTGAAAAAATTATTATTAAATAATTAAGAAATGGATTGAGAATGAATCAATCTATCTATATATATAATAAGAGAGTTGCAACTCTCAAGAAGTTGACATCTAAGCACTTTCAAGTTTTTCTTTCTACTGCCAAGTGTCATATCTAAATTTAATTTTAATTTGTTAATAAAAATTTCAATATATTCCCAAAAATGCAAAGAGTCTCTTCATCCTCCCTCTTAATCTCTCCATCTCCCCATCTCTCTAAAGAATCCGAAAAGTCTCTCCATTATCTCTCTCAACCTCTTTATCTCTCCAATTCTAATGAAAAAGTGTTCAACTTCTTCTCTTTCATGATCAACTTCATGTAGCCCGTTTTTGACAATAAACTCAGATTTGTCTTGCTTTCTCTACGCCATTACCATTGCCATTTGTGGCTTCTGCTGCCAAGGAAACTTCCAGACCACAATGCTTGATCATTTTTTTTCACCAAAAACATAATGTAAGAAATGTATTATAGTTTTTTGATATTAATCATTTATACATTACCTATGTTTTGTTATATCAGATGAAAGTGTTTGTCATTTAAAGCTTCCAAGGATCGAACAAGGGAAGCCACTAGCTCTTCCAAGTAAGCATTTAGAGACACTTTGAATTCTGCTTCTAATGCTTACGTTGACATTCAATATCTTATTCTCATAGTAGTCATTAAGACTTGATGTATATGCAAGTTATGACTTAATTAATTCATGGAGCTCCAACATCATATCTGAGAAGATAGGCTGAGAAATATCATGCATGTATGTTGGAGGTTTTGCAACGGGCCTTTAACAACGGTTAGGAAAAGCGTTGTGGTTTCATTGTTCTGAAAAGAAGGAAGAAAACGTATTTTGTGTTTGAACCAAAGTTGCTCTTCCACTAATATAAATGTAATATGGCTTTTAGCGCCTTTGTCTATGATTGGTTGGAAGAGTTGCTAGTTCACTTATAAAATCGTGCTTGGAATTAATATGGAAGTTGGGATCAAATCTTTCGGTGAATGAAACGGCGACACGTGGCATCAGTTATTTCAGTTATCTTGGATCTGAAGCTGTGCAACGGATAGTTTGAGCTGCAGGAGTTGGTTTGCGAGCTAATCTTCTACTGAGCATATCTTGCTCGTTTTTCATCCAATCTTTGTAATTCTTTTTGCAGAGTGTAGCTTATAAATAGGTCTTTAATTGTTGATAGGTTACAGATCACATTGTAAAGTGTAGAGAGAGAAACAAAGAGAGAAAATTAGCTGAGAGTTCACTGAGTGATTGTAATCGCATTCTTCGTTTTGCTTTCGTTGAATGAGAAGAATCCCTACCCCATTGTTCCCGTGGAGTAGGCTTACGCCGAAACACGTAAATTCGTTTGTGTGTTGATTGATTGCTGTTGGGTTTTGATTAATTGGTTCAATCTTGAGCTAAGATCAATTTAGGTTTTTTCAGTTTTGGAACTTGGTGTCTTGCTTGGTTCTTTGAAGATTGCAGGATTTATTCTTGACAATTGGCACCGTCTGTGGGAAGGTGCAATCTCCAAAGATGTCCACTACACGCTTTGATGTGGAAAAGTTCAATGGAAAGGGGGACTTCGGCCTATGACGGATCAAGTTCAAGCCATACTTGTGCAGCAAGGACTGGGACTGGCTTTGCAGGGAGCACAAGCATTTCCTGAATCCATGAAGGCAGAAGACAAGTTACAAATCATGGAAAAGACACATAGCACACTAATTCTCTGTCTGGGAGACAAAGTTTTGAGGGAGGTGTCTAAAAAAACAACAGCTCAAGATGTGTGGGAAAGGTTAGTTTCTCTTTATCAGGTGAAGTCTCTGGCCAATAGACTCTTTATGAAGAAAATATTGTATTCCTATAAGATGGCTGAAGATAAACCTGTAGTTGATCAGATTGAAGAGTTTTGTAAAATCTTGGATGATCTTGAAGATATTGAGAAGCAAAGGTGTTTTCACTGTCACAAGCCAGGGCACTTCAAGAATGATTGCTTGAAGTTCAAGAAGCTCAAGCAGAGTCAAGGAAACCAATCTTAGAAACAGGTAAATCAGGTGAGCCAATCCTCTGAACCTTCCACTCCTAATTCAGGTTATGAGTCTGCAGATGTATTGGCTGTCACCACCAAGGGTACTGAGAAGGAATGAGTTTTAGACTCAGGGTGCTCCCTCAATATGAGCCCTGTGAAAGAATGGTTTGATCACTTGAGATTGAGGGATGAAAGATTGGTTATGTTGGGCAACAATCAGACTTGCAATGTTGTAGGTGTTGGCTCAATTCCACTCAGAATGCATGATGGAGTGGTGAGAATCCTATCCAATGTCAGATATATTCCTGATTTGAAGAGGAATTTGATCTCTCTTGGGATGCTAGACTCACAAGGCTACACTTTTAAGTTTGAGAAAGTGCAGATGAAGATCACAAGGGTCATCATGAAGGGTAGCAAAAGGAATGAGCTCTATTACTTGGAGGGACATACTGCAGTGGATCATGCTCATTCAGTTAAGGAGATGGATCAAACAGAGTTATGGCACAAAAGATTGGGTCATATCAGTGAAAGGGGGTTGTTGGAACTTCAGAAACAAAAGGCTTTTGGAAATGACAAGATCACTACACTAGAGACATGTGAGTACTGCATTTTGGGGAAATCAAAGAGATTGAGTTTCAGAAGTGGCACACACACTACTCAGGGTATTCTTGACTATGTTCACTCAGACTTATGGGGACCAGCCACTACTCAAACAAGAAATGGAGGTAGATACTTTATGTCTTTCATTGATGACTTCTCTAGGAAAGTTTGGGTTGTGATCCTAAGGTCTAAGGATAAGGCATTTCAGAGTTTCAAAGAATGGCTTGCTGAAGTAGAGAATACCACAGGGAAGAAGTTAAAATGCTTAAGGACTGACAATGGCCTTGAGTATACCTCAGATCAGTTTAACTCCTACTGCAAATATAGAGGCATCAAAAGGCATAGGACTGTGTCATCCACCCCTCAGCAAAATGGCTTAGCTGAAAGGATAAATCAAACACTTCTCAACAAGGTAAGATGCATGCTACTAAGCTCTGGTTTATCAAAGTGTTTTTTGGGGGAAGCAGTCTCCACAGCAGCATATCTAGTAAATAGGAGCCCATCTACAGCACTGCAGTTTAAGACTCCTGAGGAGGTGTGGGGAGGACATCTAGTAAACTACTCTGAGCTTAGGGTGTTTGGCAGTCAAGCTTATGCACATATAAAGCAAAATAAGCTTGAAGTTAGAGCTCTAAAGTGTGTGTTTCTAGGCTACCCTAAAGGAACTAAAGGCTACAGATTATGGTGTTATGAGAAAGATCATCAAAAGTGTATCATCAGCAGGGATGTCACCTTTGATGAGACCAAGATGCCTCTGAAACAAGTTGATTCTTATTAGGTTTCACCTTCAGAATCAGGAGAGCCACAGCTTGAGGTGGAGACCACTCAGGAACATGATCAAAGTCAGATAGATGTCCAACCTCACCAGGATGATACTCAATCAGATTCAGAGTCTGAGAATGAGCAAGCTACTGAAGATGATAATGATGGAGGTAACTATCTTCTGGTAAGAGATAGGTCAAGGAGAAACATCAAACCTCCTGAGAGATTTGGTTATGCAGACAATGTGTTTTTTGCTTTGCTCACAGCCCAAGACTTAGACTCTGAAGAACCAAAAGACTATAGGGAAGTTGTCACTTATAAGCAAAAGGACAAATGGTTAATTGCCATACAGGATTAATTGAATTCACTTAAGAAGAATGCCACCTGGGATATTGTCTGCAAACCTAAGAACAAGAAGCTGGTTGGATGTAAGTGGATATTCGGGAAGAAATCAGAGGCTATTCCTAGAGGTGGAATCAGATTCAAGGCCAGGCTAGTTGCTAAAGGTTTACTCAGAAGGAAGGTGTAGACTACAATGAAATATTTTCTCCAGTAGTGAAACACAACTCAATAAGGGTACTCCTTGCCATGGTAGCTCAATTTGGAATGCTCTTACATCAAATGGATGTTACCACTGCTTTCCTTCATGGTGATTTGAAAGAAACCATCTACATGAGAGTTCCAGAGGGTTTACAGGTAGAAAACAAGGAAGAAAAGGCCTGCATGTTAAAAAAGTCTTTTTATAGTTTGAAGCAAAGTCCAAGATAGTGGTACTTGAGGTTTGATAAGTTTATGCATGAGATTAAGTTTCACAGAAACAAATTTGATCATTGTGTGTACTTCAAACATTCTAGAGATTGTCATATCTATTTGTTATTGTATGTAGATGACATGTTGATAGCAAGCACTGAGCAAGCAGGTATTGATCAGATTAAGGGAAAGCTAAAATCAGAATTTGAAATGAAAGATCTTGGTTTGGCTAGAAAGATGTTGGGAATGGAAATTACAGGGCAGGATGAGAAGGGATCCATTGAGTTGAATCAGACTGAGTATTTTAAGAAGGTTCTTATAAGGTATCAAATGAATCAAGCCAAGGCTTCCCCTATCCCAGTACAACCTCAGTTGAAGCTTAGCATGACTCAGTGTCCACAGAATCAGCAAGAAGCTGATGAGATGAACAAGATCCCTTATGCCAATGCTGTAGGTAGCATAATGTATGCTATGGTCTGCTGCAAACCAGATCTAGCTCAAGGTATGAGTTTGGTAAGCAGATATATGGCCAATCCAGGCAAGGAACATTGGAATGATGTTAAGTATTTGCTCAGATACATATGTGGTTCATTGAACAAAGGTCTGATCTTTAGTGGGAAGAGATGTACAGATGATCCAGTAGTAGGATATGTAGATGTTGATTATGCATCAAACATGGACACAAGGAAGTCTACCACTGGTTATGTATTCACTCTATTTGGTACTGCAGTTAGTTGGAGATCTACTCAACAATCTGTAGTGGCATTATCATCTACAGAATCAGAGTTTGTTGCTCTTACTGATGCAGCAAAGGAAACAGTGTGGCTTAGAGGTTTACTTGAAGAGTTTGGGCTGAAACAAGAGAGTGTGACTGTGAATTGTGACAACTCTAATGCAATTCATTTGGCCAAACATCAAGGGCTACATGAAAAGACAAAGCACATTGATGTCAGGCTATTCTTTATCAGGGATTTGGTTGAGAAGCAAGTGATTAATGTAAGGAAGATTCCCACAGAGATGAATCCTGCAGATGCCTTAACTAAAGGTGTTCCTCAAGCCAAATTTCATCTTTGTATGGATTTAATTGGGCTAAGGGGGAAGTCTTCCACCAACATAAGATGATGTGCAGTGTTTGAAACATGAAATTTGCTCAACCTAAGGTGGAGATTTGAGAAGATAGGCTGAGAAATATCATGCATGCATGTTGGAGGTTTTGCAACGGGCCTTTAACAACGGTTAGGAAAAGCGTTGTGGTTTCATTGTTCTGAAAAGAATGAAGAAAACGTATTTTGTGTTTGAACCAAAGTTGCTCTTCCACTAATATAAACGTAATATGGCTTTTAGCGCCTTTGTCTATGATTGGTTGGAAGAGTTGCTAGTTCACTTATAAAATCGTGCTTGGAATTAATATGGAAGTTGGGATCAAATCTTTCGGTGAATGAAACGGCGACACGTGGCATCAGTTATTTCAGTTATCTTGGATCTGAAGCTGTGCAACGGATAGTTTGAGCTGCAGGAGTTGGTTTGCGAGCTGATCTTCTACTGAGCATATCTTGCTCGTTTTTCATCCAATCTTTGTAATTCTTTTTACAGAGTGTAGCTTATAAATAGGTCTTTAATTGTTGATAGGTTACAGATCACATTGTAAAGTGTAGAGAGAGAAACAAAGAGAGAAAAATAGCTGAGAGTTCATTGAGTGATTGTAATTGCATTCTTCGTTTTGCTTTCGTTGAATGAGAAGAATCCCTACCCTATTGTTCCCGTGGAGTAGGCTTACGCCAAAACACGTAAATTCGCTTGTGTGTTGATTGATTGCTGTTGGGTTTTGATTAATTGGTTCAATCTTGAGCTAAGATCAATTTAGGTTTTTTCAGTTTTAGAACTTGGTGTCTTGCTTGGTTCTTTGAAGATTGCAGGATCTATTCTTGACAATATTTTCTTCATTATTTGTCTTTGCATATGTAGAACAAGTTGGAGGAGGAGAAAGAAATGGAGAGAAGAGATGAGTAGAAGCTTATCAACCCTGGAATTTGAGGAGGTCAAACGGTTTATGGATTTAGTGTTTGTTTTCGATGAAAAAACCATGAATTCAAACGTGTGTTCAATAGTTCCAAGGCTGCAAAAATAGGGCAAAATGGCTGGTTATGAAGATGAAAAATGTGAGATTTACGGGCCTCATCTGCCTGAAGCATGGGATTGTGTTGGGAATAAGAGAAGAAGAGATAATAATTTTCTAATAAAGTGGAAACTTCCATCTATGAATAACAAAATTAGTATGACATCTCAGGTTTTGGGTGTTGCACCAGATATTAAATAATTGTAACATTGTGATGGGAAATTTTCTATTTTCTATTTTTTTTTCAAAATTTTTGTGAATTTTATTATGATAGATTTTGTTGCTCGATATGAAGAAAGATTGCAATTGCAATTGTATACATGAAAGTTTGCAACTCTTAAAAAGTTGATACCTCATCACTTTCAAGTTTCTCTAATTTGTTAAGTGTCATATCTTAATTTTTTTTTCAAAGAAAACCTCAATCTCATCAATTTTGGATACGTTGACATTCATTATCTTACTCTAGTATGTATTCTCAGTACCCATTAAAGTTTAATGTATTTAGCAGCCTATGATTTAATTAATCCATGGAGCTCCACCGTCATATCTTCTTCATGAGTATTTGCTTTGCATATGTACAAGTTGGATAAATTCATTCATAATATGAAATTATTAGTTTAGGAGCATTGCTCTACATGCATTGACAATCATTGTAAAAAATTGTGTTTTTAAAACTTTTTATGAGTTCTGAATTTCTTTTATTTCGAAGTACGTAGTATTGGTCAAAATAGGAGCAATGATAATTAATCATATATATATATATATTACGTAATTGATGTATATTTATGTTTGTAACAACAAAAAAAATTAGAAAAGATAGAATAGCATTCTAAATGGATCCGTGCAATGCACAAACAATCCACTAGAAAATGAAAAGATTTTCTCAGGAGAAACAAAAACAAATTGTTTTGTGATTTTTAACCAACTCGAAGTAAATGTAACTATGGGAAGCCTAATTCTATTTGTAGGCAATACAAAGATCTGTGATTTAGAATTTAAACAGAGAACACGATTTTAATTAAAGGACAAATAATATGAAAATTTTCTAATTATACAAAATTAACCGAGAGCCATCTAACTCGTGCAACGCACGGGCTCTACCTAGTTTTATTTAAAATGAATGATTAAGATAAATATTGATTAAGGATATATTTATTCAAATATTATATACTTTCTGTAGCAGAAACTTAAAAGAACAATTAATATATTATTATATGCAACCGAGGGAATATTATTTGGTGACGTTATATTTTGGTTTCAATTAAACCATATCATTTTAGAAACAAAACAATATAAACACCAACAATCATTAATATATATATAAAGTATCACACAAGTTGCTCATATCAAATGAAAATTTAAGACACAAAGTACTATTTTTTTTTATTAATATAGTTATTCAATTTTCACTCCATTTTATATTAATTGTCTTCATTAAGTTTTTGTTATGGATTGAAAAATATGGTTTGGATAAGTATATTTACCTTTAATCAATATTTATTTCTCCCACTCATTTCAAAATTTACTTGATTCATTCTTTATCTATTTCTTACTTATTTCATTATAACTTTTCAAACTTAATATATATTATGAAATCTTTTAAAAATTAAGATTGAGAGTAAAATAAAAGAAAAACAATATTAAAATAGCATAAAAGGATATTTAAAATAAACAAAATGTTGACTCCAAAATGAGATGTAGTAGGAAGTATATATTATTTATCAATATTCTTAATTGTTAACATTTCTTTATCAAATGTTAACTTCATAATGACACGAGTTCATTTGTATCTAATTATATTTATTGTTGGCCAACAATTGTTGACCTTTATAGAAAAGAAATATAAATATATTCTTACACTTGGAGTACCTTTATCAACAACCTACGGCTCAACCTCTTAATAAAATATTCGTTTATCTCTTATTCACATATACAATCAACAATCCAACTCAATCCCAAATTTATCGTGCATATTTTATCAACAATCCAACTCAACCTAACTTTTTAATAAAATATTGATTTTTCTCTCATCTATACCCAATACTATTATTAATATGAAATTGCATACTATTTTGAGATTTTTTTTAATTACACTTAAAAATATAATAATTGCTTAGATTAAAAAAAATTAATTCCTCAACTATATATAATAAACAAATTGTTTTGAACATACACTTAAGATAACATACTAGCACAATAACTAAATTAAAATTACAATAATTATATTAAAAATGAGATTTGGAAATAGGAACTTAATTAATAAAAACATTGAGATTTGGAGAAATTTGAGAGCTTTGATGATATTGAGAGTTTTGGTAATTTCCATGATTAATAAAATCATCAAAGTTTGAAATTTTTTGGGAGTTTGTATAATAATTAGAATTGTTTGAATCCATAATAAGAGATTAAAAAATTTATATGAGAAAAAAGTGATCTCAAATGTTAAACAAGATAGAACTTAAGATTGAGAAAAAATAGAGAGTTTTAAATTGTGATTCAAAATATATCAATATTAAACTCTATTTTTAGATTAAAAAAATGAATTTTGATTAGTGTTAAAAAATAAAATGATATATTCATGAAAATTAAACCTAACCAATCACATTTGTACAATTGACACGTAATTGAATTGTGAATGGGTTGTGGAATGTGGGGTGTAGGGATGGCAACGGGGTGGGGCGGGGCCGGCCCGGGGATCAATCCCCATCCCCGTCCCCGCCAACTTCGCGGGAATTTTTTTTTCCCCAAGGCGGGGAAAATTTCCTCCCTGTCCCCGCCCCACAAAATGTTTTTTTATTTAATTTTTTTAATGTATAGAAAAAATAATATTTTAATATATAAACATAATCCACATAATTACATATAACTAAAATGTCAACAAAATCACCAAAAATTACATATAACTAAAATGTCAACAAAATCACCAAAAAGTGATTCAATTCGTATAAAAAATAATATATTATTTAATTATACTATCTTTTAAAAGTACAATGATAAATTATGTTATTACATTTTCATTAATATTTTCAATACTTCAATGTATTTAGAAGAGGATGAGAAACGAGAGATTTGTATTATTGATGTGTATATAAAAATATAATATAGTTTATAATAATTTAATTAAAATATTATATATATATATAAATTGGCGAGGCCCCACGGGAGTATGATCCTCGTCCTCGCCCTGCTAGTCGGGGAGAAAATTGCCCCCTTCCCCGCCCTCGCCCCCATAGGGTATATTTCGGAGAATCCCCACTCCGTTCAGGACGGATCCCCGCGGGGAACGTGGATTCCTCACCCCACTGCCATCCCTAGTGGGGTGGGCTGGTCAACCCACCAATTTCACAACCGGTTGTCCCATTTTCATTCATTTCTCTTTCTTCTTTTTCTTTCAAATTTTTGTCTTATTATCACAACCCATGAGTTGTTGATAAACCTAGTCTTAGTTAACAACCTCACTACTTATTAGAGTTATTAAGTGGAACTATCTATTCTGAATTTATATGTTTTTTAAACAAGAACCTAAATCGAAAATCAATATATCTATATTTCTACATATATGTATATATATCTATACTAAACGAATAACTAAGAGGGATACATGTCTTCTCACTCAAAATTTTAATTTCAATTTCAATTAATTCACTTTATATTTCTATTTATTATAATTAAAATATTTAATGAGATATTGATAATTGAAAACAAAAAAGTTAATAATGATGATTGTTAATAAAATTGTAACTTATGAAACTTTAGGCAAAATATTTTAATTGAAATAGACTGTTGCAATTACATAAAATGATAATTGAAATATTTTGCATATCTAAATTTAATTTACATACTAATTAAGAATTAATGATAAATAAATACTAATTTTCAATTTTTTATTAGTAGTGGTAAAATATCTTTGTGATACATGAGTAATACACTAATTTAATATTAACTCAGACGATAGATATTATACAAAATCATATATATTATTTTTAATATAATTTAAAAAGTAATTTTAATAAATTCAATTTGTTTACCCGTGTAGTAATACACGAGTGTTATGCTAGTTAGATACTCCCTCCGTCCCATGAAAATTAGCCTACTTTGACCGGCACAAATATTAAGAAAAAGCTGTTGACTTTGATTGGATGTGTTATTTTAATATTTTTGAGTGGCAATTTTGTAATTTAAACCAACTTTTTGAGTGCAAAAGTTGTAAAATGAAAGAAATTGAGGGGTAAGAGAGTAAAATTTTCTTTGCCATTTTGGGGCTGGCAGATTTAAGTGGGACAAACGAAAATGGCAAGTAGGCTAATTTTCATGGGACGGAGGGAGTATATATTATTCAATCATACGAGAACAATATTTTAATATGAATTAATTCAACCGCAACACTATACGAATCAAATAATAAACATACTAATTACAATTACAAATTTAGTTAATAAAACTTAAAGATATAAAATATAAAAAGAACAACTAATGTGATCAAAAAATATATTTACAATAGTATAATTTAGCTAATTAACAAAAAGAAATATTATAGAAATTTGAAAATAATTTCGAATATGTTAAATTGAAACAAAATATTATGACCATATAAAAACAATAAAGTTGAAATTAAGAACTAAATGAATTAAGTGTTTATATATATGAGGATATATTTTTATATTTTTCAATCATAAAATATGACAACTAGCGATAAATGTTAACTGCACTAAAAGAATTTATCGAAAGTTCTTCACTTTACCCCAAAAAAATTATTTTGTTGCACATAACCCTCCAAATTATACAAGTGGTTCCACTTTGCTTTATCAACTCTATAATTTTCGGGAAAAAAAAAACTCTATAATTTTCGAAATTACCTTTAAAACATTTACTTTATTCGAAATATTAAATAAAAATTGAAAACTAAACAGTTCTTTTTTCCAAATATTAATATGAGTTTTTTTTTAAATAAATTATGTTACCATTAAAGTATTAAATCAAAACTTTGTCTTATGTATTAAAAAATCAAATAAATAATAAGTGAGATAAAACATCATATAACCCAACAACTCATACTTTTAACTTTCATTTTATATAAAAATGCTTTATTTTTCATAAATCACGTAAAACACGAGGATTACAGTAGAGTGTGCATTTAATATACATATATGTAAATATTTCCCTAAAATGGAATATGAAGGTTGAATTTTCTATATATCAAAGAGCAAATAGAAAAGCTGCGCAGCAGATTAAAAAGACAAAAAAACCCCATCCAGGTCACCAGACTAGACGCCGACGTGGGCCAATCAGCGCCTCCCACATCAGCGTCGGTAGTTGGTAAGCACACCAACCAGCGCGTGTCCGAACGCGCAAAAAACCGCGCGTCACCCCTGCATGTTCAGTTTCGGGAGTTGGTAAGCAAGCACACCAAATCAGGGCGTGTTCGCACGCGCCGAAACCGCGCGTCACCCCACTACTCTCAGTCCAATTCCCATTGAAATCAGTGTGAAGGAAAATGCAATTGGCAAAGGTTAGGTAAAAAACAAACAATCAGATTTTAACTTCCCAAAATCTAACCCACCCCCACCCTACCCTACCCCCCCAACCCCTACCACCAACCACAGGTCCTTGATTTCCCTTCTATAAATAAGCGCATTCACGCATCTCCTAAACTCGCGTCTTGCCCTTCTCTGCTTCTCAACCTTTGTAGCCTATTTCGCATCTCTCTCTTCCTAAGAGTACGCTTTCTACTCCCTCGCTGAGTCTCTGTGCCGTTCGTTTAATGTCCATTATTTGATAAATTCTCACTCTTTTGAGATTTTCTTTGGATTTATCTTCATTTTTGGTTCGGCTAATTGTTTGGATTTAGTTTTGGAACTGCAAGTTTGAAGTTTCTTCATTAATTCGATTAGATCTATTGGTAATGGTCTGTTTCTCACGTCGTTGCTTGATCTGCTGAAGTGTTGTGTTTGTGTTTAATTAATTAAACGAGTTGTAAAATATGCTGACATGGAATTTGGACGGTATATCTTTTGAGTGGCAATTTGGCTTAATATTGTGAGGATAAGCTTCAAATGGTGGATTTGGGAAGTGGAGCTTTTAGATCTGGATTGGAAATTAGATCTGAGATGAAAGGCCTATTCACTATCTTCAATTCGGTTAAATCAATCTGCATTGTCTCGCACTTTCGTTTCACCAACATGTATTGTGTTCCCTCCTTGGATCTGCACTTCCTTACTTTTGAAGTTGTGGATCTGAGTTTTCCGTTGGTTTAGACCATATCACACTAAGTTACTATCAATTTTTTAATTTGATATGCTTTTATTGGTGTATGATATTAACCAGTCAAGTCACTTGCGCATGAGTAATGTGGATCTAATTTATTTATTGTTTTTTAAGGTGTATGTAGGAATTATGTTTGATCTTCAAATTGAGTATATGATAGGGGAAATTTTCAAAGAATTAGTATCGATCGTGTTGATTTATGGGATCTGATCGATTGAATTTGATGTATCAGAAAAATGGCGTCTCACATTGTTGGATATCCCCGTATGGGCCCCAAGAGAGAGCTGAAATTTGCTCTGGAATCCTTCTGGGATGGCAAGAGCAGCGCCGAGGATTTGGAAAAGGTGGCAGCTGATCTCAGAGCATCCATTTGGAAGCAGATGTCTGATGCTGGAATCAAGTACATTCCCAGCAACACTTTCTCGTTCTATGATCAGGTGCTTGATACAACAGCGATGCTTGGGGCTGTTCCTCCGAGATACAACTGGACTGGTGGTGAGATTGGTTTCTCCACTTACTTCTCCATGGCCAGAGGAAATGCTTCAGTTCCTGCTATGGAAATGACCAAGTGGTTTGACACCAACTAGTAAGTGCGAGATCATTATCTCAAATGCATATTATATGTACGTTTATTCAACTAATTATGTGGGGTTTGTTTTTGCAGCCACTTCATTGTTCCTGAATTGGGACCTGATGTCCAATTTTCTTATGCTTCTCACAAGGCTGTTAATGAATACAAGGAGGCTAAAGCGGTATGATCTCTTTTAATTACTTGCTATATGTTCAACTGAAACTTTAATGGAACAATACCTACTATTTCTATTGTATCTCTTGTTAGTTTGTGTTTAGATTCATAGTGAATATCAGTTGCTGTTAATGTCTGTAATGATCTAATACCTGCATTTCCAATTTAAGCTTTAAAGAGTCACCACTATTCTGAATGATGCAAACCAAACTTGTGCATCATAAGATTCATACTCAATAGTGAGCGTGAAAATAAAATTATTCTGAATGTCTCCTTACTAATGAAATATTAGTAGTGGTCTTTTTATTTTCTAATGATGAGTTTCATGTTCTCCCATGCAGCTCGGTGTTGATACTATTCCAGTGCTTGTTGGACCTGTTACATACTTGTTGCTCTCTAAACCTGCCAAGGGTGTTGAGAAAACTTTCCATCTTCTTTCTCTTCTTGACAAAATTCTTCCAATCTACAAGTAAGAGAAGTGTTAATCTGTACTTCGGGTGACTTGATTCTCTCACCATGTTACATTATGCGACCAACTTCGGTATATAATGTGCAACATCTTGCAGGGAAGTTATTGTTGAGTTGAAGGGAGCAGGTGCTTCGTGGATCCAGTTTGATGAGCCTACCCTAGTTTTGGATCTGGAGTCTCAGCAGTTGGAAGCCTTCACCAAGGCTTATGCTGGATTGCAATCATCCTTATCTGGTCTTAATGTTCTAATTGAGACATACTTTGCTGATGTCCCTGCTGCTGCATACAAAACCCTTACCTCACTGAGTGGAATCTCTGGTTTTGGTTTTGATTTGGTTCGTGGAAGCCAGACCCTTGATTTGATTAAGGGTGGTTTTCCTTCTGGAAAATACCTCTTTGCTGGAGTTGTTGATGGAAGGAACATCTGGGCTAATGATCTCAGTGCATCTCTTTCGACCCTTCAGTCTCTTGAGGGCATTGTGGGAAAGGGTATATTTGACAACACCTATTTGCTATGCTTTTAATTTCACTTTTTAGTGGGTCATTTAATTTTTGAGATTATTTATTCTGCAGACAAGCTTGTTGTATCCACCTCCACCTCACTTCTGCACACTGCTGTTGATCTTATTAATGAGACTAAGCTGGACGATGAAATCAAATCTTGGCTGGCATTTGCCGCACAAAAGGTTGTTGAAGTGAATGCTCTGGCAAAGGCATTGACTGGTCATAAGGATGAGGTATATGTTGTACATAACTGATCAACTTCCTTTATAATTGAAGCAAAAAGGCATTTTACAGTTCAAAATCTTTTTGCATCACATTGATTTCATTGGTTATAGTATTTCTAATGTGCACATTTGAACGTTTTTCTCAGGCATTCTTCTCTGCCAATGCTGCTGCTCAGGCTTCCAGGAAATCCTCTCCTAGAGTGACTAATGAAGCTGTGCAAAAGGCGGTAAGTGAATCAATTTCCATATTTTTGTTTTGAATGTTAATGCTGTTTTGCTGCTAAATTGTGGTTTGCTCATTGTCCATTTCTTTTGTTCACTAGGCTGCTGCTTTGAGGGGTTCTGATCATCGTCGTGCTACAAATGTTAGTGCCAGACTTGATGCTCAACAGAAGAAGCTCAACCTTCCAATCCTCCCGACCACCACTATTGGTTCATTCCCTCAGACTGTGGAACTCAGAAGAGTGCGCCGTGAATACAAAGCCAAAAAGTGAGTGGTGGCTATATGCCTGCTGTTCTCTTTGTAACATGCAAAAGTGTCGAAATCTGTGTACTGAAACTAGAATTATCTTTGTAGGATCTCTGAAGAGGAGTACATCAAGTCTATCAAAGAGGAGATCAGCAAAGTTGTCAAGCTACAGGAAGATCTTGATATTGATGTTCTTGTTCATGGAGAGCCAGAGGTAAGCAATTGCTATTTTGTGAAAGCATATAATGTTGTAATTATGAAGTGTGTTTGTGTTGATGTCTTTTGTCTTTTGGATGTATGAATTCAGAGAAACGACATGGTTGAGTACTTCGGAGAGCAATTGTCTGGTTTTGCCTTCACCGCAAACGGGTGGGTGCAATCCTACGGATCTCGCTGTGTGAAGCCACCAATCATTTATGGTGATGTGAGTCGCCCCAACCCAATGACAGTCTTCTGGTCTACTGCTGCCCAGAGCATGACCAAGCGCCCGATGAAGGGAATGCTTACTGGCCCTGTTACCATTCTCAACTGGTCTTTTGTCCGAAATGACCAACCTAGGTATACTTATGGATAGACATGTACTATACTACATATTTTGATTCATTTCGTTTTACACTTAAGCTAACATCTTTTTCCTGTTTCACAGGTTCGAAACCTGTTACCAGATTGCTTTGGCTATCAAGGATGAAGTCGAGGATCTTGAGAAGGCTGGTATTACCGTGATCCAAATTGATGAAGCTGCATTGAGAGAAGGATTACCTCTCAGGAAATCTGAGCATTCTTTCTACTTGGATTGGGCCGTACACTCATTCAGAATCACCAACACAGGCGTCCAGGACACCACCCAGGTCCCCCCTCTTTACTCGACATCTTGCATACATTTTCTTCAATCATAATAAACTTTGCTGATAATCTATCTGTATCGACCCACAGATCCACACCCACATGTGCTACTCCAACTTCAACGACATCATCCACTCCATCATCAACATGGATGCTGATGTCATCACAATCGAGAACTCACGTTCGGATGAGAAGCTCCTATCAGTCTTCCGAGAGGGAGTGAAGTACGGAGCTGGGATCGGGCCCGGTGTGTATGACATCCACTCCCCAAGAATTCCATCAACAGAAGAGATTGCTGATAGGATCAACAAGATGCTTGCTGTCCTCGAAACCAACATCTTGTGGGTGAACCCAGATTGTGGTCTGAAGACCCGCAAGTACGGTGAGGTGAAGCCGGCCCTCGAAAACATGGTTGCTGCTGCCAAGCTCCTCCGAACCCAGCTTGCTAGCGCCAAATGAGCTCTCTCTCGAATTACCTTTCTCTAATATTTCAATGAAATAATTGTGCTTTTCATTAGTTCTATAGGGATATATGCACTCGGGGTATTTTATTTTCGGGCTTTTTTTGCGTTTTTGAAATTTTAATCTTTTTAATTTTGATCAATATGGTCAGTGTGTGAAATTATTTTGTATCCTATGCTTGGTGATTAATGAATCATTCTTGTTTACTGAAGTTGAGGCATTATGGCTTTCCTGTATCATATGCTGTCATAATTGCATTTAAGTAGTATCATCAAATTAAAGCTGTGTAGTTAAGAAGCAGGTGCACATGGATTTTGGTCCATATTTGCAGCATATGTGATGGTAATCATTGCCATTTTAGGATCTTGTCATTAAAAGTGATAGAAAAAAATGACATTAAAAGTACAGCCAGATTCTCTAGGATACCAAAAGTACAGCAAGATTCTAGGTGTCATGGAAATACAAATATCCCCATATTTACAATGAATATGATGATGCTCTGGTTGCAGGCGCCAGGCAGTACAACGTGCTAACATTTTCTTAACATGGTATTTTGAATTCAACAAAATATAAATCGACCAAACTAAATAAAACGAATTCATCTACTTATATCCAATACAAAAACTTGTGTGAGATGGTCTCACAGATAATTTTCGTGAGGCGAATCCTATTTACCCATTAATCTAACCCACTTCTACAAATTTGCATATGATGTGTGAAATATGGGTTATGGGTGATCCGTCTCACATAAAATGACCCGTGAGACGGTCTCACATAAGACTTACTCTATATCCAAAACTAAGATCTGAAGTTTCTGACTTAAATTTAATTTAATTATGTTTATTTAATTGTATAGTTAATACCACATAAAGATATTTTCAAATTGTGCTGTGCCGAAATAAACTAATATAATGCAATAGTTTCTACAAGGGAAAAGGTCGGTTAGCGAAAAAAAAAATCAATATATGAAGTTAAAGTATTACTTATGGTATTATGTTAATACAACATAAAATGTTTTATTAATGTAATATAAAGATTAAAAAAGGTAGGCTAGCGAAAAAAAATCAATATATCAAGTCAATTATTCTGAAGAATATTGTATATATATATATATATATATATACTCCTTAATATCCCCTGCAAAAAGTGGCTTGTTAGAAAGTTGTTCAAGAGTATTAAGGCAGGGCACCGAAAAATTCCCTTTTGCAGACAAAATGTAAATCTAATGCTATGTGTTTCATATAATAGGATGAAACGCAAGATGAGTTGCCCCAAGATTATCACACTATTATAAGTTGGAGGCGGAACATATATCGCAAGTTCTCGAAAGAATGAAAATCCAATATATTTATTTCACCTGTCTCTAAATACAAGCAAATTTTTAGAATAGTGTGTGATTGTATTAAGGAAATACCTTCATGTCTTCTAAAGATTTTAATTCGCATCATAAAATCTTTTAAACTCTCATTCTTTTCATGTTAATTTATATAAAATAATTTTTTTAGTATTCATGATTATATCAAGATTTCTTCCCATTTACAAATGTTGGACACACAATCATTTCAGTGTGTGTTTTACTTTAACACACTTAACTTATTGATTTTAAAGACATTTTACAATTTTTTTAGTTTATTTCAAACTTGTTATATCTACTAGTAATTCACCCGCGCGATGCACGGTTTATTATTTATTGTTGTAGTATATACAATTTGTAATTATATAATAAGATTGTTATTTTACAAAGTTATCCATATATATTATATCATTTCAAACTTTGTATAATTTACAAATATATTTTTCATATCTCTATTAATTTTAAGGTATATTTTATAATTTAAACAAATCGTTGGATAAAACAGAGTTTTAAGTGAAGAAAGTAGAGTTATGTTCAATCCCACCCACCCACCAGCAGCCCAACCCCCATCTCTTCTGTATTTTTCAGGGATTCCTTTATTTTTTGGTATCATGTTATTTTAAATTCAAATAATACAAATTTATATATGTCATTTTTAATTATATTTGATAAAATGAAAAAGTTTGAATACAAAATTTATTAATAACTTAAATAACGAACTTGAAACTTTACGTTCTATATGTTTGTTTTTGTAGAAATTTTTAATGCTCGATAGATATTTTGAAATGTCAATTTTTGAGTTAGTTAAAAGTGGCCAAATAAGGAAATAAGTTTTATAATATAGCTAACATAGGCTTTAGTAATTTCCTGAGAATCAATGATATAATTTCAAGTCAAAAATCGGGTCTTTTGGACAGCAAGGGGAACAAAACTGTAAAGCTAAGACTGGTCAAGCGTCATCTAAAAAAGTTTTTGATGCATATTAGTAAGTCTCATACAAGACCGTCTCACGGATCATTTCATGTGAGACGGGTCAATCTATGACCAACATTTCATAATTCGCATATAAATTCATGGATATGAGATTTTTTAATGGTCAAAAATGATTCGTCTTACGGAAATCATCCGTGAGACTCTAACACAAAAATAAGAACAAAAGTTTTGAAATATTTATTTATATACAATATATCTCACAATTACAAAAGATATATTAAAATTTCACTTAATTTTAAAATTGGTAATAAGAATAATTTTAAATATTAAGTAATTAAAGTTTAAAAAAGGATAAAAATTTTGAAAACTTACATTCTATTGTTTCTATATATTTTTTGTTGAATTTTTTTAATGGCTCGATAAATAATTCGATAAGTTAATGAGTTTTTGAATTGGTTAAAAGTGACCAAATGACAATATAAGTTTTGAAATACTTATTTTCATACAACATATCTCATAATTACAAAAAACATATTAAATTTTCTTTAACTTTAAATTTGATATGAGAGTAAAATTGTAGACATTAAATAATTAAAGTTAATAAAATTTAAAAAATAATTAAATTATTGTTCAACAATGAACAACAGTCTCAACAACAACAAATAATAATTTGTAGTCTTAATAATATATTTTTAATAATTCTAAATATAATTATATTTTTAATAATTCTAAATATAAATATAAACATTGAAAAGATCGATCTAAATAAGACGATCATTTTTATTGACAAAACTATTAGTTTTTGAAATTCTTCCATCAACGAAAACATTGATATGACATTTTTAGGAGTGAAAATGACAAAATTGTACCAACTTCACTCTTTTTATATATAGTTATATTTGAATATTAATTGATACATAAAATAAAACTTATAACTTCTTTACATACAACATTAATTAGTACATAAATATTATTAAAAATAAAATTGATATATAAAAAAAACAAAGAATAATACTAATATTTGACGAATAAACAGATTTACAACTTATTTATTATGACTATAAAATTGTCACTGAATTTATACCGTCCACTAATAAGTTAGGAAATTGAAGAGTTGAAATAAATATGTACACAAGATTTATATTTCAAACTCTTTAAAATAAGCTCTGTTGTATTAATTTACTGCATTTTTGAAATTTCATTTTTTTTCGTAGTTCAATAACCTGTATCCACAAATATGATAATATATTACAATTAATTAATTAATTATTTTAATCTAAAAATGAAAATAAAATGAATTTCTATTAATAGAAATGTTGAAATTATTCATTGAAAATTTTATGTTGTTTGTAATTTATAATTCACAAAATTTAGTTGATTTCTTAGTTTTCATATATATATTTTCCTAATTAACATAATATCTGAATGAGTTTGAATTTCATTTTTTTAATTCTATATTCTTAGATTTAATCGTGTGATCTTATTTTATATATATATATATATATATATGAGATTCTTATAAAATTTCTCAACTTTTAATTTTTTGAATATTTTTTGTGTTTTTTAATATAATTTAATCACTATGTTTCCTAAAATTTTATATTACTTCCCAAATGGGTGAATTTTATAATTTCAAGTTTTCAAACATACTAAATAGATTTATTATTCTCTAAAATTTGATCAATTATTCTTTGTTATTGTAATAAAATAATCTGATCAATTAATATGGTCCAAAAAATATAAATAATAAGATTTATAATTCAAATGTCCAATTGAATTCCTTTTAAAGCCCATTATTAAAGCTTATTATTATGACAAGACAGTTTTGGAAGAGAAAGTGACATTTTTGTAAATTCTTCCAACTGTCTTGCTTTTATATAAGTATAGATGTTATGACTAAATCACTTTACAAATTTACAGCCCTTATTTTCTTGTATGCGGTTCAACGCTCCCTTCTACATTTAATTATAAAAGAGAAACTAAAAGAAATGTATTTTGTTTTTTGAATTCATGCGTAAATTTAATTTTAATACTTTTAAAATCATCTTAAAACAAGAAGTCAAGGACCAATCCAAACAACTTACTGCTAATTGAAATAATTGTATACAATTATTTTCATTTTATACCTAAAATTGTTGTATCAATAAATTATATAATAAAAATACTTACACTATTGTTAGTTTGTTAGCATAATTATTTATAGAAATCAAAGAATTGATTTTGTGCGAAACTGTCTCACGGATCCGTGAAACAGATCGAATTGGATCGAATTATTTTTTTATAATCTAATAAAACACCCTAAACCAAATATCACATGTCAGTAAACAAAAGCAATCGCAAGATGAAGTGTGAATAATTCAACTTAAAAAACAGAAAAGAGGCCAATCAGATGAACCAACTTGGGGCAGAGAACGACGTCGTCACTATCGGGGGTTGGTGAGTCAACACACCACCAACTCAGCGCGTCACCTCAACGCTCCCTAACCCGCGCGTCTCCCCTTCTGAGTTGGGTGAGACGAGAAAAAAAATCAGAGTTCACTTTCCTGGATCTACTACTACCATCGCACCCAACAACCACCCCACCCTCGCACCAATTTCTCTCGATAAATAAGCTCATTCGCTCCTCTCCTAAACTCGCGACTCTCTCTCTCTCTCTCTCTCTCTCTACCAGAAACTCCGCACTTTGTGTTCTGCCTCATAATCCATAAGGGTAAGCTTTCCTGCTTGGTTCTCTCTACTTTCTGTTCCGTTATTGTTTTGATTTTTTGCTGATGCTCTTTTGCTGGCTGATCTCTTGTCATTATCTTCTGTTATTTCATGATTATTAGTTCCGGAAAAGTGTCGGTTTTGTAGTTTTGGAACTGCGCTTTTGAAGTTTCTGATTGATTCGCGTAGATCTAGTGGTAATAGTCTGTTCGTTGCTTGATCTGGTGGAGTGTTCAGTTTTTGGATTGTTGCTTGATTTGCTTTGTTTTCATGGTGAATCATCAATGTATGATCTGAATTAGGCTTATATATGTTCAAATGTGCTCGCATGGAGTTGGAAATGTGTTAACATTGTGTGGTCGGGGGGTGCTTTAGCTTAACGTTGTGAGGATAAGGATAAGCTTTACATGGTATAGGATGTGGAGATTTTAGATCTGGTTTTGGATCAGATCTGAGACGAGAGGACTACTGAGTATATTCAATTCAGCTAAATCTGTTGCATTGTATCACATTTTTACGTGTTCCTGTGCTTGGATCTGGATTTTATTATTTCTGAAATGGTGGATCTGAGCTCTTGGTTAGTGCAGGCATGCATCACAATAGATTATTACTATTGATTTTTAAAGGTTGCCTTTTCTTGATTTTACTTATCTTGCTTATGTTAACATGAAAATGCCTTCGTGATTTCACCTGGGAATGAGAATATGGTAATTTAGGAAGTTAATATATATGAATTTCATGTTGTCATTAAATTGTTGTTATGGTTACGACTCATGAGTGAAAGACGTACAAGTCACTTGCATGTGATAGTCATATACCAAATTAAGTTTGAGAACATTTGTATAATTGAGATCTAATTTATTTAGTATTAAGTGAGATGTATAGAAACTGCTATTTCAATATTATTATTACCTTGAACACATGCCGGTTTTGATTTCATTTATCATCCTGGAATATTTCGCATGTGATTTAGAAAAAGTAATGTTCTTTTCTATAATCGTATGTGTTTTTTAGCTAATTGAGTTTGATATACCAGAAAAATGGCATCCCACATTGTTGGATATCCCCGTATGGGTCCCAAGAGAGAGCTAAAATTTGCTCTGGAATCTTTCTGGGATGGCAAGAGCAGCGCCGAGGATTTGGAAAAGGTGGCAGCTGATCTCAGAGCATCCATTTGGAAGCAAATGTCAGAAGCTGGGATCAAGTTCATTCCCAGCAATACCTTCTCATACTATGATCAGGTGCTTGATACAACTGCAATGCTTGGTGCTGTTCCTCCAAGATATAACTGGACTGGTGGTGAGATTGGCTTCTCTACTTACTTCTCCATGGCTAGAGGAAATGCTTCTGTTCCTGCTATGGAAATGACCAAGTGGTTCGACACCAACTAGTAAGTGAATGATCAAATTTCTGAAAAAGTTCATTTTGTTATAATTTTTATGTTCATTTTCTTAATTATATTGGTTTATTTATGCAGTCACTTCATTGTCCCTGAATTGGGACCTGATGTACAGTTTTCTTATGCTTCCCACAAGGCCGTTAATGAATACAAGGAGGCTAAAGCGGTATGAGCTCTGTTAATGTCCTTTTACATTTACTCTGTAATAGAATTAACACTAAGTGTCTCTAAACAATTGAAACCAACCATATCTGCCTCCTGCTATTATGAGTATAGATTCATAGTGTATTTATTAGATGAGTTACTACTATTGCTACTCCTACGGCTTATCAATAGTGAGCATGAGTATAAAATAATTCTGAATGTTTCTTTGCTATTGAAATGTTTGTAAAGATTTTTTTATTGCCAATTGATTAGTTTCATGTTCTCTTCTTCAGCTTGGTGTTGATACCATGCCAGTGCTCGTTGGACCTGTTACATACTTGTTGCTCTCTAAGCCTGCCAAGGGTGTTGAGAAAACTTTCAATCTTCTTTCTCTTCTCGACAAAATTCTTCCAATCTACAAGTAAGAGAAGTGCTAAATCTATAATTTGGGTGGTCTGATTCTTTCACCATTTTACATTATGACCTCCTTCGGGATTTAATGTCCAAGGTCTTCTTTGCAGGGAAGTTATTGCTGAGCTGAAGGGAGCAGGTGCTTCATGTATCCAGTTTGATGAGCCTACCCTAGTGTTGGATCTGGAGTCTCACCAGTTGGAAGCATTCACTAAGGCGTATGCTGATTTGCAATCATCCTTATCTGGTCTTAATGTTCTAGTTGAGACATATTTTGCTGATGTTCCTGCGGCTGCATACAAAACCCTTACCTCTCTGAGTGGAGTCAATGGTTTTGGTTTTGATTTGGTTCGTGGAAGCCAGACCCTTGATTTGATTAAGGGTAGTTTTCCTTCTGGAAAATACCTTTTTGCTGGAGTTGTTGATGGAAGGAACATCTGGGCTAATGATCTGAGTGCATCTCTTTCCACCCTTCAGACCCTTGAGGGCATAGTGGGAAAGGGTATATTGTCCTACACCTACTTGCAAGTTTCACGAAATTTTCTTTTATGATGAGTCATCTAAAACCTGTTGGGTTGTCTTCTTTTTCCGCTGCAGGCAAGCTTGTTGTGTCCACATCCTGCTCGCTTCTCCACACAGCAGTAGATTTGGTAAATGAGACCAAGCTGGATGATGAAATCAAATCATGGCTTGCATTTGCAGCACAAAAGGTTGTTGAAGTGAACGCACTGGCAAAGGCATTGAGTGGTCAGAAGGATGAGGTATATGCTAACCTAACCTTTATACCAGAATAAATTTACTCTTTTTCTTTCTGTCAATTCTCGATATTATCAACTTAAAAATAACGGTTATCTTTTAATCAATTTTATTAGTCATATAACTAAAGATACTTTATTGTTGTTCTTTACTTTTCAGGCCTTCTTCTCTGCGAGTGCTGCTGCTCAGGCTTCTAGGAAATCCTCACCCAGGGTGACTAATGAAGCTGTGCAGAAGGCTGTAAGTGAATCAACCTCCAGATTTTTCTTTGCAACTTTTATTTTTCTTTCCTGCTAAACTGTCAGGAGCTTACTGTCCATTCTTGTTATGTTCAACTAGGCTGCTGCGTTGAAGGGTTCTGATCACCGCCGTGCTACAAATGTTAGCTCCAGACTTGATGCTCAACAAAAGAAGCTCAACCTTCCAATCCTTCCAACCACTACCATTGGGTCCTTCCCTCAAACCGTTGAACTTAGAAGAGTGCGCCGTGAATATAAGGCCAAAAAGTGTGTTTTTTTTCTCTTGTATTTGGAACTTGCACAATCGGTCCTGTTCTGAACATATAATTTTTCTTTGTAGGATCTCTGAAGAGGAATACATCAAGTCTATCAAAGAGGAGATCAGCAAAGTGGTCAAGCTTCAGGAAGACCTTGATATTGATGTTCTTGTTCATGGAGAGCCAGAGGTAAGCCAATTGAATTGCAATTCTGTGAAAACTTCATGCAATACTGATCCACTGTGTAATGACTATAACCTAATGTGTAAATTAAACTGTATCGTTCTGATGATGATATCTTTGCTTTTGGATGTATGAATTCCAGAGAAACGATATGGTTGAGTACTTTGGAGAACAATTGTCTGGTTTTGCCTTCACCGCAAATGGATGGGTGCAATCATATGGATCTCGTTGTGTGAAGCCGCCAATCATTTACGGTGATGTGAGTCGCCCTAACCCAATGACCGTCTTCTGGTCTACTGCTGCCCAAAGCATGACCAAGCGCCCAATGAAAGGAATGCTTACTGGCCCCGTTACCATTCTTAACTGGTCCTTTGTAAGAAATGACCAACCAAGGTATAATATACATATCTGTATTTCATCTCTCTCTGCCTCTCTCTGTGGAACAAAGCTAACATCTTTTTCCTGTTTCACAGATTCGAAACCTGTTATCAGATTGCTTTGGCTATTAAGGATGAAGTCGAGGATCTCGAGAAGGCTGGCATTACAGTTATCCAGATTGATGAAGCTGCACTGAGAGAAGGGTTGCCTCTTAGGAAGGCTGAGCATGCTTTCTACTTGGACTGGGCTGTACACTCATTCAGAATCACCAACACAGGCGTCCAGGACACCACCCAGGTCTCCCCTCTTTACTCGACATCTTGCATACATTTTCTTCAATCATAATAAACTTTGCTGATAATCTATCTGTATCGACCCACAGATCCACACCCACATGTGCTACTCCAACTTCAACGACATCATCCACTCCATCATCAACATGGATGCTGATGTCATCACAATCGAGAACTCACGTTCGGATGAGAAGCTCCTATCAGTCTTCCGAGAGGGAGTGAAGTACGGAGCTGGGATCGGGCCCGGTGTGTATGACATCCACTCCCCAAGAATTCCATCAACAGAAGAGATTGCTGATAGGATCAACAAGATGCTTGCTGTCCTCGAAACCAACATCTTGTGGGTGAACCCCGATTGCGGTCTCAAGACGCGCAAGTACCCTGAGGTGAAGCCGGCTCTTGAAAACATGGTTGCTGCCGCTAAGCTCCTCCGAACCCAGTTTGCCAGTGCCAAATGAGCCACCTGATGCAATTTGCTTCTCATCTCTATAGTTTTCTATTAAGAAAAATGTTGTCTTGTCATGGATGAAATAATTATGGTTCCTTCTCTAACCATTTGGGATTTTGTTTTCTTGGGCATATTTTGCCAAATGTATTTGTAGAATTGTGTGTGAAAGCTTCAATTATGGAAACTAAAAGAGATTATTGTTTTGAGATTGTCTTCGTGCTATTATTTATCCCATCATTCTCTATGTTGGTAATCAGATTGTAGGTTTTATGTCTAAATTTACTCCGATACCAGATTTAGTTGAAACTAAAATCATAAACACCATTGATTATTGATATGCTTTGCTTTCTCTGCGTCAGTTTCTACTTCCCCTCGTTGGACCCATTGCCACATGAATGATGACAATGTCTAGAGCGATAATGACACAAATTTCGTATTCGGTAGAAATATTAGTATATGGATTTTAATTAGATATCGGTGGAAACATCGATAAAACCAAAATTAAGAAAACTTTATAAATAATTTTTTGTTTTTAAAGAGAGGAAGTTTGACATGAAATTTACAGATTATGATTACATTAACGCATATATTCATCTAAAATTTATATGCAGATAATATTATAAACATCAGATTGTACTCATATGAAGTTCAATTGAATAATATATGTCATCTTAATCTAAACATTACTAGAGTAAACTTACAGAAGTACCAATTGTTTGAATTTTGAATACTTCTGTTATACACATTACAAAGTATAATATTATTAGGATATAAAATACTACTTTTTTTTTTTGGTTAAATGAGTCATTATAAAATTCTATTAAAAAATAAACGTTTTTTTTTTTTCATACCGAAATCAATATTTATCGATATTATCCGAAATCAATATTTATCGATATTATCATGTTCCATGAATTTTCCAACAATTTACATCGTGAAGCTACTAATATCAAAATTAATACCTGTATTTACTAATATTTTCACAAATTTCATGTCAAACCATTTTGATTTCACCTATTTATTGATAATATTTCAGAACGTTTTCATATATGGTTCAAACACGTTATTATATCAAGGGATTAAAAACTTCTAAGATAACATTATTAAAAATTTAGAAGTTAATTGCGAAATTTGATTCAAATAGAATCATAATAATTAATACTCAATAGTTATTAAATCATTTTTGCAATTTTCTCCAAAGGCTTAATTATATCAAAGCTTAACATTAGGTTTGATCATCATTATAGCACACACATAAATTCATGTTGTCCATTTTATTTTAAAGTGGAGCTCTTATAAGACCATCCAACACTTTTTAAGTTTTATCATGAAATAAATCAATCAACAATCCGTAACCCAAATATTTGTTTGTAGAGTAGGTCTTGCGTGTTCCGAGGCATCGTGCCCCCAAACATTTATTGTAATACCTTTAAGTAATTTGAGTAATACTTTAACATGTAACAGGTAATATCTTGAATAATACCTTCACTAAAACATATATTTCAATAATACACATAATACCTTATGAATATACAACTAATACCTTATGAGTATACCACTAATACCTTCAAGAATATATCACTAATACCTTATGAATACACCAATAATATCTCATGTATATATACCTAATACCAAACTAATACTCCCTCCGTCCTAGCATTTTTAGCCTACTTGCCATTTTCGTCCGTCCCACTTAAATCTGCCAGCCCCAAAATGGCAAAGAAAATTTTACCAAAATACCCTTAAATTTCAACAGATTTACAAAATTGCCATTAATGATTCTTAATTAAAACAACAATTAAATCCTTAATTAAATCCCTAACACTAATTACACACACAATAATCTACCCCACCCAATACCCCCAACCCTAATCGAAGGCCCATTTCATTTCGATGCTCTAGAATGTTCATCTTCTGCTCTCCCTCACCCTCAAACCCTAATCGATCGCCGTCTTCGATCTTTCGAGATCAAACTCTCTCACTCTCTGAATCCAGACCCTTGCTCTCCCTTTCTCTCTCATTTTCTGGAACCCTCGCCGAGATCCTCTCCGTTTCTGTGTGAAACATCACCGATCTGAAACCTCGCCGATCTTGAACCCTCGCCGTTGTTGAAACCCTCGTCGTTGTTGAACCCTAGCCCGGATGGAACCCTCGCCAGTTCTGTAACCCTCGCCGTTTCTGTACCCTAGCCCATCTTTACCCTCGCCGTTGTTGAAACCCTCGTCGTTGTTGAACCCTAGCCCGGATGGAACCCTCGCCTGTTCTGTAACCCTCGCCGTTTCTGTACCCTAGCCGGTTCTGTCACCCTCGCCGTTGTTGAACCCTAGCCCATCTTTACCCTTTCCCATTTTTACCCTTTCCCATCTTCAGTCAACTCCGGATGGACTTCTCTGATTCTGAGTCTCAAGTGGCTGTGATTCCTGATTCGGAGGACTCATTCGTCCCGGAGAGTGAGTTCACAGAGGGTGGGGATGCTCTCCCTTTCGGGATTGAGGGACCCCCCCTCCAGATCGGCGCTGCTGGATCCGAAAATGCTACGGTGGATATACGAATGCTTGGCGATCTGGGTTCCCAGTGTTCGAAAGGTTATTTTTCTCTTCCTTTTGAACATTGCATGTAAGATTTATGTGGGTTTGAGTATTCTGAGGCCGATGATGAAATCCGGCTGTGATTTCTGAGGCCAATGATGTGTTTGACATTCTGATCCTTGATGTTTTTGTGATCTTTCTGTCTCTGATTTTTCTGGATTCTGAGGCCTGTATATTATGTCCTGTTTTGACTATTGAAATGAGGCCGATGATGAAATCCATCTGTGATTTCTGAGGCCAATCCATTTGTGATTGTGTTATTCTGAGGTAAGCTTATGTCTCATATGTTATTCTGAAATGCAATCTAAGATTACTGCCATCTTGTGATTCTGAGGTGATATTATGTTCAATGTTTATTGCCCTCCTAAATTTGTGATGACTACTGATCTGGTGAGGCTGAACATTGCTTATGTTGGTTGTTGCACTACTGGAGTCTGAGGTAAGCTCATTTTTACCCTTACATGACTACTGGAGTCTGTCCAGCTTAAGCTTGTGTCATGACTACTGGAGTCTGTCCAGCTTTATTCTCTTGCTTGATGACTACTGGAGTCTGTCCAGCTTTATTCTGTTGATTGAGGACAAATGTGCTGATTTGTGATCTCTGATGTTTTGCTTGCTGATTTCTATTTGATGATGCATAATGATTACTTAATTGCAATGTGATGATTAGTTGCATGGTAGCTCATTTGTGATGCTGCCTGGCTATGATCTCATTCAATGTTGATTCTGAAATAGGGTGAATCATGTAGTGGCTTGATATACTCATGTATTAAAGCTGCCATCTCACCCTAAATGTGGCTCTAGGTTAATGTGTGCCCTGTGATGAAGTATATTCTGAGGGAAATAAAACATGAATTCAAAAGTAACAAATCTGTCTTTGTTTACAGTTTAAGCAAAATGAACACTTACATGCATGATTACACTGTAAACAAATGACCAAAAGGACAAAAGATTTCTAACATATCTACATGTAACCTAAATCTGTTAGAATGCCTTGAATGTCATAACATTCTGTGGCATCTTCATTTGCTTTTATAAAGTTAATTGCTTGCCTTACAAGTGCCTCATCCACTTCAATTGCCATTGGTAATGTGTGCTGTCTTGCTTGTGCTCCCTTTGAAATATGTGGCAGCTTGTAATTGTTACCTCCATTTACCTTTAATATCTCAACCATGCATGCTTGTAGACTTAGGAAAATATTGTTCAACTTGGGATGCTCTAGTTCTTCAAATGATTGAAGAACATTAGCAACCAAGTCTTCAACATTGTAGGATTGAGTTTCAATCTGCAATGATTGTATAGCCCTGAAATACCCTAAATCCAAGACATTTGTGTCTGGTGAATTTAGTGGTTGACACATCAACTTAATATCAAATCCATCTTCTGTGGCAGCCCTCCTAAATTCTGGATCCATGTTGCTTAAATGCTGTCTAGCATTGTCTTGTTGAATGATTATTTGTTTGCTTGCATTTGCTGGCCACTTTGCCTTTATTGCTGGGATTATCTATGTGTAGCCATGTGATGAAACAAACAGCAAACAATTCACCACAAATGTGTTAGTAATGCCACCAAATTAGCCCAACAGTTATTAATAACATTAGGGCAGTTTTAGGAGACTTACTAAACACATTAAATGATGAAAAATCTGAGTGTTGTGAGTTACCTTTTCCAAAAGGCAGCTCTTAATCACATCTTTAGTTATGGAGTCAATTGGTTTTGTAACCATTGTACCCCTTGGTCTGTTTGCAGAATTTCTGATGGCTGGGAGTTGTTGTGTGAATGGGAAGATGCCAATCTTCCCATCAAACAACAATTCCCCTGATTCTGAGTATTGTGGCCTTGCCACAGCAGCCATGAACATAACCTTAACTATGAATCTCTTACTTTTGCATGCTCTGTAAGGTTCTTCCTCTGAACTCAGTTTATAAGCTCTTTCACTTGCCCGTTGCATATAAAACCACTTCTCATCTATGTGAACTACATTATGCATGCTTTCAAAAGTTATCTTGTTGTTGGATGGTTGTTTGTGCAAGAAACAAATGCTGTACTTCATTCTATTCAATTTGTTTGCTGCTGTCAACTGTGGTTTGATTGCATTTGTGTGTGGTTGAAGTCTGCCATCTTTTACCCATCTGCCCACACTTGATTTACCGATCTCAAGCTCTCTTGCTAACCTCCTGATTGTGCCTCTCTTGGAGAAGGGAATGGCTTTAATGGCTTCCTCATCAAACTTTTTGGCATTTGATGAAGGTTGACGTGGCCTTATTTCCTGGAAAGAAATAGGCAGTCCCTCTGAAATTTGTTTCCTTGCAGCTTGCCATATGACTCGGACGGTACGAACGGACACTCCAAATAATGCAGCGACTTCTGCCGTGATGCCATTTTTCAAAACGCCGTTGTTGTTGTTTACAAGAAGCCGCTGAGCTATGTGAAGTCGTGCTGATGGAGATAAATGTGTGGGTCCTTTTCTACTATTTGTAACTTGCATTGAATCTTCCATTTTCCCTTGTAAAATTTGTTGTTGGTTGTTGTAAATGCATTCAATGCATCTATTAGTGTATTTATAGGAAATAAAGGATTTGAATTTGCTGTACTCATTTTGGATTTGGTGGGAAGTTTTCCCACCAACTTAATTTAATGATGCGCCACCTTTTTTTAATTCTGCAATGTTGTTTTTTTTTTTAATTCTGCATTGTTGTTTTTTTTTTAATTTTATATTCATTTGCAATTAACAACTAATTACATTCCTAATTAAAGTGAAAAATACAAAGATTTTCTCTCTCCAATCATAGTCAACTGTATTTTCTTAATATGTGTGCCGGTCAAAGTAGGCTAGAATTGGTGGGACGGAGGGACTAATACATTTGGAGGTACGGTGCACCGGGGTACGCAAGTTTTTGCCTTGTTTGTAAAAATAAATTTTGATTGTTGTTCAAGAGACAGTTACATATACTTTATTTTTATTTTACCATAAACATTAAAAAAAGAAGGTAAATATTAACTGAATAAAATCCAGTCATAAAATACAACTGCCAATTACACCGATAATCAATGGCTTCCTCTTGGAAGAAAAGAAAGATATGTGGCCTCTTTCAACTACAGTTTACATCTTCGCCTAAAGTGAGATTATGATATTAAGGCTCAGTCAACTTCCAGTTGCAGCATCAATAGTGTGGTTAATCTGTATAAAACAAAGATACAGAGTCGAGATTAACTGCAGAGTTTTTTCCTTGAATAATATTGACTATGATCCTATTATTTAAAGCAACTGATTCACTTACGCCTATGATATGTATTATTATCTGCATAGTAAGGAGCTCGTTCCCTTGTCTGCAAGAAAAAGAAACAAACACCACAAGCTTTCAGTTCACTGCAGTTAAACGAGAAGGCAATCGACACATCTCAATTAGAAGCAAAAAAAAAAAAAAAGGGAAACTTCCTTTAGAGAAAACTGACACATGTAAAACAAATCTTCCTAAATACTGAAGATACTTGACTGTCAAAAGCACTTGGATGCAACAGATTCATGTCCTAGTACCAGTAAATAAGAAAATAATAACTTCGGTGGCTGGAGTCAACCAACAATCAGAGATTCGATATGGGAGAAGAGAGAAGCTCCAGCAAGGAAAAAATTATAATAATAAAATTATCTATGTCTATTCATGACAACCACACAAAAGGCAGGAGTGATGCACCTGAAAATGACTAGGATGAATTCTCCTTTCATTGACTGATTCTGAAAGACAAACATAAAAGAAAATGCATTAGTAAGAAAAAGCAAAATGCAAGAATATAAAATGGAAGGTTCATTCACCATATGCCAAGGCCAGTCCTTGTTGATGATGATAAGGGAAAGATAACATTTCGACACCATGGAGTGAGGAACTGGAATGAGAACATGGGAAATTAGTAATCGTTAAGAACCGATGCACTACGAAACATTCAGCACTTCATATCGAAAGTTTATCCTAAGCTCAAAACATCAAAAAACCTTGGGCCTGATATTGGATAAGAGCTTTCCACACGCAGTCGTGAAAAACCTTGGCGCTCCACATAGAGTGGATCATGTCCCTAAATACAAGGATAGAAAGGTAAGTTTAACTGTTCATACAAACCGCAGTAAGACTATCAAATGGAGAAACTGAGGAAGGAAAGGAACCATGCATGAAGAAATAAGAGTGTGTGTACAGAAGCCTTTAGAAGCATACCACTAGTGAAAATGATCGCTTGATCGCAGGTAATGGGATATGAGGGACTGGAATATCAGTGCCTGTTCAGACGCAGGGTAGGAAAATCAGTGTGTCACAATCATTTCATCATCCAATAGTTTTAATCAATTAGAAATGAGTTTTTGGTGATCACATGAACTCGAAATAATCTCAACCAAAAATAGAAGCAGCAATAGGTAGCTGCAAGTCTGTAATATGGTTCCGTTGATTTTATGTCTCAAATGTACTTGAACAACTTATTACTTGCCAATATTTTAATCATGAGATAACTGGACATTTAGCTGTCCATTTTTTCACTAATCCAGCATTGTATACCATGTAGTATTTTCACCCAAACAACATGAACAAATGAAATCAGCACAGACTCTTCTAAATCCATCAATAAAAGTATTTTCAAAAAAAATTTCACAAGAACCATGACATGTGAAAGCTGACAGCAGAATGCTTAAAAAATAAAGGCAAGAAAGGCACTCCACGTGTCACTTAAACAAACTAAAGAGACGTTATACAGGACAAACAGAAAAGAACTACTGCTTACCTGTCCTGGTATGCGAAAGGATATGCTTGTTTGATGCTTGTTGTCTCAATATGTTTACAAGTTCATCAGTAGTAGAATGGTTGTTATCAACCTTTACATGATTGTAGCTATTGCTGGCAGACTTCCCCTTCATTCTAGGTTCATGCAAGTTTTTGGAGGCTAGAGAAACAAAAACATTACAAAAGCAATATTTCAGTTTAAATAGAACCAAAATACGAAGTGAAGACTTTCTTCTCTCCCTTCATACAAACAATGACTAGTCATAGTGTCACATCAGTGCAAGTTCAAATTTTCAAACAGCATAACATGCATGAAGAAGATCTTAAGATCAGCAGCCCAAAGGATTTCCAAAAAAACAATACACTACCTTTATATTATACCCTAAATGAGGCAAGTAATAGCTTGCACGCTCATCCCTCATGAGTCATGCCATGCGAGATTGATTGAACAAGATGCATTCTAAATGAGATACTAAAGAAGAAGGGAAAAAAAAAAAAAAAAAACAACAACAACAACAAAACCAACAATTTTAAGTACTTTCCTGGACTTCAGAATAGAATATGACTTAATTAATCATTTAATGCATCTATAGTGTAGATGGAACCTTACAATACCTGCACCATTTCACTTTATGACATCCAAAAATAAATCTTCATAAGATCATACACATTGGAATGATGATGCAATAAAAAATTGACTTGATCTTGTTATTCTTTCAATAAATAGGCAACTTCCAAACAACTCATCATCCCATCTAACTTACATCATCATCTTAGCAAAATAATGTTTTGCAAAGAGATAGATCTTTAAAATTGTTTCTCCACCTTCTTTACACATTCATCACATTTTAGTCTCCTAAGCCTTTGAACCATGCTCGCACCGGGATAAGTTCCATTCTAAGAAAAACTTGAGAAGATTCTGTAACCACTTAGCAGTTGATACTCAACAATGAGAAATCCAAGTTAACTTTTTTATATTTTGTGATTTACGCGTTAAGAATATTGATGAAAGAAAGCGACAAGTTATAAATAATTTGTAATGAAGGAACCAGAGATAACTGAGCAGCAAACAAGAAAGAGAATAGAGGGCCAATAACCATATAAGCAAGCTAACCAAGATACATAAAAGTTCAAATCACTCAAATACATCCCCCAAAGTTTTGGCCTGGAAGGCTATCTTCTACAAATTAAAGTAGCTTCAAGTGTAAACTCGTATGCAAAATTGGAGGGGGGGGGGGGGGGGAGCCAGAAAGTGGGGGTATAATTTTTTGTAGATCATCAAGATATGAACCAACCTGACTAGTTTCTTTCCTTTCAGTCCCCATTTTCTGTAAGAAATTTGGAATATCTCCTGATAAAGCAAAAGTGCCTGGGAACTTAATCAACAATTATTTCATATTACCTGGCTCTATTTTCCATATCAGTGGATAATTGTATAAAGATAAAAACTCTAAGCCATTACGGAGGTTTAGGTGATAAACATGAATGTACATTCTCAAATTCTACGATAACGAGCCCATCAAATACAATGCACTCATGGCAGCTATCAAATTACCATAGCAATACTTTTATTCAATAATTTACCAATCGCTGCCTGCTTAAAGTCAGATGCACAACTTCGATACCAAGCAGGCAACACAGAAATTTTGCATCATTCGATCTCACAGTCTAGGATTGTTTTTTGATAAAAGCAAGTACTCACTTTGAAATGCCTTTTGTTTTGCTTCACGGGGTTGCTTCCTAATCAGATCAGAGGAATGCTTCAATTGCTTCCTCTTTGGAACTGGTTTTGCAAGAGAGACAGCCATCTTAACCTAGATGTAATAACATTCGAGATTAATTTCCAAATAAGTTAATTACACCAAACTATCCAGTGATGCATAACCTTGGAGCAGTCATCCTCCAATCTCTCTCTATTAATGGCCTCAATGCATGTCAGTGCAGCATCACGGCTTGTGTAGTTAATAAATGCAAAATCTTTTCTCCGGGTTGAATGAAGATCTTTAGCAAGGACAACATTTTCAATTTCACCAAATCTTTTGAAGTAATCCTTCACTATCTCTTCATCCCATGTGGAGGGTAAAAATTCAGCAAAAACTGATTTCACCTGAATGAAACAAGGTACCTCTACCATACATTAGGTTTAGCAACAGAAAATTTACTTTTAGAAAGCCACTGGTCTTTAATTAAACATGAAAACAAAAACTAAACAAAACAAACTACATACATTGCCAAGTATATATAAGGGCAATATATGGCTACAAAAAATTTGAGAATTTAAACCCCCATGATGAAGAGTTACAATAAACATGAAAACCATAATCAACAATTATGATTTTCCATATAAATTTAATGATCCTCAACAGAAAGATACAACGATCATGAAAGCCATGATACAGCAATTGTGAGGAACATAAAAAATTTATGATTCTCAACAAAAATTTGTTCAGAAAACTTGCCTGTAAAATTTCTTCTTCATCTGGCTCATTTAATGGTTGTGCCCATGCAATTTTTACAATCTGTTTTTTCCCAAAAGCATCCTTCATTTGGAGTTTATTAAAAGCAGTTTGAGCATCTTTACATGTTTGAAATTCAACAAAGGCAAAACCACGATTTTTCTCAATGTTATCTGGATCAGCCTTATAAGTAACTCTATCTATTTTCTCAATGCCAGCTCTTTCTAATAATGCCACCACCTGCAGAAAGATAACCCTTAGGTGACATATCTCTCTTCAAGGTGAACACGATGATAACATAATAGAAAAGCTTACATCTTCTGTCTTCCATTCCCTGTCTATGTTTCCAAGAAATAATGTATCATTGCCCTCCACTGGTGCTGCAGTACACTGCTTCCCACATATCTTTTTTTTTTTACAGAAATATAGGACATGAGAAACAGAACAGGTCGTACCAGGGAAAAAAAGAAATACTCCAATGGAAAGCACAAAGTAAAGCTATGTGGTGGAATTCAACCAAGATTAAAAAATATAAAAAGAAATATATTGTAAAATAATTGTACTTAATAGATTGAGTATATAAAATAAAATTATACTACCTCAGTCCCAAAAAAAGTGTCGTTTTAGAGGTTTTGACACGAATTAATGAAGTTGATAAAAAGACGGATCTACCCTTATTTAATTATAACCAATGTGGAAATTTTCATCATGATTTTATACATATTTAATATGGTAGGAGTAAATAGAGTATTTTTGGCAGATTGTATTTAAATATGCCTTGAAACTCAAAGACGACACATATTTTGGGACAAAACTTGCTAAAACGACATTTATATTGGGACGGAGGCGGTATATTGTTTAAGAAAGCAATAAATTAGATTGTTCTAAATCTTTTTATTTTAAGAAAATATGAATTTTCGTTTAATTTAACGTTTCAAATATTAGTTATATGCTAAACAAAAACAAAGTTTAGATATGAAAAGGTACAAAATATGAAACTCAGTTTGTGATATATTAAATGATTGTGGTATATTATTACACTAAAAAATACTACCTCCGTCTCAAAATAAATGTCATTTTAGCCTTTCACACATAAATTAAGGAATATGATTAAAAGTCTGATCTACCCCTATTTAAGTTTAACTAATGAGGAGTCTTTTTCTCTTTCCTTTCTTAACAACATTTAATTTAAGAGAAGTAAATAGGGTATCTTTGGTACATTGCATATAAACATGCATTGAAATCCAAAAAACGACATTTATTTTGAGACGGAGGTAGTAAGTCTTACATTATGTGAGAAATGTGAAAAAAATATTGTTTAGTCATCTTCTTAATAATTGTGTTGTATTATAAATTTATAATATACAACTAAACAGTTCAACTAAAATTTTCAATACGTTCATAAATAATAAGAACGATAATTTTATTGTTGTGCAATCATTGATGAAATCTGTATGTTAAGTAAATATGTATATTTTGAAATTCTTATAAGATACTCAATATGTCATGTCTCATATTGAATGTAAGTTGTTGACATACTCAGAGGCAATAACTTTTAAGATATTAGGAATGAAAATATTGTAACCAAAATGATAAATTTAACGTACTTCGTAAAAGTAATGTCTTATTTCATAGATATGGTGAAGTCTCCTTACTTTTGGAAAAACATTTGAGTTCCCAATCATATTTTCAAATAAGATATCTTTAACAAATGTTTATCAAAAAATTTAATGAGTTTATAAGGTTTTAAACTTATTCAAAGGATTTTAAGCAAAGTAGGACACCCTCTAAGTTTATTATCATTACACCTATATAATATGAATAATAAAGTATATGATAATTTTAACTAATATAAAGTTCATTATATTATAATTTGTGCATACACGTGTACTATACTAATACTCCTCCGTAATAAGTGGCCTTTTCACAAATTAAGGAAAGTGATAAAAAGTTCAATATACCCCTATTTAAGTTTCTTCTCTTTCCTCTCTTAGCAATTATATTTAACACATTTAATCTGGTGGGAGTAAAGAGGGGTACTTTTGGTACATTGTATATAAATGTCTTAAAAATCTGAATACAACTTATTTTGGGACAAATTTTGCTTGCTCAAACGACACTTATTTTGGGACAAAGGTAGTATTATTTAAACATCTCATATGTTTGAATTCAGAACTATGCAATTGTATAATAAATGAACATTGATAGTTAAAACTCATTAGTTTCACTGCCATGTCCTTTTACGAGTTCATCAATTTTTTTTGTGAATAAATTGAAACATTGTAGTCATAATCCGAAAATCTTTCGAGAACTAAGTAAATATAAACTTCAAACAAATCTTTGTCATTTATTGTTTTATTTATTCCAACTTGGTCTCATTTATTTCAACTAACTTGGTAACAATTATGTATTTCTAATTTTCTACAAAAACTTATAGGCATAAAGATAAATGACTCGGTCCAATTCTAATTCAACTTGAATTAACTCTGACTAATTTAAACATATCTCCACTCATTATTTGCACCACCTTTATGCAATTTCTACCATTCTGTAAGTTTGTAACTAAGACAGCTCTACATATGAGAAAATATGAAGATTAACTAATGCACATTAAGAATTTGGTGGGTGATATTCCACACTCCTATGTCCTATAGCAACTTCAGGCTCTTAAGACAACATCACCAATCACGCCACATCAACTTCTCAATATTAATCAAAGTTTGACAAACACCTAGACTCTAGAACACCATTATCATCATAAAATACATAAAGTCCGATGATGCAAATACCGAAGAAAATTTTATGTAACCAGAAAAGGACTAACTGTTACCTCAACTTCAGAATATTTTGACAACGCATTTTTAGCATCGGCAGCTGTAGCAAACTGCACAAAGGCAAAGCCTCTGTTCTTTCCCGTCTTACTCATGACCAACCTTACTTCGACAATGACCCCGGCCTCTCCAAACACTTTCCTAATGTCATCCTCACTGGTATCCTTGTCCAGACCACCAAGAAAAATCTCTGTTCTTCGCCTCTTCTTCCGCGCTAGTGCCTCCATTTCCCCACTTAATAATAGCCCTTCAGTCAACCTAATACGATCAGTCTCCATCTCACTGCGACTTTCAGCCTCACCAATCGTTCTTCCATCTATTCCCACATCCAAAGCCACACTTTCCGTTGCAACTGAACCCACAGTTTGACAAGCAAGAAGCTCCTCATCCAAAGTATTGACAGTATTTACCTTCTCATTTTCATCAAGAAGATCTTTTGGTATGTTCGTCATCATGGCATTTGCTATCTCCTTAGTTTCCACAATACATCCAGGGGAATCATTAGTGTTTTCAACTTCCATAAAATCAGGAGCACAGATAGCCAAGTCACTTCTGTCAACTTCCCTTACAACATCATTACTCTTGATATTATATGTCTCTTTACTATTTACGACACTTAAATCACTAGCTGATACCATGTGTTCTGAAAAACTTGCAACACAATTGATCTTTGATCTATCTGACCCCATATATGCAATGTTGTTTAAATCATTATCTTTCTCACCAATAATTGGTTCAAAAACGTTTGGAGCATTTACAAGTTCTACCTTCTGTGTTACCTCGTCTCTGATATTCTCTTTTTGCATGACCTCATCCACATGGTCAGATTTTTCATTCACACGATTCAAAATTACAGTTAAATCATCAGATATGCTCAATATGTCACTTGCTTCATTAAAAACACTAGTTTTCTCCACAACATCATCATCAACTTTAGAATTTTCAATCAAATAATTAACAACCTCATCAATAATGTCAGAATTTTCAATCGCATCATTAGCAATTTTTAACTGATCTCTTACCGCATTCAAATTGACACCATCCTCTGCTTTCACCCCCACTCCTTGAATTTCTGAACCATTCATTAAACTCCTCTTGGGGACTCTCCTCTTAACTATCTTTTTAACAAGCCTCACTGTTTTTCTCACTATTTTCCTCTTCCCATTTCCACATCCCGCCACGCCAGCCACCGCACTCTCGGTCTCTATCATGGCATCCGACTTTTCTACCGGTGGGGAAGATAAATTAACCGTATCTTTGCTTCCACATCCACTCCCCACGACAGTTGCAGTTTGTCCCAATTCCGAATTGGAGGCTAGGGTTTCCGGAGAAATTTGGGATTGAGTTTGATATGCAGGATTAGTTGAATGGGGTGGGTTTTGTAGGGTGTTTCTGGTATTAGACATATGTATGGGTCTGGTTTCTTCAGAAAAGAACTCCGACGAGGCGGAACCTGGAGATGGAATGGCGGCGACGGTGGTGGAGGAGGGAAGATGAATATGAACTGAAGTGGTTGGAATGGGTATAGATTTCAGGACGGTGGTTTAGAGGAACGGCAGCGGGGCTCGGTGGTGGAGGCGGAATTAGGAGGCACCGATTGGTGGCGGTGCGGTGGCAATTTCTAGTCGATCGGTATCAGAACTCAGGAGTCAGGGCAACTGTCTTCTTTATGTGACTAGTTTATCAATTTCCCATAATTTGGTTTTTAATGACTCTTGAGTGAGATCGTCTGATGATTTGGTGGATTATTTTAATTGATGTGAATAAAAATTCACGTTATTTATCAAAATGAATTTGACTAGTGTATATAAAGTATTCGTTTCATGAATAGTATTTATGAAACGAATTAATTCATAACCACATTTTAAAATTCATGTATAAATTTACCCAATAAACTTACATAAACTATTCATAAAACCATCTCGGTTTTATGAAAACTATATTGTTCTTCACAAAACTCAAATAGCAGTTGTATCATAATTGACAGCCTTCAAATTTATATTATGGAAAATCTCTAGATATAAGACTACAAAAATTCACACAATACGGTCTCACAAATGAAATTTATTGTCCAAATGAAATCTTTTATTTATGAATTAAATTCATTTTTATAAATTCATATTTAGATTACGAATTATGGGCTTACCAAATTAATTTTTTGATATCATGCATTAGCTTATAATATTTATAATAGAGTATTGTTCTTATGCACCAGTTGCATGGACCATGCAACTGGACGTAGGGCTGGGATGATACGGTATACCGAAAATTTTATGTCATACCGAATATCGTACCGAAATTTTCGGTATGGAAAAATTCTTATCGATATCGTATCGAAATTTTCGGTATACCGGATTTTCGGTACGATGATAGTCTATACCGTTTCATACCGAATTTACCGAAATAATCAATATACCGAAATTTACCGTTGTACCGAAATTACCGAAAAATCTTATACCAAAATTGGCCGAAATTACCGAAACTTACTGACCGCGCTGTCGTGACGCGATAAAATTAAATAAAAATCCTTCATAACCTAACTAACTAGTAGATAGGACAAGTCAGAGTCGATCCCACGAGGAGTGAAGATTTAATTATGTCAATTATGTTCAATTCAAGAAACAGAAGAAATTGGGGTTTTAGATTGATTGGTAACTAATACTAAAATTAACTAAAAACCTAGAAAAGAAATTAAACAAGAAATCAAAGGATGGAAAACATTCCAGTTAACAGTTCAATTATCCCTCAATATCAATTATGTCTTAATCAATGTTACACCCTCTCTCAGATTATCATGAAATTATCATCCCTAGTCTAACAACAAGCTCTGTTAAACCGAATTGTCTCTTAAGATTAGTTAAATTAGGATAAGATTACTAATTAACCCTATTCAATTGAACAACCTAGAATAAGCTCTCTAGATTTAATTCATCAAATGCATTAATCACCAAGACGATAGAATGAACTAGACTCCAAATACATAAGCTCGATTTGATAATCTAGGATTATGCTACCCTAGAGATGCACGGCCTCTAGTTTACTACTAATGAAAATTAAACCACAACAATTAGGATTCATGATTTAAGATTTTAGCAATCAATTATCAAACACTTAACCTAGGTGATCAATCTAAATCAAGCATCAATAATCGAAATCATTCAACACAGATAGCATAATCAATTCCAATCAAACATCGAGATGGGAAACCGAATTAATCAAAACATAAATAAATATATGGGTTCAAACATCCCTGCTAACCGGAATTGAAGAATTATCCAAGCATCCTTGAAATCGAATCCATGAAAGTAGAATAATCCACAAGAAAAGAAACTAATCTATATAAAATAATTCTCTCTCTAGAGTGGCTTGGAGAGAAAGAAAAGAATCATCTCCTTCTAATTATATGTGTGAACATATTTTTTTAAGCATGTGTGAACATATTTTTCAAAGCCCTTTGGAGATGGGCTTAACCCTATTCCGGCCCAAAATCTCGTACACAATCTCGCTGGGCTGGGCTGCAGACGAATCACATTGGCAGACTGGGCTGACACTGGGTGATCCAGTGTGATGGGCTTTTGGGCCCAAACTGCCCCAACTTCGATTTGTGTTCATTTCTTGATCAAAATATACTCCAAAATTCCTGAATAATAGTGAAAATGATATATGAAGTATTTTGATACAAAAAAACATATATAGATACGAAAACAGTGCATTCAATCACATAAAAGATTATAAAATCTCAAATCAAACCACAATAAAATGCACATATTTTCTACCTATCACTTACTGAAATTTAGTAACATAAAAAAGAAAGAACTAAAGATTAAATTATTGGTTTTGGAAAAAATAGAGAGAATTAATTGTTGTGAAAGTACAATAACATTTCATTACACTCAATATTTCCTAATTACAGTAACAATAGATACATACATATATATATATATGCAATTGGAAATTAACTATAGCCTAATCACAAGATTTCAACAAACAACGCAGTAATGTAATGTTGCGTTTATATATGCAGATAAATTCCATAAGCATAGTAAATAAACTAATGCTTTTGGGGAAGGAGGTGAGATTTGTGTTATTTTGGGAAGAGGGATAAATATTGAGAATTTGAAACCTTACTCCAAAATCTAACCCTCATATGATATATAATGTATATATTTAATATTATATTTCGGTATTTCGGTATATACCGAAATTTCAAAATTTTCATACCGATACCGTACCGAAAATTTTCGGTACGGTACCATACCGTACCAAAAACTTCGGTACGCCGAAAATTTCGGTTTTTTCGGTAAATTTCGATACGGTAAGTGTGGTATTTCGGTAATTCGATATTTTTACCCAGCCCTAACTGGACACCAGTAGGTCGGGTCGGGTCGGATCCACACCCAAGTTTGTTTTCATTTTTTAATTTATGCGATAACCTTTATGTTATACAAGTATAACCTTTATGTTATATGTGTATAACATTTTTGTATAAATATTGTAACCTTTAAGTTAGGGAAAAATTCAAATTTGGTACCCGAAAATAGGGTTTATTTTAGATCGAATACCCCAAAGTGCAACTTAATCAATTACGTCCCTGAAGTTTACAAAATTAATCGGGAATGGTCCCCGCCGTTAAAAATCCGTCCAATTAGACGAAAGTTAACTGCCTGACATCGATTTAGAGCCAAAATTAAGCCGTATGCCCTAATTTATTCCCCAATTTCTTGCGCAGCCCTAATTCGTCCCCCAATCGATCGATTCTCGACCACAATCGATCGATTCCACACAAATTTCCTCAATTCTGACTTCAAGAATCCTCAACCTTTTGTTTGCAATGTTTGAAAATAGCGATTCTTCGTCATATTCAAGCTGGAATTCTTCAAAGAGGCTTCAAACACAGCAGCAATGTAAATGTGGATTTGACTTGCCTTTGAAGACCTCTTGGTCGAAAGATAATCCAGGGAGGAGATATTGGTGTTGCCCAAATTATGGGGTAAGATTTATTATCATTTTGTTGACTTCGAATTTGCACTGAATTTCTGGTTTTTTTCCTTGTTTGGTCGATTGTGATGCTTGTTGTTTTGTGTATATGGCAATGCAGAAAGTAGGGTATTGTGGAGTGTTCAAATGGCTCGATGATGAAATTTGTGTTCGGTCCAAAAACATCATTCCCGGATTGCTGAGAAAATGTGACAGGATGGAGGAAGAAATCAATGAAGTGAAGAGAATGGCTGCAGACAAAGAAATGAAAATGAAGGATGAAATCAGTGCTTTGGAGAAAAAATTAGAGGAAGTGGAGAAAAAGCACAAATTTGCAAAGAAGTGTGTTGTAATTTTGATGTTTGTTTTGTTTGTGGTTTATAATATGTAGGATGTGTAATCTTGAATGGATGTTGGATGTGTAATTCCTGTTTTTGGACAATGTTATTGGTGTTAGTAATTGAAGTGTTTTTGGTTTACATTATTGATTTGAATTCCAAGTGTTTGCAAAAATGTGAGACATTGAGATTAAAAACAAGATGCAAGAATTGCAGGGAAATAATACAACTTGTACACATAACATCTCTAGAAACCAATTTCATATTAATACCAATAATACATAGTACATTGTTCAAATACATAAACACCAACATCAAATGAGCAAATAAAGAAAAAAAACCAGAAATTCAGTGCAAACCAGAAACTATTCCAAGCAATTCAGTATTACATATGTTAAAATTTAAATAATACAATGACAACAGATTCTCATTTCTTCCCACTACCACTTCCACCACCTCCTTTGTTCCCAATTCCAGAACTCTTTGAGGATTCTCCCCTCTCCCTCTTGTGAGCCCTTTCATTCAAATTGGAGAGTGTGATGTAGTTTACACCTCCTTTCACAAGCACTGGACTGCTCATGCCAACTGATTGGATAACCTAGCATTGTAGTCAATATATAAGATTACTCATAATCTTATATTTTCTGTAAAACATTGGTTTAATGAGAAAAATTTACTCACATTCACATTTTGAGTTCCACCTGGGGTTCCTTGGATGTTTGTTGACATTCTAGCTCTTGACTTCTTTGCTTGTTGGTTGGCAGCCTATAAACCACATTATTAGTGCAGAAACAGATGGATCCAAACACATACAATGTTAGGAAACACATACAATTGGGGGTGTTTCTTCATGTGCAGGGTAAGTAGAAGTTTTTTCATTTGCAGGGTGGATAGAACTGTGCCCCTGTTCAGTTGATTCCCTCTGCAGTGGCACTGAAAAGCTTATATCCTCCTCAGGCTGCCCTGCTGACACCTCTCCAAGTGTTCTTCTAACCTGTGAACATAGTAAGAATGAAAGAATATGTTATAAAATAGCATAAATGTTATAAAATACTGCAGGAAATGTTACAATGTGTGGTATTACCCTTAATTTTGGAACTCTTTCAGTGGGTTGGCTAAGTCCTTGAGTGTTTGATGCATTAAATGGCTGGGATGAAGTCATTGGCACCTCCTCAGGCTGCTGCAACACCTCTTCCACTGGAGCACTTTGTTTGCTCTTGCAAGTCCTCTTGTTGTGGCCTTTACCACCACAGATTCTACAAGATGTTGTCTTTTGGAATCTCTTCAACCTGGTCTGACTGGCATCAGATGTTGGAGGCTCATTTGGATTTCTCCTCCTCACCTTCTTTGGTCTGCCTGCCTTGGACTGTATTTTAGATGGTAAAGGTGGAGGCAAGCTGTTCTTGGACCAGAACTCAGGTCCACAGATCCCAATGATGGGGTGCTCATATGCCATCTTGTAAGCCTCCACCTTGTAGAAGTCATGCACATAACTCTCTGGATCCTCATTCTTGCACCATATAGCTGAAATGGCATGTGTGCATGGTATTCCTGTCAAGTCCCATCTCTTGCAGCTACAACATCTTTGAGCCAAATCAACAACATGCTGGTGATGTGGCCCCAAGATTTGATAATGCCAGTCATCACACTTCATTGGGATGCATTCACCTGCCTTCTTCATGTTCTTCTGTAGAAAAGCCTTGATCCTTGGACAGATGCCCTCACCATCCCATTTTTTGGCCTCATCTCTATTGACCTGCAGCCTTGTCATGAGAATGTTTCTCACAGTCTCCAACATTGTGAGGATTGGCTTGTCTCTTGCTGACAGAATAAGTGAGTTGAAGCTCTCACACATGTTGTTAGTTAGAATGTCACATCTTGGAACTGAGTTGAAATGGGACCTACTCCACTGGTTTGGTGGCTTGGCAACTAGCCAATCATATGCTCTCTGGTTTTCTACCCTCAATCATAGGGTTAAACTTGGTAAATTTGGGCATAGCATCCTCATCACTAGCCTGAACACTATCTACTGAATCACTGCTATTGGCAACAACCTGCTCATCACCCTCAATCATAGCCCTAACCTCATCACTCACAAACTGATTTTTCATTTTCCCACCACTACCCTCAACACCCCCAAACTCAACATCCCTGTCCACATTTTCATCATACAACTTATCATCCTCTTCCATGTCATAATCAGTATCTAACAACACATCTAAGTCCTCATCATCACTCAATTCAGTTTCATTTTTATTTTCATCTTCACTCATAAGTTCATCCAAGAAAGAAATGTCAATATCCTCATCTAAGTTGACAGGATTAGGTTCATCATTTGAGGGTGCTACAGGATTACTCTCATCTAAGTGTTCTATGTAGAAAATAATCTCCTTATTCCTAGGGATATAGTCCATTGTCCTATACACAGCTGCATCACAAGTCAGTCTTCTACTATCCTGTATACAAACCCCAACCTGATGCCACCACATAATTTTTTCAGGATCATAACCTAATTCAGTGGCAAACTCACTCAATTCAATTAATCCTAACTTCTCACCATCTACATTATCAAAATAATCCACAACCCCCCCCCCCCCATCATAATACCTATAACTGGTTTCATCTAACCACATTCTACCACCATGATGCACTTTCATGGTAAACATAGTAGATTCATCTGCATATAACAAAATAATTGCACATTTTAGGCATTCTGGCCCATTGAAAGCAGAAAAAGCAGAGAAATGTCCCCAAGATATGAAATACCATCTATTGCAAGCATGCCATAATGTGAAATGAAGAAAACACAACAATTCAGCTCTGGTTTTGGCCGCATTATGAAAAATCATCAAAAAATCCACATTATATCTTAGCTACACATACATCATTACCAGAAAGGCAGCAAACCCATACATTTTAGCAATAGACTTTGCAAAAAAATAAAAACTTACCATAATGTGGTGTGTTTTTCAGTCCACTGGAGCTTCTTCTTGCCATGGGAATGCTCTGGTCTTTAACAGCTCGAATGAGGATTGCGAGGGTCGTGAGTTTCCAGTGATGGTCGATTCTTGTTGTCGAAGTGGCCTAGGGTTAAGGATGATTTGAAGAATCGCAAGATTTGGGGGAAGAATTAGGGCTGCGCAAGAAATTGGGGAAGAAATTAGGGCAACAAATTAATTTTGCCTCTAAATCGATTTCAGGCAGTTAACTTCTGTCCAATTGGACGGATTTTTAACGGCGGGGACCATTCCCGATTATTTTTGTAAACTTTAGGGACGTAATTGATTAAGTTGAACTTTGGGGTATCAGATCCAAAATAAACCCTACTTTTGGGTATCAAATTTGAATTTTTCCCTTTAAGTTAATATACACTTTTTTCAATATAAAATGTAAGTTAATATAGCTGAAAATCTTTACGCTATGATAATCTAACATTTATGTTATGTTGACGTAACTTTTACATATGTATATCATAACCTTTATGTATTTGAAGAATAACATAAATGTTGTGTTAATATAACATGAAGATTAATATTATTATGCGTAAATGTTACATTAATACAACTTAAAGGTTTAAAAGGTATTAAAACCTTAAAATTATATACTTAGAATTATTTCAATCATGTAATATAACTGAAAAACTTTTATATTGTTATAACTGTTATATTGATATAACCTTTATATACAACTATCATAACCTTTGAAAAATATAAAGGTTATATTACTATAATATAAAAGTTAAATTATTATAACGTTAAGGTTAAGTTATTATAACATAAATGTTTAAAAGGTAATATATATTTATCTTACTCTATAAAATATTAAACTACCAGGATAGAAAGGTTATGCGGATATACCATAAAGATTATGTGAACATAACGAAAAAGTTAGGCGAAATAACTAAAAGGTCATAGAGCGAAATTAGGGTTTGAACGCGATTTGGGGGCACGTTCAAGCGCGTTCTGAGCGTGATTTTCACCTACGGGTCATATGATCCGGATTGACCCATGCACTTGGTGTATAGAAATAATTGTGTTTATAATATTGTATTGAAATTAATTAAAAAATATGAATAAAAAATGTTTTTTAGCCAAAAAAAAAAACAGAATAAAAAATAAAAAATACTTTAATGCATCAATTGTTTCTCCATTGAATTTCATTTATTTTCTTTGGAACATCTTAATACATGTGAGCAATCCCAGAGATTACACCAGAACTATATTGATTAATGTACAACATTGTTCTTAATTAATTAATTGATCACCACCACTTCAAATTAGGGAGCTGATGATTCCATATATATATTCATTCAGTCATCGATTTCAGCAACAGTGGACTTATACATGTAAGCTACATAAGCAGCCAGAACCGCCACAAGCGCCGCCGTCGCCGCCAGGGTCACCGCCACCTTGGCCATTTTCGCGGCCATGGCCGCTTGTTTCCAGCTCTCAAACCGGGTTTTTGTGGATGCATTTACACTGGGAATCGGTGTCTGCTCTTTGGCTCCACCACCAGTGTTCGGTGCTCCTACGGTTGGATCCGGTTTTGGGGTTTGATCGGATTTAGACGATTCAGGTGGTGGCACTTTTTCGTTGATCTCAGGTGGAACAGAGGTTTTCACTTTTGGTAGTGTGATTATCAAAATGCTATTCACAAATTTTGCATGGATTGCATGTGTGTCATATTTATTGCTAGGGAGAGGGACTTCTTTGTAGAATTTGATGTGTGTTGATTTTGCATCTATTGAACGTTCTCCAAAAATCTTTAGGATGCCGAGGTTGCTAACTTGCACTTTGAGCTCTTCTTTCTTGAAATCTGCAAAACCCAAACTATGGATTTTAAATACGACATTAAAAGTCTATACATTCATAGTTAATGGACAGATTTCGAGCATTTCATAAGTCTGTACATTCATAAGTCTGTACATTTCATAAAAACTCCAACTGATGTTACCAAATGCGACAAACATATATTAACTGATCTAGAAATACAAACTTATAGAGTTAAAAGATGTTTGTCATCGGCCAGTCATCACAATTTTTGAAAAGATGGTGGTTTTTCCGACAATTACGCTGAATATATATAGTGAATAAAATCATGTGTAATATAACTGATATTGATCGCAATAGTGCATATATAACGATTCACCTTGAAGATGGATTTCAAGAACGTCACAATCTTCCTTACGTTGCCACTTGCAAAACGGTTCGAATTCTTCATAAATAGGTGTCTCGTTCATAACATTCCCTGCCATACTGGCTTAGCTTGAATATATTTGTACTAAAATGTGATTTTTGTGGCAATTATGGATTGAATATGAACGTATGTGTCTCTTTGATTCATTTATATATTTGTATGAAAATGGGAGTTTTTTGTTTGGGTGTTTCTTTAATTTGGACTTCCTCTTTGGAAAGAGAATCACATTCTTTTTTGTTTCTCAGGGTTTATGTTGCTTTATTCCTTGTATTGCTTTGCATGACCATCAAGATTTATTTTCCTCTCTGCATAAGCAATTCAAATACTTGTCATAATTAATTAATCAATCCACTTTTAAAAACTAGGATTAATTATCCAATTTTTATTATATTTCCGTATTTATTTATGCCCACTATATATATTTAAGAGTATTTTTAATATTTACACTTTTTTTCCTCATGTCATCTTACTTAATACCCAATAAATTTGGCAATTATCTTTCTTAATCAAAAGCTTAAAATATTTTTTCATTTTTTTATTTGAGGTTGTCAAATTATATGTAGAAATAGATCATCCACATACCTTTTCACAATGAAATTAGGAATGTGAAATCATGGGCTCGAACGTACATTCTTAAACTTGGGCTTCAATTTCGGACTATACATTTTGTCATAATAATTTATGTAAGTAAAACTTATTTCTAAAAAACTGTAACTGATTTTTATTTAATATAATGTTAAAGCTAAATTAGGATAATAATTTTGGAAAATAAGAAATAATGAACTGATTCTTGCAGATACGGGTAAAATACACTATATATGTTTAATATTTAGGTTAATACTCAATATAATTGCATAAATCAATTGTAAGGCCCAATTATCTATGCGTTTTTTTGTTTTTTGTTTTTTTTTTTTCATTCAATATATGATACAAAAATATTGGAAGAATTTTGATAGTACTCTTGTGTAGTGGAACAGAAACACCTGCATAAGTTGTATTATTGGAAATTTCATCATAATTTATTACCTAAATAAATAAAACAAGAAATAATGATCATATTTAATTATGTCAAGGTACATATAGGTCATTTCAGACTGTTATTCTTATTAGCAATTTGGTATTTATTGAGTATCTATAATAATTCTAGTCATGTAATACGTAAGCATGAACACAATATAATGGAGTTGTGAAGATTTTGGCATGCCCCCGAATAGTAAGAGAGTTGAGTTTGATTTAATGTGAATTTTTTGTGCCACAAAAATAATATGATGAGAAGATCTTGGGGTCCTAACTCCTATTTGCCAAAAGTAGGGGACATATTTTGTCAAATTCATAATTTTAATAAAGATCCCATTACTTTTATTTTTTTCTTTCCAATAAATCAATGTGATTTGTGTTAGAAACATGATGATGCTGAAAAGTAGGATTATAAATTTTGTAGGACCATCTGACGTGAAGCATAAATAATACTCACATGATCTCATAATAAGTGTGTTTTGCAGTTTTTAACATAAAAATTGGACAAATTAGTCTAAAAATGTATGACGGAAGATTGAAAAGAAAATCATTAGTTTCACAAAATGTATGATATTATATTCCTAAATTTTAATGAAAGATTATTAATATGGGTAATGGTGAAAAGTCCTTACAATGTGAAGCTTATGCAATTAAAACAATATCTTTAGTGAAAGATGGTGTTTTGATTATGAGCGAGTTTCATGTGAAATCGTCTCACGTATCATTTTATATGAGACAGATCAATCCACGATTCACATGTTATAATTCGCATATAAATTTATGGATATGAGTTTGATAAATAGATAAAAAAGATTCGTGTCACAGAAATAACCGTGAGACTTTATTACGGAAATTTTTGTGTTTGATCATAATATAACTTAGTTCAACAATGAAATAGTACCATGTCTTTTATGAATCTCGCTCTTTTTTTTACAACCATCATAGATGATAGATATAATGATTAAGACTGTTCATCTGCTTGTTAATTAGGCACCCCACAAACAGAGTTTACAATACCAAAACAACTTTTTTACAACTTAAACATTAAAAATACAATAAAAACACAAGTTTGATGAAATTTTGAACATGTCTACAACTAATTAACTAGTTGAATTAAATTTTATAAAACCAAAATTACGAATTTTTTTTTTCTCTCAATTTTTGGAAATTTACTACTATTCGAATGAATGTGCATTCACCCAAAAACCTTCATACTAGGCTGTCCTGTGTATAATGGCGCGTGACACACACGAAAGGGCACTGTTGCAACTTTTCTCGTGAGGAGTATTGTGATGTCCTTTTGGTAGTAAAATAAAGTTAAACAAGTGAAGATTCCATTCTTGGTCTCCTTATTTTCGGTGTTCATATGCTTCTTTATTAATTTCTCCAACACTAAGAGCATCTCCAGCACTAACACCACTTGAGTGCAGATTTTACATTAAAGTAGTGTAGAAACAGTATTTTCATTTCCAGCACTCTGCACTACTTTTTGCATTAAAAAGGAATATTCCATTATATTTTTAATTATGAATTTATTTAATCATATTTTTCAAATATATTATAATTGATTAACATATTTATACCTATAAGTTCTTTAATACAATTTTATTATTTATATTCAAATTGTATAAATAAAAAGTTATATGAGTAATTGAATGAAATTTAAGGTAAAATGAAAACAAAAACAACAACTTATTTTTATTGAAAGGGAAATAGATGTTACATAGTCATAATTCTTAATTTTCTGAATTTGAATATTCTTCCCACATTTTTATTGTATTTTTTTGCATTTTAATTTATTATTAGTAATTTTATGTAATTGCTTCTCATTTCTCTAATTTTCACTATCCATGTTGAGAAACGATCACTCACGATCATTTCAATTTTTCAAATTACCATTCGTGTTGTTCAAATGACCATCCGTGTTGTTCAATTTTTCTTGTATTCGTGTTTTTCAAATTACCATTCGTGTTGTTCAAATTATCATTTCAATTATAATTTTATATCACAATTTGTGTTGACAAAAATACAATTATATTATCTCAAATATTATAAAATAACTCCACAATATAATAAATAATTTTTTTTTTAAAAAAAAAAGATAACGCAAGCACAGTGTGGTGCTACTTGTGGCACAAGTAGCACCACACTGTGCATATATGTAAACTGATGCCTTGGATAGCGCTGTGCTGGAGCATATAATTTGGCGGCTCACGCTGCCCCAGCGTAGTGCTCGGGCTGCTCTAAGATCATGATTCAAATATTGTGATGGGGGGAGAGAGGGAGGGGGGGGGGGAGAGAGGGGGGGAGTAAGACAAGATCAAGAGTCCAAAATAGAGCAGCTTTTGATTATTCAATCCATAAAAATGACCTGTCTATCATGTGGTTTCTTCAACAATATGGACCCTTTTTCAACCCTCTCCCACTATTACTTGTCTTTTTGCTGTTCCCAATTACTTAGTTATTTACTTTACTAGTTTTATCAAGATTTGTGAAATTGAGTGCTCCCACCTTTCCATCTCTTCAATCCCCATTATACCCTTCTTTGATTGCTCCATCATTATACTTATATGAGAGAGAGAGATATGAATGATATGGAAATGATGATAGTGAAGAAATTAAAGAAATGAGGTGTTTGGAATGGAGGCTGTTCCAAGATCCATCCTATATTTCTTACATGCACGTTCTCATGTGCTTCTCCATGGAAATCAATAGTGATCGATCTCGGACCAGGCTTCATTCCTCACACCCTAGTTTCTTACCACACCTACCTATTTTCTCTCTCTAAAATACCTTGATTATCATGATTTTCATCACTCTCTCTTTCTCTCTATATATATTTGTTTTTCCAGATAGATATACTGATTACTGAGCTTCCAGATTGATGCAAGGTTTACTTTACTAGCCCTTTTATTTTCTTGAGAATTATAGTGATAATATGCCCTTGAAGGTTAGAAACACAGTCATTTGACTTGAATTTTATCTGCTTAATTTCTTTTGACTTGTGATTTAGAGTTAATCTGTGGTTTGGAAAGACCTTTGTACTATACTATAAGTAGTCTTTGATTCGTTTTATTTGTTTGTGATTCCTATTTATTTGATGTTTCTTATTACGAAAATAGGTTTTCATGAACAAGGCATTATGAAAAAAGCAAGCATTTAGTACTATACTTATTGATCAATAATGTGTTCATGTTAATTTCCAATTGCTTCCGAAGTTTACTGTCCTTTTTGGTTGGTTGTCTAGTATATGTTTTACACCGGCATTGAAGCCTAAACTTTGCTTGAATGATTGTGAAAAAAGAAGAAAAAGTGATGTATAGCTTTATCTTTGTGTTTGTAAATTAACTTGAAGATTAATTCATGGTGTAAATTAAAATGATCTTTTAAAGTGATTTAATTTGGTCGGTTCAAAATTGTCATTAACATTTAATTTGTTTCAAATGTCATCATTTTTTATCGACATATCTTGAGATTAACACTTTTTATCATCAATTATTAACGGGATTTCTGAAGATAAAACTTTCAATTCAAAGATGGATCTTTGAAGGATTTGAATCTATCAAATGAAGAATTGTAAATCTGACGTCATTACATAAGTTGATGTGGTTGTCAATTAATTTAGCATAAAAACTTTTGTGCATCACGTGCATGAATTCTAGATCCATGCACCTGACCCGACCCGTGCTTCCACGCGCGTCTCATGCGCCCTCAAGCGCTCCCACGCGCCTGGGTGGATGCACTCAAATTCACTCAAATTCGCTCGTTAAGGATATATTTTAGTTATGTTAAGGATACCTTGTAGTTATGTTAATAATACCTTTGAAATCTTGATTTCAGGTTACATACCACGTTATGTTAAACATACATTTAGGTTATGTTAAGAACACATTTAGTTATGTTAAGAATACTTTTGGTTATATTAAGGTTATGTTAAGGATACATTTAGATGATGTTAAGGATACCTTTAAAATCATGATTTCAGGTTCCCTTGAAATCCTGATTTGATACCCTTAGAATTTGCTACATGTCATATATATTTACTTTATATTAAGGATTGATATATTTAGGTCATGTTAAGGATACATTTATGTTATGTTAGAGATACCTTTGTATACAAAATGTGTAACACAACTATGTTATAGATAATGTATCTCTAACATAATATAAAAGTATCATTAACATAACCTAAAGGTATATCTGACGTAACGTAATTGTATGAAATCTGGGCATAAAGGTATCCTTAACATAATGTAAATGTATCTTTAACATAACCTAAAGGTATGTCTAACGTAACGTAAATGTATTCTTAACATAACCTAAATGTATCATTAAACATTACATAAAGGTATCCTTAATATAAGTAAAAGTCATGACCAAAATTTAAAAAAAGTAGCGCGAAAAAAAAAAAAAACAGGTCGGGTAACCCGAATCCGACGCGGTTGCATGGATCTAAAATCCATACACCTGATGCACAAGAGACTTACTCTTAATTTAGATGTGTTAATTGAAAAATAAAAATTACTTTATGATTCTTTTGGGAATTAAGAACTTTTACCTATTAAGTTGTTTTTCCTGATTCTTTTGGGAATGTAGGTAGGGATTTTTGTGGCTAGAATCTTTATATATATAAAAACACAAACGTTTCTTAAAAAAGTAAGACAAATATTTTCCCGCCAAAACCACATTGCCAAAATAGGAAATATTTTTTTCTTTTATTTAGTAAATATAAATCATATTTATATTTGATATATTTATATATAAGGAAATTTTATTGAATTTTCTAAGTAAATTATCTTTCTCAAAGTGATGACATGATCAAGTTTTCATAATGGAAAGATATGAAATTACTCTCCAATCAATAGTTATAAGAGAGTTAAATTTGGCATTAAGATCTTAAGTTTGACAAAGATCTTTTTAATTTCACATTATTTATAATACAAAATAATTAACATAATGCGGAATTTGGAAATGATTTTTATTTATAAAAATATATGATCAATAATAATTTAATGATGTTTAATTTCTTCTAATATATATAAAGATACAATATAAAAATCTACTCAAATGAAAATGGAATGTCACATGATTTGAATGGTAATGTATATATCTAAGGAAGTGCTATGACAAAAAAAAAAAAAATTAATGTATATACTAATTTGGAATTTTGTTAGTATATGTTTGCGTGTTTGTTGTGGTAAAAATATCAATTTTAATATATAGATAAAAAATTAAATTTCAACTGCTGTTATAATTAATTTATTTTTCTGTTGTTGTAATTTAAATAGAAATAGTATGCTCTTTGTCATGAATATATACTGTGATTGAGAAATATGTATTCATGGTATTTTCATTTATATTTATCAAATACCTAGACGAAGGAATTCATTTTTCTTTAAAATTAAGTTATTTATTTCATTTTTCAGATAAAATTTAGAAAATTGTTTGCTACTTAACTATCCCAAATCAACAAGTTGAAAGATCGATGGTCCTAAGAGGCTGATGATAATAGTAATGATGACGTCGATGATATCTTTTTCTTTATATTTAGTTTTTTCGTAATTATTATATGAATTTTTTTGTTTAAATTAATATATTATTTTTATTAATTATTATCTTTAGTAAATGTCAAAATTATACCACATTATGACATACTTCGTAGATGAACGTTTCTTTTATTAAATAATGAATCGTCAATTCACATTTGTTTTGCCAAATGTGTATTTCTAAAACAAGAAAACACATATAAGTAAAAAATACATTTAAAGTTATAGAGAAAATATATTATTACTTTTTTTATTCTCTTTATTTGTTAATTGTTATATATGTTTATCGAATGTATAAATATTAATATTATATGAAATCAATGTTTTCCACACTTATTATGAAAAAAAAAAAAGAAAAAAAAGAACCATAAGTGACTTATTTTAAATTTAAATATTTAGCTTTTAATTCTTATATTTTCAATATACATGAATTATATATATATATATATATATATATATATTAAGAAAAATGTAACCCACTGCATCGCACGGGCAAATTAAAAATTAAAATAAATGTTCAACAAAAGAATAAGATTATCTATTACATTTAAAATTTTCAACTTTCTGGAGTTGCATTAGCTAGCTACTCATAATAAACTAATTTGATATATGTACACAAATTTCATGTCTTACGTTTATCAAATATATCATAATATATGTATTATATAACAATACGACAATTCAAATATACAAAAGACTAAAATATCAAAAACAAAGTTTTCAAAATTATCAATGCTTTATTTTTATGTTCTTAAATTGAAGAATATGTACTACGACATATCTATATAACAGACACATTTGTCTATTTATTCAATAAAATAGAAATATATTAACGTTACAAAGGGTTGGATGTCACATGATTATTTTAGTGAAGAAAATATTCATCTATGAATTCTATTTTATTCGATAGCTAGATTATTGATAGTTAGATTTCTATAATTATTTGAACATATACACATGTCAATATATTGATGAATTAGATAATCTATATATGAAAATTTTGATATATGGTAATCATATATCATGTAGAAAAAAAATAATTAAAGGATATCATTTAATTAGCTAACTGTATATGCAATAGTAAAATAAATATATCATATTCCATTGATTCTTTATGTCTTTTATAATGTTATATTATTTCTATAAATTTTTTTTACTTATTAATCAATATAATACCATTTATATTTGACTTTCTTTTAATTCAATAAAACATATCATTCAATCAATCAAATCAATAATAAATAACCTAATTATATTGTATAAAAATTCAATTTAATCATCAATTATTACACGCATATATTGACATTATTGTGTAATGTATACGACATTATTTTTCTGACTTTTTAATTTCCTTAACAAAATGCTCAAATTTTAATTAATCACGACAAACATATATATTGTGTCTGTTGCATAATATAATAATATTCTTTCTTACCAATTAAAGTACCATGTCAGATAAATTAAGGAAAACTAAATTCCTTTACAGAATGCTCAAAATTTAATTAATCAACCATGACAAGCATATATATTAAATATTGTTGTGTCTATAGCATAATATTTTTTTCCTACCAAATTAAAGTATCATGCCAAATTAAATTAAGGAAAAATTTATTTCCTAAATAGAATATCAATTCATGTATAAAATTGATAATCTCCTTAACATTAATACATATCCACAATTCGGAAAATCAAATAATAATTCAAGTTATTTGCACGTAGAGCAATAAATGAGTACATGGCAAAATTGCATTATGGGGAAGTTAAGACTTATCTTAGTTCTGACAGTATGTGCAAATCAGAGTCGATTGTTGACTTAAAGCGGGATGTTCACTCTCCAGAATTTCTTAATGGACTTAGATGCTCCGGTGTTCCTGACCATGAGTTGGTCATGAAAGTTGGAACTCCTGTTATGTTGTTGAGGAATACAGATCAGACAATTGGACTATGCAATAGTATACGATTGGTTATTGAAGCAAAATTTTTATGTGGATCAAATGCTAGCGAGAAGGTTTTAATCCCTAAATATTATGGGTTAAATTCAATTTTAGTCCATTTAAAAAGTCACTGTCCAATTTTCGTCCACCATGGAAACAATTTTCAATTTTAGTCCAAGTAAGCCAAAAATCGTCACTATTTGGTCCATTTTTGTCACTATTTCATCCACTATAGTAGCGGTTTTCAATTTTTAGTTTTCAATTTTAGTCCAATTAAGCCAAAAATGGACCAAATATTGACCATTTTTTGCTTAATTTGACTAAAATTGAAAACCATTTTTATGGTGGACGAAAATTGGACAATAAATTTTTAAATAGACTAAAATTGAATTTTTCCTTAAATATTATTAACTCCTTCTGATAAGAGATTACCTTTTAAATTTAAAAGAAGACATTTTTCTTTTATCGTTTCATATGCAATAATGATAAACAAAAGTAAAGGACAATCTATTTCTCATGTTGGTCTTTTCCTAAAGAAACCAGTTTTTAGTAACGGACAATTATACGTTGCTATTTCTAGAGTAATCAGTCGTGTTGGATTGAAGATTTTCATTTGTGATAAAGAAGGTAAGGAAAGAGGCACCGCTACAAACGTTGTATATAAAGTTTTTTATAATTTGTAGTTTATGAATTTTATTTATTCTATAAATCAATTCATATTTTTGCTTCTATATTATTCAGTTCAAATAGTCTTACATTATGTTTAACATTATAATATTTTTTGATATTCACGCTAATCATATTTAATGAAATAATTGAAGATATATATATATATATATTACATTGTTCATTCAGTTAAATTCAAATGTTTTTATGTACCACAACTTAATTATTTAACATAAAAGATTTTCAACATATCAAACTACATAATTATGTTTTTCAAATATTTTTATTCTGTGCAACGCACGGGTGAAACACTAGTTCTTGTAATACTGCAAATTTATCGACTATATGCCTAAAATAGGTCACTATCTTTTTTATTGTTATTAAATTCTTTTAAGTTTGTTTTTCAACTATGAAGAAGAATAACAAATTCGCTCATTAATATCTATATATATCTATACTAAAGGAATAACCAAGAGTGACACATGTCACTGGTTAATCATATATTCAATTACAATTTAAATTATTTAATATTTATAATTTATTGTAATAGAACATTTAATGAGATAATAATAATTGAATAACAAAATACTAACAATTATGATTGCTAATAAAATTTTAAATTATGAAATTTTAGTCAAACATTTTTATTAAATATGATGTTTGCAATTACATTAAATAATAATTAAAAAAATTCACATGATTAAATTTAAATTACATACTAATTAAATTGAAAATTAATGATAAATAATAATAATTAAATTTATTTATAAATAACAATTTAAAATTTCTTAATTAATATTAAAATACCGTGTGATACACGGAAGTAACACTAGTTATTTAATATAAGCTTTGCAGTTCAAGGGGTATTTCAGATTGGAATGATATATGATCAGAGTTTGAAATTATAAAGAGTAGGTCTTGTGTGAGACCGTCTCACGGATCTCTTTTCGTGAGACGGATCAACCCATAACCCACACTTAGCAATTCATATGAAAATTTGTGGATATGGGTTCAATTCATGGACAATAAGGATCCGTCTCACGGAAACTATTCGTGAGACCGTCTCACATGAGTTTTTGTGTTGTGGGAATGCAGATTGTAGATTAACTTGTCTCACATAAACCTTACAAGTCAAACGTTAATTGAAAATTTATCTATAAATACATATTTTAATATATCGGTAGCTAAATTCCTTTTGCATATTATTACCACTAAATCTTTAGATCTCTATTTTTTTAGTTAAATAAAAACGACAAACGTGCCAACATCTTCTCCTCTTCAAGATATAATTACCATATCAATATCTCACTTTACCTGGAAATAATAAGAAAGATCTATTATATTTTTTCGATTTTAGCCACAAACACTATTACTATTCTTTAAGCCTTAAAAATTATATTAGTGCATATGGTTTTACAATTTATACACTGTTCTGTTACATTTGATAGTGTTATATCTTATATTTCAAATAAATCACCACACATACCGTGCATACAATGACATTACTAATTAATATGTGACATGATTTAAATATTATGTAATTGAAATATAACTTCAAATATAATAGAAGATTCAAACTCATATTGTGGATATAAAAAGTGGGGATTACTATCCATATATATCCCTTATTCATTGCTTCATCAAATATAGAGTATACGATCCATATATAAATTAAAAAATTGAGATATTATTAATTTACCTCAAAGATATAGATTTGAAAACTAATTACCTCATCTAAAATTCATCGACATGTCAAGTTTGTATAATAGAAAAGATAATTATTATAATTATCTTATCCACAAAATTAACGTATGAGATAATTGTTTGGATAATATTTACGGACAAGAGTAAATTATTTCATCTAAAATTTAACAGTGAGTTTTCCAACATAAAAACAGTTGATAGATTAATGATACATGTAGGATAATCATATCCATATCATATAGATTAGGTATGTAATATTTATATGTGTGTGTATATATACTATATATTTGAATTAATTATATGCATCGTCGATAAATATTAATTAAAAACTACCAAACTTTTTTTAAAATTAATACGAGGTGGAATTTCACTTCCACAAGATGTAGATTGTGATCTCCCTCTAACTTATATTAGGAAAAAAAAAAAAAAGAACATAAACGGATAATATTTTTATTTTTTGGAATTTTAAATGGATAATATTTAGAAGGCATAATAACATTCAAATTCCAAAGAAATTGAAAACTAATTAGCCGTAATTAAACAAATAAAGTCTATTAAAAAACCTTAAAATTTAGAAGAAAAAACAGGGTTGAAAATTTATAGACGTTTAATAGACTTAGAAATCTAATAGACTTAGAAATCTTAAAGTTCCAAGATATTGAAATCCAAGTTGGTAAAATCATATCTAAAAATTGCAGCCAAACTTTTCTATAAATTCCACCCCCACGCCCACCCCCATTAGTCCACAATCTCTCTCTCTCTCTCTCTCTCTCTCTCTCTCTCTCTCTCTCTCTCTCTCTCTCTCTGAGTTGCAAGCGCAGGTAAAAAACGGTGAGGTTCTTCAGTTATTGGTTAAGTTAATGGTTTTCAACTTCCCACGCATGCATTACTGATCATCACGTGTTTAACCACTTGATATTATAAGATTGTGTTTTATTAATGGTCATTAAATTTTATTGAATCATCATCTTCGAATCTAGTTTTGTTTGAACATTGCATGTTTCTATAAAGTTTACGTATATTTATGGTTCTATTTCGCAGATGGCGAAATCTCCTTCACTATTGATTACAATTATAGGCTTGTGTTTGCTGGTAGCCATAGCCAATGCATCTAATTACACCATATACAAAGACCCTAAACAGCCAATATATCGAAGAATCGCTGACCTAATGAGCAAGATGAGCTTAGAAGAAAAAATAGGGCAGATGGTTCAAATTGATCGATCTGTGGCATCACCTGACGTCATGAAGAAGTATTTCATAGGTACTTTTCAAGATTGAGTTACTTAAAAATTTGTAGTTTATTTAGAATATCAAGTCTTAACAATCAAAAAACTTAACTTTGATAGGGAGTTTATTGAGTGGAGGAGGTAGCGTTCCGCTTCCAAATATGACCCCGGAGATGTGGGTCGACATGGTGAACGAGTACCAGAAGGGTTCGTTATCGACACCTCTAGGGATACCTATGATTTATGGCATTGATGCTGTGCATGGACATAACAATGTCCAAAATGCAACAATTTTCCCTCACAATATTGGCTTAGGTGCAACTAGGTAATCAAGTTGTTTGTTTGCTTTGCAGTTGTTTGATAATTAGTTTCTAATGGTTCTTGATTGGTTTGGACAGGGACCCTGAATTGGTGAAGAGAATTGGGGCAGCAACAGCTCTTGAAGTTAGAGCTACCGGGATCCCTTATGCTTTTGCACCTTGCATCGCGGTAATATATGTATATATAACTGACCAGTACTTAGATTACGAGTTTATGTAATGGATGTGTGAATTGATCTGTTTCGATGAGTATGTAATATAGGTTTGTCGAGATCCGAGATGGGGCAGGTGTTTCGAGAGCTATAGTGAGGATAGTAAGGTGGTTGAATCAATGACTGAGATGATTCCAGGATTGCAGGGAGATATACCTCCCTATTCTAGAAAGGGTGTTCCCTTTGTTGGAGGCCAGTATGTTTCCTATTTGTTATTTTGTTCGAAAGTTTTTCAACACTGCTAGATAGTTTGTTTTATTGAATTAATTAATGTGTGGTGTCTTATGAAGGGACAAGGTTGTAGCTTGTGCAAAACACTTTGTTGGTGATGGTGGAACTACGAAAGGGATAAACGAGAACAACACAGTAGCAAGCAGGCATGAACTGCTGAGCATCCATATGCCAGCCTACGATGATGCTATCATCAAGGGTGTCTCCACTGTCATGATCTCCTACTCCAGCTGGAACGGGATGAAGATGCATGCCAATCGAGACCTCATCACTGGCTTTCTCAAGAGGACTATGCGTTTCAGAGTAATTGATCGATTTCATCTTTATGTGTATATATGAATATGACAAAATTACTAATGTGTGCTTTTTTTGACATATATATATGTATGTGTGATGAAACTTCAGGGCTTTGTTATCTCGGATTGGCAGGGGATTGACAGAATCACTTCTCCGCCTCATGCGAATTACACGTACTCAATTCTAAAGGGGGTTAATGCTGGAATTGATATGGTATCTGTTGTTCATATTTCATAAGTTTATTCATTTCTTGATCAATGAATGCCAAACTAAGTTAATGTTCCTGCATTGCAGATTATGGTTCCATACAATTATACAGAATTCATTGATGGGCTCACCTCTCTGGTGAAGAACAACTTCGTTTCCATGAGCCGAATTGATGATGCTGTCAAGAGAATTCTTCGAGTTAAGTTTAAGATGGGACTGTTTGAACACCCTCTGGCTGATTACAGCATGACAAAACACTTGGGAAGTCAGGTATATATAATTACCTCAAACAACATAGAAACTAAATAGTTTCATTTGCTTATGTTTCAAAGTTTCGAAAACAGAATCAAGATTAGTCTCGTTTGATTTAGTCCAAATTCTATACAGGAGCACAGAAACTTAGCTAGAGAAGCAGTACGTAAATCTGCTGTATTGCTCAAGAATGGTGAATCTGGTGACGAACCTTTATTACCGTTGCCTAAGAAAGCATCGAAGATCTTGGTTGCCGGAACACATGCTAACGATATAGGTAACCAATGTGGTGGTTGGACAATCGAATGGCATGGCCAAACTGGCAATATCACTTCTGGTAATAAACAACCATCCTAGCTATAGCCTCCCATATGTTTTAGTCTTATTCGAATTCTAGTTACTGAACCTATGTTTCAATGATCATTAGGCACCACTATACTAACTGGTGTAAAGAACACAGTAGATCCAACAACAGAGGTGGTATTCAACCCGAACCCGGATCCTGAATTCGTGCAATCCAGCAACTTCTCGTACGCCCTCGTCGTGGTTGGCGAGGCACCCTATTCGGAGTCTAGTGGAGATAGCCAGAACCTGACTCTGCCTGATCCAGGTCCAAGTATCATAACAAACGTATGTGGCTCGGTGAAATGTGTGGTGGTTCTGATCACAGGCCGACCGGTGGTGATAGAGCCATACATTGGACAGATCGATGGTCTAGTGGCCGGGTGGTTGCCAGGGTCGGAAGGGCAGGGTATTGCTGATGTCTTGTTCGGGGACTATGGTTTTGGAGGGAAGCTTCCGATGACGTGGTTCAAGAGGGTCGATCAGCTACCGATGAACGTTGGCGATCTGCATTATGATCCTTTGTTTCCATTCGGACATGGACTCACCACACAACCACCTCTAAAGTGCCAACCAAGACAGTAGAGACCTGGAGTTTGAAGCACTTAGCATTTGGTTTCTTTATTTTTTCTTCTTCTTCTTCTTTCTTTCTGTTGGACTATTTGATTTGTATTTTTTTTTTTGTGTTTTTATCACTTTGAATTATTTTTATCAAACTTTTTTTTTAAGTTTCTTTTTTTTTTTTTGTGTGTGTGTATAAGTGTGATTCTTGATTCACTAGTTTGATACACATCTAAAACTAATTAGACTTGATAAGAATGCTCTATTAGAACAAATCATATTATAACTTTGTCTAATTTTTTTTTTTCAATCTTATTTATTCTAGTGGTGTTGTTCGATTTTAATCATATTATTTTTCAATTATCAATGTTCATCCCGTATATATAACTTAACTATATGGAACTCACCTTTTAAAATATAAAAAAGAAGCATAAAGGCTAAAATTTTCATTATTCAAATCAATTATCAACATAAGATACAACATAAATATCTCAATATTTGAAAAAAATATATTAAAAATTCAGATTGAATCCACCGAATTACATGAATTTGAATATGGTCGAGTACATGAATTTGAATTTGCAGCTGTTACACATAAAATTTTGGGAGGATTTCCAAAATACCCATTTTCATAAGTCAAGGAATTTATCTACCCATTTTTTAAAAAAATAACGTTTTTACCCAATTTTTAAAGTGAAATCTCCATAATACCCTTAATTTTAGTTATATTTACATAAGAAAAGAATCCAAGAGACTCTACTCGTGTCCAGAAATTCTACCCGCGTCCAGGAAACTCGACTCGTGTCCAGAAACTCTACCCGTGTCTACCTTTTAGATAAGGTGAACATGTCGTGAACACGAAATATAATATCGTGTTCACGATATGCAGAAAAGTTCAACATTGAACACAGAAAAATATTGAACACAGAAAAATAATATCGTGTTCATGATATGCAGAACTGTTCACATATTGTGATCACGGGAAAAATGTCGTGAACACAGAAAATAATATCGTGTTCACGATATGCAGAACTGTTCACATATAGTGATCACGGAAAATAATATGGTGTTCACGATATGCAGAAAGGTTCAACATATTATGAACACGAAATATAATATCGTGTTCACGATATGCTAATATCGTGTTCATGATATGTTGATATGCTGATATCGTGTTCACAATATGCTGATATGATATCAGAGGTATTTCCATTTCATGTAAATATAAATTTAAGTTGAGGGCATTATTGATATTTTGATCAAAAAATGGGTAAAAAATTACATTTTTAAAAAAATAGATAAATAAGTTCCTTGACATAGAAAATGGGGAAGCGGTTTCTAAAATTTTTGCATTAAAAACTTAAAATAAAAGGAATAAAATAGAACAACCCCATTCACCAACATCTCTCTCAGCCTTGCCAGTTGTGTAATCATAGTTGTATTGGGCTCCACGTTCACCCACTATCTTTCTTCTTTCAAATTTACTTAACTACTTTCACTTTTCTCTATGATTAGAAACTATTTTTATTTGCTGCAAAAGTATGTTACCATGAGGTTTAATCAAGGATGAAAATATCGATTTCGATAGATATATCGGTACCTTGATTTTACGGAAATATCGATGGATATATCGGTTTCGGTGGAAATATCGGTACATATATTTTTCCGATATTTCCCGATATTTATCGATATTTATCGATATTTACCGATATTTTCCCGATATTTACCGATATTTATCGATGTTTCAGCGATATTTACCGATATTTCCTTGATATTCATGAATTTTCTTATAATTTTTACCTGAAGCCACTGATATTGAAATCGATACCAATTTTTACTGACATTTAGCTAATAATTATTGATTTTTCATTTATTTTTTTATCAAAAAATGAAAATATCGGAGATATATCGTGACAGCCCGTTTTTATTTCGGTCAAGTGAAAAAATGGAAATATCGGGGATATATCGGAGATATATCGGGATATTTTCATCCTTGGGTTTAATGGCAACAAAACGTTTTTAATTTACCCCCAGGTATTTCTTTGGATCGTTGCCCTTTTCACAAAACTTTTTGGGTTGATAAAAATGTAATTATGAGCTCAACTCCAAATTCATATTTCATGGCTTCATCTTCAATAATATGAACTGTTTGAAATTTCACAGTATTCTAAAGAGTTGTAAGAGAGTTTTTAGAGATAATCCTATTTTAAAGTGAACCTTAGTGGTCGTCAAGTCAATATTGTGCCACATCATTTGTCCAGGGCTGCTTGTTTATTTTCTAGCACTCGTTGTTGGGTTGAACTCCAAACTTTGTTGAGAGCTTTCTCTAATCTACTTGTTCTTGCATCCATTCATAGTTGTTCATTTGAATAATTAACAGTAATTAAATAATCTTATAAAATTTTATTTACAGGTAGTATTAGTAAGTCTCACACAACTCTTAGTTTGGTACATATTTCACATGTACATTTGGAAATTAAATTAACTATACATATATAACAGCTACATGGTTGATGCCACGTTGGATCTTAGGGGCCGTTCACTTTGGTGGTCGGGATTGTTTAGTGTGGTTTAAAAAAGTGGGATTGCACTGTTCGATTAGGATTAAAAAAAGTTAACTTGAGTGTTTGGTATGCAGGTTATGTTATGGGTTTATTGTAATTTTTTGTTTGGTATGAATGTTTGTAAGTTTGGTAAAGTTAGTTTGTTTTAAAAATTGTTGTTTGGTATATAGGTTATAATGTTTAAAAATTGTGAAAAGACTTTTTTGCCCCTACTCTATAGTAAATTGAAATGACTTTGTTAAATAAAATAGAAAATGGAAATGTTTGTTTTTCATCGCCAAATTGAGATAATGAAACTGCAACAGTCATCATCTTCTTCATCTTCGACCCATCTTCTTCATCTTCGACCTAGCTTACGGGATGAAAATCACCATTCTTCAAAGAGGAAATTCTCCAAGAAAAAACCATAAATTCATCACCATTTTTCATCACCATTTCTCTTTGACCTAGCTCTTTGCATCACCATTAATTGATCACCATTTTTTATCACCATTAAAAACCATTTCTCTTACGGGATGAAAATCACCACTTTTCTTTGTTATTAAATGCGTTTTGTGGTGATCAAATATCCTCCATGTTTCTTGTTTTTCCTTCTCACTGCAATCATCATGCAATGAGCATTTTGGATGCAGTAATCCACAACCCTGCTCCATTTCTTCTTGCTCGCCCAAATCACTTCAAGGGTATGTGCACAAAGCAATTTCAACAAAAATACGAATCGGAGTTCCAACAAAACTTTGATTGAAGGTCAAAAATCAGATGAAGCTTGTTCAATTTGCAGAAATTCTGAAATTGGAATCGGACTTCCATTGAAAGTAAACGGTAGTGAGAAGGTCTGATATGTTACCTGAAATGGAGGGAGAAGACGATTTACCGATGGAGGCGCCGCCGTGGAAGCTCCTCAATAGTTGTGCCGCCGAAGTTGGTCTCAGGAGATCGAAGGCTTGTCGGTGGAGAGGGTTCTGAAATGGTGGAAAATATGTATATATCTAGTGGCGAAGCTGTAATTTTTTCAAAGTAGAAGGATATAATGGTAATTCTATTATGAATAGTAAGGATAGTTTTGTCATTTCCTTAAATTAACTGTAGGGTTTGGACTAAACCCACCAAATTTGGTGGGTTTAGTATCCATCCATTAAGACAGCCCAATCCAGCTGTTAGTCCAACCCAATCCCAAGAAATTTTTACAAACCCGGGCCGCCATCATTCAAAGTAAACATGGGTTTAGGCTGGATTTTAATCCCTATCCAGCCTAAACCCATGAAGTAAACATGGCCTTAATATACTATACTTTCATCATAAAAGTTGTTCAATCTCATATAGTTTACAAAGTAAAATGTTGGATATATGAAAACTTATGAATATTTTTTTACTTTAAAAGTTGATTAAATTATTTTTATGTATCATATACGTTGACTTTTTCACTCTTCTTATTATATGCTTATTCTCAATTTTTTTTCTTTTTTTCCTGCTTATAATACTCAGTTCTCAAAATCATTAGCAGTCAGAAAACAAAAGGAATACAATTATCTTAATAATGATTATTTTCCCTTTTAACATATCTTAATGGATGTTAATAATTTTAAAGAGGGTGTGAATGTAATATTAAATAGTGGGTTGTACTTAAAATCATCTTTGTTTAATTTTATTTTAACAACAACACAGCCAATGACAAAACATCACACATCATCTGACAGAACATGCTAAAATTGTAATATGACTAGACATGTACATGTTATGTTGATGATTTAATATGAATACTATAGTCTATAAATATAGTATCACCCCATTCGAGATAATTAATGTAATACTTTTTCAACAACAACAACAGTAAACAATTATAACACAATACACATTTTCATCTAAAAAACTATGACAAATTTATAAGAGAATAAGAATATTAGTCACATAACCATAGCATCTATACCTTTAAATTCAGTGATATGAGGCATGTCATTTTTCTAAGAACCGCAATGCTTTTACTTCTTAAATTAAATGTTATCTGCCCATTAGATAATATTAAAATAATATCGTTGGTGGAATAAACATTGAAGAAATTAAATAAGCAAGTTCAAAATAGGAAATCTTTTTTGGGATTCAAATTGGAGTTTTATCGGAAAGAAAAGTGAGAAAATAACTAGAACGACACTTATTCACTTAGTAAACAAAGTCTAATCTTTGTAACGACAATCAATTTGAATTCAACAACTACTATATCCAATCCATTTCCGAAAATTGAGATAAATTTAATGGATTACTGAAAGTTCAAATAGAATTACAATTCGCCAACAATTTTAAAAACTTTACATCTACAATTGAAATTAAGTGTCGATTCAAACATTACCGGTATTTGATTTACTATAAACATCCCTGTAGTAATCGGATGAATGGAGTTGTAGACATGAAAGCGTAGGAACTCAACGGGATTCCCTTCTTTAGTTTGTCTGATTTTCAATTCAAATACATCCTTAATCAATTGAGGCGAGGTGGAGTATAAATTAATGTTAGTTAAGGAAATATTTTAAATAGTCAAACGTAATTTAGGCAATTACTTAATGTTTTTATAATTTTAATTTAGGAAAGTCTTTACCATGAAGAAAATAAATTTAATTTCATCTTTTAAAATTAAGAAATTAATAAATAAAGAGATAAATGCAGAAACAAAAGGGTTTGAATTGAAAGAAGAGAGGTGCCCTACACGCTCCGCACACACCACAACACACACTGTCTCTTTCTCTCTCCTCGCTGTCTCTTTCTCTCTCATCACACCCCCGCGTACCAAGATTTTCCAAAAACACAAATTGAAAGAGAGAGAGAGGAAGAAGTAGAAGAGAGAGAAAGTTAAAGCAGGGAGATAGAGAGAGAGGAGTCTTTTTCCAGGGAAGGAGATCCTTCGTGCAATCAATTCTTCTCTCGTCTCTCAAATTCCCCCGCCTTCCGATTCCTTCAAAATGAATGATCTTTTGACGGTGAGTGTTTCCCTACCTTTTGTTTGATTTTGATTGCTGTTGATCTGTTGATTAAAAGGTGAAATTTAGTAATTTTCAATGTGATTCAAAAATCTTCAATGTGATTGCAGCAGCTTTCAGCAGCTTAATGTTAGAATAAACTTGCTGTAATTGTTAGGTGTCTATTCTTGAAAATTAAGGCTATACTGTGTTGAGATTGCTTGGTAGATTAAAATTGGCTGCGAAATTGTGTTGCTTTTCAGTAGCTTGCTTAAATTATGTGAATCTATCTGATTTTGAAGGTGACTAACCAATCTTGTCAATCATTGATCATTCGGAGGTGCTTAGGTCGTAACCTTATTTTATGGTAGTATAGATGTTCAGTATGTACGCATTGAAGTTGGGAGAATTTGCTATCAAAGTTGAGAACTTGGTCACTTCTTGTTCTATAAGACTCAAGTTTAATTTTTTTTTTCTTTATACCAAATGAACTTGGTTTTATGACTTCAGCAGATGTTTCCATAAAATGTGTAGGATCAGCTTTAATTGATCTGAGGAATTATTTTAGAATTTGCATTGCTAGGTTCATTAATTGGAAAGTTTTTCATACACATCTTAAAAGTTCATTTTTTGGTAATTGCTGATATTAGTGTTAATACCACCAACCATTGAAAGATTAAAATCATCTTTAGATTTTCACAATTTTAGCAAACTTGCAAAAATAGCAAAAATTTCAACTGCTTGTACTTAGATGGATGATTAAAACTTGATCTCATCACTTGGGACTAGTTTAGCACCTATAATTCTTGGGGACGAACACAACAAAGGCATGGGTTGGGGTGGAAATTTGTGTATTTGTGTTATACTATTGAGTATTTGAGTTATTCATTTTATTTAAATATAAATATAAAAAAGGTTATTAAGACACAAGTTTTCATATATTTGTGGCGTTTTGTGCTTGTGTCATGTCTAAGTGTCGTATTGCGTCATTTGTGTCTGTCTATGATTTGTGTTAGGAATCATGTTGGGTTCATGCTATGTCAGGGATTTGCACCTCTAGACATGAAGATGGCTAAAACATGAGTTTGCTAACGTATAAACATATGTCGTCAGTTTATTTATATGTATGTATTCACATAAACCTGCACATATACGTGAACATAGTTATATATGCAACTGTTATAATTTCTTTGGACATTCCAATGCATTATCTAGACTCTAGAGAGGGAGAAAACAACATAGATGGTGTCGGGTGTCAACAAATGTGATTTGCAGACTCTTTGTTATGGGGAGAGTAGAACCCATCAATTTAATAAAGGAATATGAAGAGAGAAGAAAGTGAATTTTATGTGATGTAGAACTTTCTTAAGTAGCCTTTGAACATTTTGATTCTTCTGTCTGTTAGTTTACTTCTCTACATTATTTTTGAGACATTTGGCCGACACATTTGAAGACCCTGTTGACCTTGTTGGGATTTTAGTTTTTTTTTTTTGGTTAATGGTGTGTCTCGGATCATGACATAAGGTGACTTTTTGAAATGTCCGTGTATTATCGATTTGCACCCTTTGCATTTTAAATAAAAAGCTTTCATTGAGGAATATACTCTTGTGTCTTTGTATCATGTGTGTGACCATGACTACAAATGAAACCTTTCGAACACAATCATTTAGAATGCCATAAGTTTGATTACTAGTGCAAGAGGCTTAGACCTTTGAAACTTGTCAACTTGCACGATTCGAAATGTATGAATAGTTTAAAGAAAACTGAAAATTTATTGTTTTGTTTAAGAATTTTGACTGTAAGGATTTTCCCCTGAACTTTTATGCTTTAGCTTCATATGTTTCTGATCAGAGTGGTGCCTGAGTTTCATTTTATACTTTGTTTTCATCTTTTGCAATTTTTACAGGATTCCTTTGTGATCCCACGGGACCAGGCTAATAGAAATGGCGATATTGAATTGGGCGAGGGGGCAATGAATGCGGGAGATCAAGGCTTGGAAATTTTCTTTAAGCAGGTGACCACAACCTAGCATAATCATGCTCCATTTTGATCATAAGAAGGATATGCTCCACCAGCATTTTACTTGTTTACTCAACGGCCTAAAGACTGATATTATGATTGATGCATTGGTGCTTGTTTTACTTGGAATTAAAGCTTTAACTTGCATCTTATTTCAATTTCTAGGTTCAGGAGATTGAGAAACAATATGAAAAACTCAATGCCCTACTGAGAAAGCTTCAGGTTTGTACGTTTATTTTTCTTTTCTTCTTTGTGAAAACAGCATTCTTGTTGGTTGACAATTATCTGCTTCTGTTTATTCTTTTACATTAAGTCAGCAAAATTAACGGAGTTATGGCCTAGTACTTCAATTTTATTAACGAATAACAATGCATACTTTTTTTAAACCAAAATGAAAAAAAAAAATTATAACACAAATTTTGCAAACTCTAAAACCACCTAGTCGTTTTCTATATACACTGACCAAATTTATATCTCCTACTTTTTTTAAATTAGTTACAAAATTGAACTCCATTTCCTCAAACGGAAATATCACCTTTCAGAACGACTCTCTCACTTGATGTAATAATGTGATACCACCATCAATCACTAATTTTGTCTAGCAGTGGTGTAAGTATTTATGGTTTTCACTCTCAAGTTGCATTTTAAACTTCGTGTCAGACTGCCAGGATATACGTGACTCATCTTTTAGGGATGGAGTGGGAGTAATTGAGACTAAATTCTTTAACTCCACTAACCCATCACTAGTATGCATAGGTTAGGTGCATATAAGTGGAAAGAGTTATTGGGTAAATGTGATGTAGACTTGTGGTTAGCTAAATGAAGTCATAAACATGTGAATTCATTTTGGCATGCCTTCTTATTTTGGTTGCTAAGTTTTACCGGTAAAGAGTAGCTAATCTTGGAATTTTTTCTGATACTAGTGTGTAAACTTTGATAATATCTTACATCATTTAACTGCAGGATGCTCATGAGGAATCAAAGGCTGTTACCAAGGCTGCTTCAATGAAAGGTAATCTGTTCTAAAAAGATTTACGAAACGTGGAACCTATGCATGATAGTAAAAGAGGCTGTTTGTCCATTACATGTGGAAGGAACTTAATAGTTGAATCAATTTCATTGGCCTGTCTAGTACGTGATTTAAGATTGAAGCAGATCATATCTTGTATAAGCTTTTTTTTTTTTTTTTCTTTTTTTGGCATCAGCGTTTTAAATCTCTCTGGAATTTCTGATAGTCCTGTAGTTAGTCTGTCTTGAAATCTTGGTTATCAGAATCCTTATCTCCATGATCAATTTGACTCTCTAGCTATCAAGAAGCGAATGGAGAAGGATGTTGACGAAGTCGGAAAAATTGCCCGTTCTATTAAATCAAAAGTTGAGGAACTTGACAAAGAGGTAGAGGAATATTCACGTTGCATGTTTTGTTGAAATTTGGCCTTGAAGATTTTTCTAATCATGATATTTCTTTTCCACTCTTTTCCAGAATTTAGCTAATAGACAAAAGCCTGGATGCGGAAAAGGATCAGGTGTAGACAGATCAAGAACATCAACAACAGTGTAATTTATGCTCCCTTTTTATATGTCTCGGTTATTATTATATGATAAGGAATTAATTTGTTATTCTAAACATATTCAAATTGTCATAGTTTTGAGTAGTGTTGCGCTTTTTTTTGAAATTTATTGTGATTGGCCGTAACGTCAGTTGAAAATTGAAGCTTAATTTTTGATTTATGTAATCGAAAAAATGTGCTTCAACTTCTGTTTTTAGGAGTAATTTGTCCTGTTGAATGAAGGCTATTGTATTATATGGTATTAAATCATAAAAGTACTTGAGAGCGTATCCAATTTGATGTGCTGGGGTATGATCTGTTTCTTACTTACGATCACCATCACTTCTTTTGTTTAGATGTGATAAGATTAGATTGATCATTGCATTTTCTTTTGAATAGTTAAGTTAGTCAGCTGCTAGGCATTGCCACTATTAGAAAATGTCAAATTCAATAGATTTCCCGAAATATAATATGTTATAGAATAGTTTGCAAATGAAAACCCATTCTTCTTGTTGGTTTCCGATTGCATAAATTATCTGTTATCATAATGAAAATGAGGAATATCATTGCTGATTGGTCATGTTCCAATGCAGGGCTTTAAAGAAGAAGTTTAAAGATAGAATGTCTGAGTTTCAGGTAGATTAGCTGCTTGTGACTATGGGTGTGGTGTAAAGTTTCTCATATTTTCCTATCTCTCAATTTATGTTTTAATTATTTTGCAGACTTTAAGAGAAAACATACATCAAGAGTATCGTGAAGTTGTTGAGAGGCGTGTATTCACAGGTGTTAATGCTTGATTTTTCAACTGATCATTTGCTTTTTTTGTATACCATCTTTCTTAAGCTCAATGAAGTAACTTGATATTTACTGTTCATGTGCTTTCAGTGACGGGCAATCGTGCTGATGAAGAGGTAAACCAGTTTTTACTCAAATTTTTTTGTAAAATCAGAATTTCTTCACATGGTATTCATTTACCTAAACCTTTCGTCCCCAGACAATAGATAAACTAATAGAGACCGGCGATAGCGAGCAGATTTTTCAGAATGCAATCAGAGAACAAGGCCGAGGGCAGGTGTTGTTTGATATTCCAACTTTTCCTTCTTTAAATTTCCTATCCACTTTCTGTTTGCCTTTTAGTCTTGTTTGTTATGTGTCTGTCCATTTATTCTTTGTAGATACATTATATCATGAAATTTGAGATTATGCCGTGTTTCCTGACATTTAGAAAAACTTGGTCAAGAAGTTTGAGCTGCAAGCTCAGTTGCACTTGCACTTCCCCCAGAATATGCTAATTTCGTGTCGATATCTTTCAGTTATGCATGATGGTCATGCTTGTATTATTTTCTTTGCAGGTAATGGACACACTGGCAGAAATTCAAGAACGACATGATGCAGTTAGAGATTTAGAGAAGAAGCTTCTGGACCTGCAGCAGGTATAACAGTGTCTTTTTTTCTTGCCACAATTATGGGAGTATATCTGTATTGCAGGATATTTATAGTATAAGATGATTTTCTGTGAGCCTTTGCAATTTTTATATTCTGTTATCTGCAAGTATAAGATGTGGTTAATTTGTTGTACTGTTGTGTTGATATCGTGGAGTAGTTTATATTGAGTTTTCAGCATGCATCCTTGTTGATGCAACCTAGTTTATATGTAATTGCAACTTATGGTTCAAAAAATTAGAGATTTTGAGATAATGAGGAAAAATATGTTGAGTTGTGGTCCTCTTCTATATAGAGAAATTCCCATAAAAGTGTGTAAAAGTAACTGTATGTGAAAATATTGAATAGCTAAATCTCGAACTTTGTTCGGCCCCATTGACACTAAGGGACTCTGATTTTCAGAAAGAAGAAACGGATATATCAAACATATATATTTGTATTATCTGTATTAGGAGTTAAGAACACATCGTTGTGGGGTTCAAAAAGAACGATTTGTGCTTATGTTTACTACCTATCATCTCATGCAGATATTCCTGGACATGGCTGTGCTGGTGGATGCTCAAGGGGACATGCTTGATAACATAGAATCTCAGGTAAATTTCATCTACAATCTTTTTTCACCTTCACGTTTGCTAGTGAATATGAACACATATGTTATTCAAACGAACATCCTTTTACGGGTCCTTGTCCACTATATATTTCCCAGGTTTCATCTGCCGTAGACCACGTCCAATCAGGGAACACTGCCCTTCAAAAGGCAAAAAGTTTGCAAAGGAACTCAAGGAAATGGATGTGTATCTCGATCATCATCCTTCTCATCATTGTCGCAATCATCGTCGTAGGTGTACTGAAGCCATGGCAGAACAAAAATGGCGCTTAGCCCTTCTTCACCAGAGAGTAATAATGTATAAAATACAGAAAAGTGTGCACTGGAATTTGATTTTCTTTTCACCAATTGTGAGAACTATTATTCTTTTGCTTTGTGTTATTCAGAACTTGGGTTTTGCACCGTGCCCACTTGTAGTCATTTCTTGTGCTCAACTCTTTACCAGCAGAGTTTTATTTAATATTTGAGGCATTAAACTTTTTTCTCATTTTGGTTTTGTTGTTGGAGTTTGGCTGAATACTCTAATTTCCCAGAAAATATTCATGTTAACCTTATATATCCTTTATATTGATGGTGTGTGAATGATTAATTAATTGTATTGTATTGTATTTGCAAACTAATATATTAATTACTTGGATTTGTATCTCGATTAGTAAAATTGGTAGTTAAACATGGGTGAAACAAATTTAGACAAATGAAACCAGCCTGTTTAGGACAAGTATTATAGTCTATATATGTATATAATAATATACGTTAAAAACAAAAAAATTTCAAAAAAACGTTAAAACCAAATTTTAAATGAAAAAAGAAGAGAAAAGTTTTCAAGTGAAAAAATAAAAAGAAGAAGAAGAAAAGCCTCTTGGACCTGAAACAAATCTCCATTTCCTAGTCTTCAACCCCATCCCCACACTCACATCACCGGAAAAATGATGTCAGCAGACGGAACCCTCGGAAAAGAAGTCGAAGTTCCGGAAAGCAATAGTGTGGAAGACGATGGGGACGATCTTCCGACCCTGAGTTCGCACGCTCTGGAGGCGCTCAAAGAGTTCCTTGCCGAACAGACCCAGGAGCTAGCCGCCGCCACCCAAGATGCGGAGGAGGTGTCCCTAGTGGCGGAGGATTGGCGGCTCAGCCAGTTCTGGTACGACCGCCGGACGGCTGAAACCATCGCTGCGGAGGTCGCCACTCTCTGTGAAACGCTTCCTTCTCCTCGCGTCGCGTGCATTGCTTGCCCCACTCTTTATGCCTATCTCAAGGTATTTCTGTAAAACTGAGTGCTTTGTGTGTGTATGGAGGGGAATGTACAAATCCCTGTTTCTGCTTAGGGTTTAGCAAGGTACTGTTCTGAAAACCGCGTACAGCTTAAAAGAACTCATGTTATATGCTCTTAAGTGTTGGTCTTCAGCGTGGTTGATATTAATATGTGTTTGGTTTAATTGATCTCATGAATTGTAAATTATTTTAGAGACAATGATGATACATTGAAGTAGCTTTACATGAATTTGGAATCTGTTTCCCTAATCAAGGCCTTTTCAATTATCTGAATTTAACCCCATGATGTTGAAATGTTCAGAAAATTATTCCGAATGTGCCAGCGCAACTTCTTGAGTACGATAAAAGGTTTGAACAATATGGGACTGAGTTCACTTTCTATGATTACAACCATTCCGAGGATCTCCCATCATCATTGAAGCACTCATTTCAGATTGTAGTTGCAGATCCTCCTTACCTGGTAAGAGCATTGCTTTTCTTTTTTTGAACTAAAGTCGATTACGATTTGATAATATCAGTTCTATCATCCTTTGCATTTATACATTGAGGCCTGATTATGATTTATGAAGAGAAAGTTAACTTATGCAGTTAATGAGAGAGTTGTCTTTTGATTTTGTGTTGTGAACATATATGAGCCTGTATGTGTTTTTTGATTGAGAGAGTTGTCTGTTGATTTTGTGTTGTGTATATGAGCCTGTATGTGTTTGATTGGATTTACGACACGTGCATGTAAAGGAAATGAGAGAGAGGTAGACACAAAGATACAGCCCATTTTTGTTCATTATTGACATTCCCCTCCTAATTAATGAGGTTTTAGTACTTTTGATGTTGTGATATTTTGTCAGTTTGAGCTGCAACTTGTTCGTGGATTTAATTATTGAAATTTGATGAATTTTGAACTAAGGATCTTTATTTATTTGTATCAGAGCAAGGAATGCTTGGAGAAAGTTGCAGAAACAGTTAGGTTTTTATCTACACCAGGAGAATCTTACTGTCTATTACTCACAGGTAAGTCAGACTCTCAGCTCCTTTAATTACGGCTTTTTAGTTGTGAAATTGTTTCAGTTCTTCATAAGTACATTTCAAGTTCATAGCTTAATCATCTGTTTGTTTCTGAATTCTATTTCTTCCTCTTCTCTCAAAATGTCAAAGAAAGAAAATACAGATTTTTTGTAAATTATATACTCTTATAGAATCTATTAGCTACGTCATGCTTAAGTTGTGATAATAAAAAAGCTTTCAAGAAACACTGCTATGGAATGACCATCTTCTGTTAAACTTGTTGATACCATTGCATTCAAAAGCCAAATATATGATGGAGCACAGGCTATGAACTTTAATCACTTCAACTTTTACTATAGGGGAGGTGCAATCGGATTTGGCTGCCGAGCTTTTAGGGTTGCAGCCGTGTGGTTTTCGACCTCAGCACACGAGCAAACTTGGCAATGAGTTTAGGGTTTTTAGCAGCTACAATCCTGGGACAAGGCTTGGTGGGTGGGAGAAAGAATTGTAAGGCCCCTTTAATTCTCCTAAGTTGTGATTACATAACATTGGTATTTTTATAGATTTTTGCTCAGTGTAGTAAAATGTTGATAGAAATGACCAGGGATAAGATTTGCTTGTACTCAATTTTGGCAGGCATTTGAGGTTGTGTTGTGAAAGCCAATTTATAATCCTGATATTTACTCTATCCATTCAGCTCCTTCTGGCTTGTACTCTTCATTACTTGCTTCATAAATATAAGAAATGAAAAATAAATAAATCAAATATATAACAATATCATTAATTTGTCATTAATTGATTGCTTTTAGGATATAGACTTATTATGGAAGACAAAAACACTTTTCTGCACATTTTTGTTAAAAAAAATAGCTTTTATTCTATATATATATATATATTGATACAAAACATAAATTCGATTATAAAACTTGTGAAATAAATGATGGGGGATCGACTAAAAAATTATAAGCAAATCACTTCTAATAAGAGTTTTTAGTCTTTCTCAAAAACAGAATGGAAGATTTCTTTTTTTAATCAAATTGGATAGAGAACATACTGTTATTAAGAAGAAAAAAAATAAAAATAAATTTAACCCATAAAAATTATGACTTTTATATTCCCTACAATGCAACAAATTATGACTTTTATATATATTATTACTTATATAAAAGTATAGATATTTCTTACAAAATATGCATTGTCTAATATATCCTTATTAAAGATTTTATTTAAGGTTGTAATAGTAATTTTAAATAATTTCACATTAGAATTCTAAACCAAAACCATATAGAATTCTATTATGAATATGACTCTAATTTACTATACATTTTTTGAATTTATTTTAATTTAATTTAGATTGTATATCCTTATAAAAAAATATTATTTAAGGTTAATAGTAATATATAGTTTGATTTAAAAAATTTATTCTCCACGTGCGACGCACATGCTGATATTCGTCATTAAATAAGGGTAATAAAATCATTTAATCATTTAAAAAGTGAAAAGAAACCTTACACTGCTATTAACATTCAAGAATTTAATAATTTCGCAGATTTTCCAAACCGTAAAATAAATTTATGCGTTTATTTCTTTAACCTTCAATAAATAGATTTTATAATTCAAAAAAAAAAAAAAAAAGTTCTTACACCCGTTAACTAATCCGAATATGGATACCCGACCCGATCATGACATAACACAAAAACATACATCTTTTTTAGCTTCCAAATCAAAATCTGAGAAACGTTCTTACAGGAAAATCCTTGAAGATTTCTGAGCAAGATGAGATCGAACATTGTCTCCGAGGTACTATGCGTTCCTCTCTCACTTCTGCTAGCCTGTCCACACACTCCTCTTATGCGACAATTTGAAAACGAGCAGCCTTGGGTTTATAATTTTAGGGTTTAAGTGAGTTGAGAATTGAATTTTAATCTGTTAATTTCATGTAATTGACTAGGACGTTACGATATTAGTACCCAATATTATGATGTATATCTTGTTTGGCTGCATTTCATCGTGTCTTTATTGAAAAATGGCTTCGTTTTAGGTGAAGTTGGATACTGGGTTTTAACTATATGAATCATATTAAGCTAAAGATGATTAATATTATGTTTATTGTGTTTATCGTGCTTTTATGTAGTAAACATGTTCAATTTGGTTGTTTTTGAGTTGTTCATATTTTCTTTTTGTAGGCGGGACTGCATACTAGGTTAAATCAATGGTGGGAAGGCATTCCTTTCGTGACATCGGCCATAGTAGTTGTTTGTGGAATCATTTATTTGATTTGTCTGTTTGTTGGGTATGACTCCTTTGTCGAAGTTTGCTTCTTGCCTTCAGCTGTTGTCTCTCATTTTCAAGGTAATTCATTTTTTTCAATTGGGACATGGGATGTGCTGAATTTAGTTGTAGAATACTTCTTTTGGTTTGTTTTTATTCTCTTAGTAGGTAGTGTCATCTCTTTCTTCTTGTTTCATATTTTCCCGGACAAAAATGTGCTATTGGTGTTCATAGAGACCGTAGTGCAACAAAGGAAGCGACTTTTACTAATATGGTTGCCAATCTTCTTTTTCTACTTCCACGAACTTGTTATTCTATTGGTCAAATAATAATAAATCTATGTTTTGGTATGGGAAAAGATCAAACTTTGGTTTAAAATGCTGATATTAGTGAATCATGACAGGAAAATCAGCTCCCAGCTAATCGTGATTTATCTTTAGTTTGACTTCCCCATATTTGACTCTTGTGAATTATACTTAATGATAATTCCTTTTGCTTTATAAGGAAATTCCTGCTATATTTCCATTAATGTATTCACTCGTCTTTATTTTTTCCACTTCTTCTGCAGTTTACAGGGCTTTCACTTCTATCATTTTTCATGGTTCTTTACTGCATGTTCTCTTCAACATGATGGCATTGGTTCCCATGGGCTCTGAGCTGGAAAGAATTATGGGATCAATCCGCTTGTTGTACATAATAATTCTCCTGGCCACAAGCAATGCCATACTTCATCTTGTTATCACTCTGTTAGCAGCTTATAATCCATTTAGTTCTTATGAAGATCTCATGAATCAGTGTTCTATAGGTTTCTCTGGGATCCTGTTCTCTATGATAGTAATTGAAACAAGTCTTAGTGGTGTGCAATCTCGAAGGTTTGTCTTTGTTGATTTACTTTGCAGTATTATGTTATCCTTATGGTAAGCTGATATAAATGCGGGCACTAATCACATTCTCCCCTGTTCTGCAGTTTCTTTGGACTTTTTAACGTGCCTGCAAAATGGTAAGTTAAAGTTCATGTAATGAATGTTTTACATGGTTATCGGAGTAGAACAAACTACTCGCCTCTAAAATCTATGGTTTGTTTCTTAACATCTTTGTACGATACTAACCTCACAAATTTCAGGTATGTATGGATATTGCTGGTGGTGTTTCAGCTTCTTATGACAAATGTCTCGTTACTTGGGCACCTGTGTGGTATTATATCCGGATATGCATGTATGTCTTCCAAATTGAAAGAAATACATGCTCTTATGCCCGATACACAATGTTCTTATTTATTTTACATGTTTGCCAGATACTTTTGGATTGTTTAACGTCTTGATTCCGGGGCCATCAGTCTATTCATCCATCGAGTCATCCTCCTGGCTCGTAAGTGTACTTAGAAATTAACTGCAGCATACATAACTCTCTTTTTATTTTTCTTATTCTGTTGTACAAGTTTTCTGTGTCCAGTATGACAAGTTACCTGTATAAATTAGAGAATCGTTAACTCAAGGAGAAGGGCATGACCTAAAAGGACTTGGAATGAGACTACTAAAAATATCATAATGTCAAAAAAAATTATGACATGTCCTTGGATATGCTTTAGAGTCTTCTCAGTTATTGGGCACAGTGTCTGTAACATCAAACCTTCTCTGAATCCCCTATTCTGAGAATATATAACAATGTATGACAATGTTGGCATTTTTAAGATCCATGCCTCAGTCAGTCCTTGTTAGAAGGGACTGCCTCTGTTTGAGTTCTGTTGAGATGCTGTGAGGAGAGGGAGTCCAGCGAAGGTATTTTTTGGGAAGTTAAGTGGACTGGAGCCTAATGGTCTTAGGAGAATTTTTACAGAAAGGACAGAAAAAGATGATACTCGAATGTGGGACAAACAAAATCTGTAAAAGAGAGTGGATGACAATTTTCTTATTCAACTAATTTTGTCTCATTATGGCAAAAGAAAACCTGTTAAAAGATCTAGGGTGGAATTTCTGCGATTGCATTTTGCATTTACTCGGAACATCCACGTATAAGGTCCTCACATTCTTGTACGGGTCCTCGTTTTATTGTTTTCTTCTATGCATATTACAAAATTATGTGAAAAACCACATCCTATAAAGAAAGGATTTGGAAAATTAACGATTTGTGTATGACGAGTTTCAATGCTCTACTACACTGCATTTTCGTGGAAAATTATGATCCTTTCTAACAGGTTAGCTTCAGATTAGGCTGTCATCCAACATGTATCATAACCAAGCCAAATATAAGGTCATGTTCAAATCTCTATGCCACCCATCTGCCAGAAGTTTCCACGTGCAAGACTTTATTGAGTGACCTGCTTGCACATGAGTGGGCTGTTGAAATAGTTAATTAAATGTTTAAATAGTGCTCCTTTCTAACAGCTTAAGCTTTTAGATGGTGTGATTATTCAACAATTTTGTTCATTCAGAAGACCAAAAAATTAAAAATTTCTATCCATGGATTTCTCTGAATCAGTTCTGGGAAGATGAGTTTGAATGCATTACCTATGTTATTGTTCATGTGCACATCCCTACCTTTGTGTAATTATTGTTGGTGATCTTGCATCAGTTGCATGTGCATCCTCCACTTTAAAACTCATTATTTTCTGGTGCAGTCTACTTGTGTGAGGAGACCTAAATTTATAGTGTGCACAGGCAGCAATCCTTCTGCCCATATCCCCACTTATACGAGTCAAAGCACCACTTCAAGGTAGATCCGGCATGGCTGCATGTTCTATTAATTGGTAGATTCTATCTATTTGCATGTCTTTTGAATTTATCTTTCATTCTAGATCTGATATACTTCTTGTTATTTGTTTTGATCTATAGTGGATTAATTTCTGAAAATATGTGGAGGAATCTGTCTTCTTGGATTCCACAAAGAGAAAGTACTGCACAGGTACAACTTTAGAATGTTGATTTTTCATTCCTCTTATTTTTCATATATTCTGATACTCTCTGGTCTGGGACTTCAATCAAATTGCTCACATAGGATAGTCATGTGAAAAAAAATGATAAAATCCAGTAACAGATTCCGACATGTTTTTGAAAGACCCCAAAGACTCCTAACATAAAAGACTCAAAACTGATAAAATCCAGTAACAGATATGGAAAAACAGAAATATGAATCCTATAAAAACACGCTGCTATCAAATGATGTATTTATTGTATGCAACAAAGGTTGTGCCTTCCAGATGATGGTTGTGTATTTGATTGACTATTGTCTGACGATATTGTATTGCTTTTAAACTAAATACATGGACTGTATGTATCTTGTGCACCTGATCTAACTGTTCTAGAATTACAAGATATTTTAACATCAAAACTACTTTATTTGACAAAAAAATGGGGAAAAGTACACGACACTCTATCTAGTTAATACTTTGAAAGTAGAAGACTAGAGTAAAAAAAGCAAACAGAGTTATTTTAGCAAAGTAATAATATTTACTAAACCAATATAATGCTCACTAGATGCAGACAGCAGAAGGCAGTGACAGGTTCCCTGGGAGAGGAAGGGCACTTGGTTCTAGAACAAATCAAGCAGCTTCAGTTGCAAATTCTGATCCTGACTCTACTTTACAAACTAGACTTCTGGATGATGTTGACAGCCCCGATCAGCAACCAAATCCAGTAAGAAGTGTGGGAGTGCAGCAGACACCAGATGGGAGGTATATTCGTTGTAATGCTAACAACTATCTTCATCTCTAATTTCTAGTATTGGGTTTGTAATGCTTTAATTTACATATATATATATATATTTTTTTTAAATGGGAAATGTTATTTGAGTTTGGGCTTTTGAAAGAATGGTTAAAGTTGTTTATCATAATTCAGATGAATTGAAGATTTGGCAAAGCCCAACTTTTTGATCATTCTTATTTTTAATATTAATAATGAAGTATATATGTAGTTTTAATTTAATGTATATTCTCTATACAATAATTTGGGCATTGCACGGGTGGTACACTATGTATGTACATTTTCTCATTGATGCGAAAATCTCACTGCCATTTGATTTTGGTTTGCTTCTTTTCCTGTTTTATCATTGTTGTTTCAGGCCAGCTGTAGTAAATAGTGCAGTGACGCCTGCCAGAATTCAGAACATTCAGGTTTTGATATCTAAAAGGAATGGTGTCTATCTCTAACGTACATGTGAGATCAAGTTCTCTCTCTTACGTTTTTTTGCAAATTGTTACTGATGTTGTAGGGTTCAGTTGCATCTGAAGAGGAAATTCAGAAACTTGTGGCTATGGGTTTTGACAGGGTAAATGATGTTTAGTTCTAAAAACATAGCTACAACTAGCTTGCCATCTTCTGCACTTGGGCTTTACTCTCTCTCTCTCTCTCTCTCTCTCTCTCTCTAGACACAGGTAGAAGTAGCAATTGCAGCTGCTGAGAGAGATCTGAACGTTGCTGTGGAAATACTAATGAGCCAACAGGTATGTTCTTCTTAAATTCACCATTTTCTTTACTAAAATGTCGATTAAATCGGTTAAGATCCCTTGATTATGATCAGGGATAAATGATGAGAAACTACTGCGAAATCACTTGCAAGAATGCAGATTATACTGTGAAGGAAGTTTGGCTGGACTGGAGTTGCATATATTCAAACAATTAACGATACAAACATGTACTATTTCTTTCTTGCCAAACTCTGTATTTCCATGATACTAATATCAGAAAAGCTTATAATTGTGTTTATCTTCTATCTGCTCAAATACATCCTTGTCTCTAAATGATGCTTTCCTCCAATTCAATTGATTTTTTTTTTTTTTTTGAGGAATATAAAAGGGTGTGGGCTTTACCTCTATTAAATATAATAAAATAAATGAACAGTAAATTAAAGGGAAAAGACTAAAATACCCTTGTTGGTAAATAAAAGAAATACTTATTTTTTAACCTTTACTAGTATCGGCATCCGTGCTATGCGTGGTATGTGATATTATATTGTTGTTAAATATTAATTATTTGATAATATAGTATAAGTAATTTTAGTACATAGAAGAGTAATATTTAATAACTAAGAGAATCTAAATTTGCTTAAAATTCATAACAATATATTGATATAATACACATCAAATTCACTAATCTATGATTAATATTAAAAACAAAAGTATCAATCATGATCTTCAAATCAAAATTGGAAATTTTACTTGCAAGTTTGTAAGTTTTTTTAAAAAACTTCTTTATACACAACATTTCTAGTAGAAACATTTTTTATCATGTGCTACAAACAAATATCGTCAGTTACTTAAATTAAATATACTAAAAAAACTAAAAAAAATATGAATTTAAAATCAAATTCAATTACTTAAATTAAATACGCGTGTTTGTGAGTAGGGTTGTAAAAGAATCGAATCTTTTTGATTCGATTCGGTATTCGAATTCGAATATAGTGTTTTGAATTCGAAAAATACAAATAAGAATCCGAATAAGAATACTTTTTTTATATTCGTATATTATCCGAATACAAATAAGAATATAGCGGTATTTGATTCGAGTATTCGCGAATATATTCGAATAATTATATATATATATAAGTTACTATTATATATATATATAAATGGATCTATATTTATTTTGTATCTTGAATGTTATTGTATCATATATATATACATATGCTATATATTTGAAATACGATATTATTGATTTGGAAATAAATATATTTTCGATTTTTTTTTTTGAAATTTCAAGTTCAAAATTTTCGAATACGAATATTCGAATATTCTCGAATATATTCGAATAGTTGATTCGAATCGAATATGAATTGCTTTTGTTATTCGAATAATAAACGAATACGAATACAAATATTCGAATAATTAAACGAATATGAATCGAATATCGTGATATTCGATTCGATTTGTTTACAACCTTATTTGTGAGTATGTATGTATAGAAACAATACACAATAAAATTAGAAATTTTACGTAGAAACTTGATGCAAACACTGTCAATTATATATTTTCAACCTTTTATTTTGAAATAAATTGAATTAGACAAAAATTAATATCGCTTAACATCAAAGATGACAAATAATTATTCCGTTGTAAGTATCACATAAATTAATTGATATAGCACGACATTGATCATTACAATTTAAGCTCAACATAAAATCGAAATGTAGTAGTAATGATCATGATGATGACAATATAATAATTAGAAACTAAACATACTCCCTCCGTCCCACCTTATTTTGTCTACTTTCCACTTTTGCTTGTCCCAACTTATTTTGCCAACCCAAAAATGGCAAAAAAAAATTACGACCTTACCCCTTCATTTCTTTCATTTTACAACTTTTACACTCAAAAAGCAAACATTAATTACAAAATTGTCACTCAAAAATATTAAAATAACACATCACATCAAAGTCAAACAGTTTTTTCTTAAGATCCGTGCCGGTCAAAGTAGGCAAAATAAGTGGGGACGGAGGGAGTATAATTTAAGAGAAACTAAACATATAAGCTCAACACAAAATCCGTGCAACTGGGCTGCGCGGGCTGGGTTGGCTCGCCCAACCCGCGCCTCTTTACTTTTTTCACGTGTTTTGGTCGTTACCTTCACGTTATGTTAGCGTTACCTTCGTGTTATGTTAGGGTTACCTTCGCTTTATGTTAATGTGACCCCATCTCCAAATTTCATACCCTTAGTTTAAAACCACTGAATTAAAATAACACGAATGTAACACTAATATAACATGAATGTAACACTAATATAACATGAAAGTAATATTAACATAACATGAAGGTAAAAAACAATGTTAATCATACCTTCATGTTATGCTAGAGTGATTCTCACGTTATGTTAGAGTTACCTTCATGTTATGTTAGTGTTATCCTCATAGGGTAACACTTACATAACATGAAGGTAACCATAACATAACATGAGGGTATGACTGCCTGGAGCGAATCTTGGTGGGTTTGAGCGCACCCACCAGGCGCGTGGGGTGCGTTAAAACGCGTTGGGACGGGTCGACCTGGGTGCATGGATCCTAGATCCATGCACGAGTTGCACAAAATGTTTTGCCATAATTTAAATAATCAGCTGAGTCATCTAAATTCAAAACATGCACTCTCATATAAAAATATACGAAAAGTCCTAAGTGTAAAATACAAAACGAAGATTTTATTTGATTATGAGATATTTATAATTTAAAAAATATTTAGGATAACATATAATTCAGACTACAGACATATTATAAATACATATGTGTATATACACACATTTTAAATAATGTTATATTTATTTATTAATCTATATTAAATATGATATAAATTATACTTATGCAAATTAATATTTATTATTGAAATTATTGTTTGGATATCTATTGTTGGTATTTAAAAAATTATTCAATTCAAATTAATTTAATTAAGATCGGTAAAATGAGAATAAACTAATACAATATTTATATTATTAAATCAAAAGGATTAAATAGTAAAAAATGAAAAAATAAAAAAATTTGTTGACGGGATACTTACAAATATTAATTTAAAAAATACTTAGAGTGACATATAATTTCACACTAAATACATATTATACACAATATACATATATGTATATACACACATTTTTAATAGTGTTACACTTATCTATTAATTACATTGATATTAAATATGATATCAAATTATCCCTAAACAAATTAATATTTAGAGTAATTCTCCTATTCTCTCTTTTTTCTTTTTTCGCGCATAATTTTTTAATTTTTGCACCTATAAATAGGTTATGTTAGAACTACATTTACATTATGTTAGACATACCTTGACGTTATGTTAAACCTACTCATCTGTCCATATTTCATACAAATTTTTTTTTGCGCTTGGTTTTTGAATTTTGGCACCTACTACTACGTTATGTTAGACGTATCTTTTACGTTATGTTAAATCTACCATTCTGCCCAAATTTCATACCTTATTATTATAGTATATAAATATATAGAAAGATTTATTTATTTATTTATTGTTTTGAGTTTCTATACAATAAATATAAAATTAAATGTCTTAAATATTAATATTTTTTATTTTTATTAATAAATGTAAAATGAAAGTTATTAATGATCTCTTAAAATGGAAATATTTAATAAATGAGACATTTATTGCAGTTATTTTTGGCAGAATATTCTGCTTTTATATATATAGATAGATATCATTTTCTTCCCCAAATTTATGAAACTCTAACAAACATTAGTTCATCACAATAATGAATGAAAAATATATTTGGCTTGTATGATTCAAGTTTGTAATGCATTTTCAAAGTTTTATGAAGTTTAGTTAAATATTTCAGAATAGTGATGTTGAATAAAAAAAAAAAAGATTGGAAACATGGTTCAACCTATTCAGGTTGAACCTTACACTACGTGCTCAATCTTTATGAGTTGAATGTTTCTTAGTGATGTTCACCAACTTTCAGCCAAACATGCTTTGTTCGAATTTCAATGACGGAATCCTTGTTCTTCTGTTTGACCACCCTAGGTTGAATGGAATCAAAGGAAAACTTGGATTTTTGACCCTTTTTATCGGGGTTAAATTCAATTTTGGTCCTGTTAAAGAGGGGTCGTCCCATTTTAGTCCTCCTAAAATCCGATTTTCAATTTTAATCTTGTTATCTCAATTTTTGACCAATTTCAGTCCAATTTCGCCGGAAAATTTCCGGCGAGTGTAATGCACTCGCCCCCAATTTGACTTTGACGCTGAGTTGTCGTTGATGTGAATAAATTTTACAGATGTGTAAATGAATTTTACATTTCTCTGAAATAGAAAATTAATAAAAAATAAAAAATTAGAGAAAAAAAATTAAATAATCAAAAGAAAAATAAATAATAAATCAGAAAATTCAACCCACCACCGTCTCTATCTTCCTCAGCTGCCGGAATCCGATGCCGCCACCAAGCTCATAGTTTTCTTCCACGACGAAGGCTTCATCATCGGCAGCGCTGCCACATCACTGTTCCAAAAGCTCTGCTACGCTATCGTACCTCGGCGGTGATGATGTCGATGGAGTACCGCCTCGCCCCCGAGCACCGCCTCCCCACCGCCTATGAGGACGGCGTTGAGGCTTTGTATTGGATCAAAAGCTCCGACGATGAGTAGTTGACCAAATACGCTGATTGAGCAGGGCCCGCCATGATTAAACTCGAAATTGGGCACACGAATTCAGCTAGAATTGAAGGGTGTTGCTCAATCTGATTCTCATCTTCTTTCTTCTTTAACGGTGATATGTGGAAGACCTTGACGGAGGGGGTGTTCGTCTTGGGAGAAGACCTTGACGGAGAAGGACTTGTGGCGGCGGAAGGAGGTGGCAGCGGAAGGGGTGGGGGAGAGAAATGATAGGTGGTGCTCGTGGCGGCGGAAGTCATGGCGGCGGAAGGAGGGGTATAATTTTCTGATTTTTTATTTATTTTTCTTTTGATTTTTTCTCTAATTTTTGATTTTTTTATTTTTTATTAATTTTTTATTTCAAAGAAATATAAAATTCATTTCCACATATGTAAAATTTCGTCACATCAGCGACAAAGTCAAATAGGGGGCGATTGCAGTACACTCGCCGGAAATTGGCCCGAAATTTGAATTTTTCCGCGAAATTGGATTGAAATTGGTCAAAAATTGAGATAGCAGGACTAAAATTGAAAATCGGATTTTAGGAGGACTAAAATGGGACGATACCTCTTTAACAGGACCAAAATTGAATTTAACCCCCTTTTCTTCTAACATCTTCGCACAATTTTTTTTGATTCATATAAAAAATTGCATAAAACAATGGTTTGCGGTGGATGAATTGTGATTGTAAAGGGTATGATTGTCATGTGGGGTGTGTTTAGAATGTGGATGTATATATGACCCACCCCACCATATAAAATTGGACTGTAAAATTTCCCAATTAATCAAAGAATTTAGGCCTAGCTTCAAAATTTGAAAAGAAAGAAGCTGGTTTCTATCAAGTCATGATTTCTAAAATTAATAGATTTGTAGCTAGGGATGCTGAAGATAGATGATTTTCTAATAAAGATGTATAGAAGTTTAAGAAGATAAATGATTGGAAACAAGAAAAAACCATTTCAAAGACACTTTATATGAGGATTGATATTGGAGGGAGTAATTATCCGGGGCTAAGACATAATAATTTATATTAAGAGGCAAATAATGCTGGAAAACTAATTTAAGACATCAATCTTAATCTTTCCGTAGAGAAATGCAGAAACTGGGTTGTCCTTCCATTTGGACCAAAATGGAGTTTGAGTTTGCAGATCAGATCATCCAGGTGGTAGTTTGTAATCATCTACGTCATCAAACCCTAGCTAAATTGAATTATGACCTAAATTGATCATAGCTGATTTTATATGTCTTTTTTGAGTCCAAAATTCATAAAACTAAACATAGTTTCGATTCTTCACAGAAATGGAGAAGCCAAATTCAGTTACCAAAACATAAGGAAAACAAATTAACAAACAAACATGGTCGAAATAAAAGGCAGTTTCAATGTTGTTGCCATGTATAGCTAGTAACATATATATATATAGTTTTACATAAACTCAGATCCATCTCCTTTGCACACCGATCGACGGCCATCAGAAGCGTTGGTTCATCCTGTGGTTCACATTAAACCCCGAAGAAGGGTTTTGGGGAGCTGGTGATTTGATCTTCTGATCAGTTGAAATATTGCTACTGATAGCCTTGTGAAGGTTTTCCAAGAATTGAGGTCCATTCCAAGGGGTCCATGCTGGATAGAAAAGTTGATCGAAAGAGCTGAGGAGTTGAGGTTGTAGGCCATGGTTGCTTTGGCCGCTACTTTTGGGTGCAGCACGAGGGAGGAGCACTGCAGGCGGCGGCCCCCAGATGTTCTTTCCAGGTCTTGTGTAACACGGGCTCACGGATGCTGCCTTTGCCCCATCATTTGGATCATGATCAGATGCAGTGATAGTACGAGCCGTTGTTGTTTCCAGCTTCCTTTCGTTTCTTCTAAAGGTCATGTCATACAACTTCTTGATCATCTGATCAACTTCAGTTTGTGCTTCATCTTTCACTTCTGCCTTCTCCTTCCCCTTTGCCTGTACAGAAAGAGTCAATACTATGAGAGAGAGAGAGAGAGAGAGAGAGAGAGAGAGAGAGAGAGAGAGAGAGAGAGATGACCTTGTTGGGGCAATATTTCTTGGCATTGGCCATTTTGCATTTGGGGCATAAGAGCTGAGCATCATATGGAAGTGCTGGATCTATAGAATCCTACACAGAGATGCAAGAATAAGTATGGATGAAATTAATTAAGTTGAATAATGATGCAGAATAATTGCAAGAACAATTAGATTATTAGTCATAAATTGAAAAGGATCACATACCATAGGTAAATAAAAAAGCTGCCCACAATTGTAACATGAAGCTTTTCTTGGTTCTTCAGATTTCATGTGGACACAGTACGGATTACCAGCTTGCTTGCAAATATAACACTCCAAACCCTAATGATTAAAGATTTCAATTAAACATTACATATAATGCAATTGTAAGCTATATATATATATATATATATTAATCCATACTAAAGGGAATTAACAACAATGTATAGCTAGCTAGCTAGCTTTGACTCACACCAAAACTAATAAGGGTTTTTTTTTTTTGCATTAATGGCAACATATATATATATATATGTGATTTTTAAGGTAATAACTTGAAATTATCTTTTTGTTACAAATGAATAAAGATTTTATGCTTGTTCAAATATATATAGATACAAGAATTCTGGCATATAATTCAGGCTTTTCTTAAAATTAAGCAAAAAAAGATGAGTATAATTTTGTAAACCATGAATTAGACAAACCTTTTTGTAGTGCTTGCCTTCATAGCTATCATCATGACCATATTTATGCATTCGTTTAGGCTTCTCTTCCTCATTGTTTTCAACGTATTTGCCGAAGTACCTAGGCTATATCATTGAATTACATCTACTGTTAATGGGATTAAATAAACCAACATTATATTAATTTATGCATATATAGAAACACATTATAATTACAGATCATGACTTATATCAACAAAAAAAAAAAAAAGATATCTATATATTCCAAGCCACTTATTGTAACCTTTGCTAGCTTTTTCTGGATTAATTCCTTCTTCGTTATTAATCTATAACATGTCATGAATAGAGACAATATGATATGAGTTCTCAAAAATCATAATTAAACTATCAAGGGTAGTATACAAACCTGTTATCTCTTGTGCACAAATTTCATTTTATAAATTGGAAAAATTAAAGAGATAATTATGAGAATTGATCACTATGGAAAAGTGAAACCACCCAAATATCAGTACTGCAGACATGCCAAATAAATTTAATCTAGATATTCAGGCTGTAGTAAATCTAGCCAAATTAAATTGTAACAATAAGCATATATATTAAGTTGTTTTGGCAAAATGTTTATGACAAAAATAAGTAATTAAGAAGGCCTTATAAGGAAACATCTAACAGGGATGCATAACCTTTGAAGCGATGATCCAATTATAATCCACTCATTGCTACAAATATAAATGCCAATTAGGAATTACTTTCAAGTAAGAATGAGACTAAAGACACTAACTTTAATAAACACATTCCAATTAAAATATATATTCAATTGACAAATTTAAAAAAAAAAACAATTTTTATATCCTTTAGAAATAAAAATAAAAATTGAAACCCGGTCAGTCCTTCTCTTACACCTTCACATGCAGACACATTTTCGAGAGAAAGAATATTAAGGAAGCAAGAAAGATGTGAAAAAAAAAAAAAAGTAAGTGAAGGAGGAAGAGAGAGACTAGGGTTTTATAAAAATAATCTGGGTAAAATTGGTATATCCAAAATTCTTATTATTTTTTAATTGAAATATGTTTGGATTGAGGTGTGATTAGTATAGGGTGAGGTGCACCCATCAAGTAATGTACCTAGTTCTTGCAGGTGATATAATGTTTTATCATAAGATAGTGTAAACAAAGAAAATAAAGAGATCGAACAGTGTATTTTGAGCATCAAATATTACCATTGATGATTTCATTAAAAATTAAATTAAAGTAAAAAATATTTTGAACTTACTCTGAACTCTTTTGCACCCACTCGTTGTCCAGGTGCCATTGGAGCTTTGCCCTTCTGAAAGCATTTCAATCAGTCTCACATAAATTACATTTTACAATCAGAAAACAAAACACAACTATAATAAACAATGAGATCATTAGAGTTTTCAAGAAGAGAGAGAGAGAGAGAGAACAATTCTCCTGCTCCAATTCATGATTTCTTGAAGCAGCAAACAAATGTGAGCAAGAAAATGGAAAAAAAAAAAAAAAACAAGAAAGATGAGTTCTTGAAATGTGAAACAGCAAAAACCAAGCATTACCAAATTGTATGATGCAGAAGCCATTGAATCAAATGAGTGACACTGCAGGTTAGAAACCTTTAAATACAATTTGAAGATGTATGAATGAAAGAGAAAAGTAGCTACGTGGTTTATATATATAATAAAGAGTAGTGAGGAAAAAGATGAATGAGTTGAAACAGAAATTGGCATTTAGCCATGAAATTAATTGTGGATGCTTCCAAACTTTGGACCTGGTTTGGTGCCATCTGCATTTATTCACTCTCTCTACCTATATATCATTTTCGAGATAAGCGTTTTTGAATTCAGACAATCCTTTCCTCATGAATCCATCTCTCTCTTACACTCCCATATTCTTCTTCACTCTCTCTCTCTCTCTTCTCATGCTTTTCATGAGCTCCTATCTCCGGGTGGGCCCATCCCGCCACGTGTGTTTAACAACATTATTATTTAGGCTAAATAGCCAAAAAAAAATGCGAAGCTTTTCAAACTTTTGTCGTTTTAACCAATCCTTTTATTTTTTTCAATTTATCCATGATTATAAAAATTAGTTGTTATTCTAGTCAAATCAAGTTTTGAGTCTAATTATATTACATGACTAATATATGGCAGCCACATCAGTTTTCTTTTACAACACATCATCAAAATATTAACCATGATTAATGTTGATGTAATCAACCATAATTAAATATTAAACATATGTATCTTAATATAGTATTTACTTTTTAATCTTTATAGTAATAATTTATTTGGTTAATAAAAATATAAAAAATAGAAAACAATTAATATGAATATTTAATGATGAGACAATGTAAGAGTGACATGTGTCTTTTGTGGTCTTTCTTTTATATATATAAATCTCAATTTAAATATATTTTCATTTAACAAATTTAAAAAACCAATTTTTATATCCTTAAGAAAAAGTAAAAAAATTGAAACCAAGTACTCTCTCTTACACCTTTTCTAGAGAGAATATTAATGAAGCAAGAAAGATGGAAAAAAAAAAGAGAGTAAGTGAAGGAGGAAGAGAGAGACTAGGGTTTAATTTTTTTAGCTTAAAGGGTAAAATTGGTATTTCGAATTTTTTAATATTGAAATATGTTTGGATTGAGGTGTGATTAGTATAGGTGTGAGGTGCACCCTTCAAGAAATGTAGCTAGTTCTTGCAGGTGATATAATGTTTTATCATATATATGTAAGCGTAAACAAAGAATATAAAAAGATCAAACAGTGTATATTGAGCATCAAATATTAGTATTGATGATTTCATTAAACAATTAAAGTGAAAAATATTTCTAAACTCTTTTGCACCCACTCGTACACATGTGCCATTAGAGCTTTACCCTTCTGAAATCATCTTAATCAATCTCACACAAATTACGTACATGATTTCCTTAAAAGTATCAATCACAAAACAAAACACAACAATAATAAACATTGAGATCACTAGCGTTTTGAGAGAGAGAGAGAGAGGAAACACAACAATTCTTCTCCTACTTCAATTAATTCATGATTTCTTGAAATATCAAACAAATGTTAACAATAAAATGGAAAGCAAAAACATGAAAGATGAGTTCTTGAAATGTGAACCTAAGCATTACCAAAATTTATGATGAAGAAGTCATTGAATCAAATCATGAGTGACACTGCATGTTAGGAACCATGAATTACAATTTGAAGATGTATGAATGAAAGCGAGAAGTAATTTATATATGTACTAGCGTAAGTCCCGTGTATTACACGGGTATTTTAATACTAATTAAAAAAATTGAAAATGGTTAGTTATAAATAAATTTCATTATTATTATTATTTATCAGTAATTTTTAATTTAATTAGTATGTAATTTAAATTTAATTGTTTGAGATTTTTTTAATTATCATTTAATGTAATTGTAAACATTAACTTTAATTAAAATATTTGCCTAAAATTTCATAATTTATGATTTATTATCAATTATAATTATTAGAATTTTGTTATTCAATTATTATTATCTCATTAAATGTTATATTATAATAAATTATAAATATTAAATGAATTAATTGAAAATTAAATTATAATTAAATAGGATTAACCAGAGAGCGACATGTGTCACTCTTGGTTATTCCTTTAGTATATATAAAGATATTAAATTAATTAATTAAAAATGAAATTATGATTAAACTAAGAATATGATTAACCAGAGAGTGACATGTGTCACTCTTGGTTATTCCTTTAGTAAGGATATAAATATAGATTATTATCTCATTAAATACTCTATTATAATAAACTATAAGTATTAAATTAATTAATTAAAAATGAAATTATAATTAAACTAAGAATATGATTAACCAGAGAGTGACATGTGTCACTCTTGGTTATTCATTTAGTAAGGATATTAAATTAATTAATTAAAAATGAAATTATAATTAAACTAAGAATATGATTAACCAGAGAGTGACATGTGTCATCTTGGTTATTCCTTTAGTAAGGATATAGATAATAAATAGTAGTGAGGTAAAAGATGAATGAGTTGAAACAGAAATTAGCATTTAGCCATGAAATTAATTGTGGATGCTTCCAAACTCTGGACTTGGTTTGGTGCCCTCCACATTTATTCACTCTCTCTATCTACTCCCTCCTATTTAAAATAAGTGTCATTTTAGAAGTTTGGGATTTTTTCATATTAAGTGTCACTTTGTAAATTGTTTCCAAAATTACCCCTATACTTAATGAATTCCTAATTAATTGTAGAGCTCACAAAATAAAATGGTCAAAGAAAAGAATAATTAATTAAGGGCATATTAGGAAAATAAATTTTTCTTTAATTTATGTGTAGAGCTGGAGGATGACATTTATTTTGAATAGGAGGGAGTATATATCATTTTTGAGATAAATGTCTTTGAATTCAGACAATCCTTTCCTCATCAATGCATATATCTCTCTCTTATACTCTACACATTATTCTTCACATACTCTTTCTCTCTCTCACTTCTCACTCTTTTCGTGGGCTCCTATCTCTGGGTTAGATTTTAAAAATCACTATATTAAAGGATTAAAAACTTCATATATGATGAATAATTTTAAAAAGAAAATAAACTCCGTGTCAATTATTGTTGGTAATATTGTTCAAAATTGTCGCTTGTTGTGGTTAATATATATTTATTTATTATGTGGAATTGTCAATTACATATGGTTGGTAGATTTCATAGAATTGTCATTTTGTTGTCGGTAATATATAACGGAATTGTCAACTATTATCGAAAATATTTACAAAATTGTATCTTGTTGTCAGTAATATACTAGCAGTACACCCGCGCAATGCGCGGTTTATTATTTACTATGACAAATACAATTATTAATAATATAATAAATTTATTATATTAAAATATTACTCATGAGATCTTATTATTTTGAGATTTGTAAAAAATCCATATTTTTTTAATGATGATGATGACGACGACGACAACAACAACCACGACAATAACAATAATAATAATAGTTTTGTATTTGTGTGCTTTAATTATAAGTGATTAATTATATTTGTTAATATATATGTTCAATTCATATTTTTGTTCCTTTATATCTTATAATTATATTTAATAATTTGTTTATAATTTTCTACATTTTTTTAAATGGATTTATTTTCAAACACTATATTTATTCAAAAACTTAGTTTACATTTAATAAATTTAGGTTTCAAATTCATTTTACATTTAAAACAATATATTTTTTAGAATTTTGAAACCATTTTAAAATATTTTTTCTTATATCTTACACAATATGTTTGAATTAATTTTTAAATGTTACTTGTGGATTTTTTTTAGATTAACCTCACAACATTATTAGATTATTATTAGTTTTACTTTCAAATTTAATTATTATTTTTAATAATTTTATAATAGATTTTAAACTTTTATACATTTTACAGCCCTTCGTAAAATGAAATTTAGCTTTTAGACCTATTTTTCACATTTATATATTAAAATTATAGAATAATTTTCAAATTTTTAAATTTTTGACAATGTTTAAATTTCATTATTTTCAGATTTTTTTAATTATATCATTAAGACATAATCATATAATCATACCATCCAAAATAATTTCCTCTATTTTTCATTTTACCCATATATTAAATTAAAAGACTACTTATTATATTTAATATATATATATATATATATATATATATATATATATATGAAGCTTGTTCTATAAGATTCTCAAAAGTTTTTTAATTTTTTTCTACTTTTTTTCTATTGGTCAATGACAAATCAGTAATTATGTCCAATTTTTCAATTGAGTGGCAAATTAGTAAATATGTCAAATTTTTCCTGTTTTAAATATAGTGTAGATTAGTATAAAGCTAGGTATTTTAACTTTAAATTTGTGTCATTATAAATAATTATATTCGAAAATATTAGAAATTTGAAATATATAAAGTAATATATTAATCTATGGATTAAACAAACAAATAACATGACATGGGTAGTGAAATTTTAAAAAATAAATTTAATATCTAAAAATAAGTCATATGTATTAGAAACAATATGATTTAAATATTGAGATAAATAAATTTATATTTTTTTGGCATTTATAACTATAAATACATACGTATTTTAATAAATTTTTTTGGTTCAACGCCACTTATAACTCATTTATTTTAAATCAAATAAAAAATTATATCAGCTTATCAAATACATGAAAATCTCTCTTACTATCTATTTAAATGAAACAATTCAAAATTGGACTTAATCTACACATTTTGAATAAAAGAAATTATGAATAATAATTATAATATTGATAAGTCAATATATCAGGGACTAAGAATGATGAAATTTTAATTTGTGAATTACCTATGTCCAATTCCTTATGCCACCTCAATTAATCAGAATATAAATATAAATAAAATTTGACAACAAATAAATATAAAATAAGAAAGATAAATTAAAATATTTGTATATTTCAAATGAATAAATTGGTTAACTTGCAATAATATTTTTAATCTAATTTTTTCTATTTGATATGTTTTATATGTGTAATCTATTAGGTACACCTATAATATTTTTTTTATTTCTACATTTTAATATCAATTTACAATTAATTAATACTATATATCATAAAAACGTTTAAAATGAAAAATCATTGAAGCCCACACACATACATTTCCATATTTCAGTATGATAAATTTTATATGAATATTAAATTTAAGATCATTAAATAATGATTGATTTTATATATTATATATTTAAAATTGATTTAAAATATGGTAAATTACAAAAAACAATCCTAACTATCGACTTTTTTAAAATTGCAATCTAATCTGTTTTTTTTTTTTTTAAGATTGACACCCAGTTTTTCTGTGGTTTTGCCGATTGCAAAATTTCTGGTCATTTTTCCGGCAAATGAATTAATTTTTTTCATTTTGCAACCCAAACCTTAATTTTTTTGTCCAATCGCAAATCATGATTTTATTTTCGCTTCACACCGATACCTTTATGTTATATATATGAGTGTGTCCTTTATGTTATATAAGTGTGATCGATATTCATAAAATAAATATCAAGGAAATATTGGTCAAAATTGGTGAAATATATGTAACATCGATAAAAAATTGATGGAATATCAATAAATATCAAGAAAATATCGGAATATATTGGTAAATATAAGAAAAATAACAATAAATATATGTACCCATATTTCCATTGATATCGATATTTTCACGATATTTCCGTGAATTTAAGTTACCTATATTTCCACCGGAATCGAAATTTTCATTCTTGGTTGCAATATGATAAAAACACAAAGTTCAGGTTGCAACTAGATAAAAAAAAAAAGGTTGCAAAGTGAACAAATTAATCTCTATTTTGCCGAAAAAGTTGCAATCGACAAAACTATAAAAAGATTGGGTGGCAATCTGAAAAAAAAAAAAAAAGATTAGGTTGCAATTTGAAAAAAGTCGATAGGTGGAGTTGCTTTTTTGTAATTTACCCTTTAAAATAAGTACTTAAAAATAAGATGAGAGATAATAAATATATAATCCCTTATTTCATCTTATTTATCTATTAATTTATTTTATTTGAAATTTCTATACAATAAATACTAAATTGAGTATCATAACTGATTTCTTAAATTAAATATTTATTTATTTGTATTGAATTTCTTAAAATACAATAAATAGGTTTATTTATTTTTATTTGTATTGATTTTCTTAAAATAAAATAAATAGATTTATTTGTATTTATTTATTTGTGTTGAGTTTCTTACCATAAATACAATATGAAAACAATTAATAGGTTTATTAAAATAGTAATTATTTAATAGATAGATAATTTATTGCAGTTATTTTTGATAGGATATCCTACTTTTATATATATATATATATATATATATATATTTAGATATCTGCAAAATTGTCCGTTATTGTCAGAAAAAAATTGTCACTTGTTGTCGATAATATTTGTGGAATTGACGGCTTTAGTAGATTATGTTTGTCCGACGTAATGTTCGGATTCTATTAGGTTTTCAATATACCATGTCTATATAAATATATATGATAGTTATGAATATTGTTTTTTTTTCATATATATATACACATATTATCATATATATATATATATAAATTGATGTGAGTTGTGACGCGAGAGTGGGCTGGATTTTTATATTTTCTATTTTAACATTCTCAATTACAATAACTATATTTTTTGATTTTAACATTCTCCATTCTTAACAGATTTATAATAATTTCAGAACATATGTACTTGTAAAAACATAAAATTTTGACAACATGATTGGCCTTTTAAAACCATATTAAATTAAGATCGCATCAGTATTATTTCAAGATTTTTTTTATACTACTACTAAATTAGTAAAAAAAAAAAAGGATTAAAGAAAAAAGGATAAAATATTTGATTGGTGCTCAAAGCCTCAATATAGACAAGGATAAAATATGGATCTCACAAATTAAAAAAGGTTTAATAAATCTAGTTAGCTTGGATCATTCCTTCATATTAATTAATATGCAAAATGTACAAAATAAAAAATGTAAGACCAATTAGAATACCCACATCACCTAATTTTATTAATTAATATATAAATACAACGCAAATAATTAATCCAAATTAACTAACATAATACATAATTGTAAAACCAACATCACTAGAATCTGAAGCCAAGAAACCGATGGCCGCCGGCAGCTCCGGCGAGCCACCCACCCTTTTGATGAACTCTCCGACGTTGAACTGCCGCACCTTCTCCGGATGATGGCTGACATCTTCATACCCCACCCACAGCATTATAGACGATGTGTGGAGTCGATAAGCTCACTCTTCTCACCTAATTAATTGTTGGTTAGGAAACCCTAATTTGGATGTTGCTACTATTAGTGCTATATCAAATATGAAACGAATGTTTAGCCATTGATGTATATATATATATATATATATGAACCAAGTATATGAGAATGATTTTAAGATTTGAATACCTAGACAGAAGTATTTATAATATATGGTACGTGACACACAAGATCTTATGGGACTGTGACGTATATGGCTTTTAATATTGCAGAAATTAAATTTTATCCTATATTCATTATTACTTAATTAGTAACTAAAGATTAAGACAAAAGGAAAAAAAATCCTCTGAAAAAAAAAGATATATAGGAAAGAATCTCTGTGACTCAAAAATACATTAACACGAAATGAGACAATGAAGAATTAGAAATTCACTATATAATATCAATATATATATATATTGCCATTATTATATGGTGTTGAAAATGGTAAGGTTTAATTCTTTAGTTATATACTCTATTTAAGGAAAATGTTGTGTATGTATCTTGTACATCTGTTGTTGATGTGTCAAATGTGTGACCATAATTATTTAAGGAAAATGTTTTGCCACAATAAATATACAAACTTATCAATTTTGTTCTACTTAATTATTAAATGAACTCACGGATCAGAATTGTTATCACTTTTTTATCGTCCAAATTAAAACATGCACACATAGATGATGCATAGTTAATTAGTGAGTAGGTGAGTGTTAAGGATAAAATTCAAGAATATCCCTTTTTTTCTTTTTTGGGGTAATAAAATCCAAGATCTAACAAGCATTAAACTATAGTTTTAGCCGATTGCTTAATTAATAGTTTAATTGCTAGATTACCAAACCTGAAATATATAATTCAGATATATACACACATATATATAACAATGTTATCTTGGTTATTTAAAATTGAGAGATCAAAGTGATTCGATTTGTTTTTTCTTTTGGTTATAATTGGAATTAGAGATTTGGATTTGAGACGTTAATCAAGTTGAGATATGTACTTATTATTAAGTTAAGCCTATAAACTGATGAGTGAGATTGAACTTATTTGTTTAATACTTTAGTGTTTATTTATTTTGGAAGTGATCAGTGATTTGATGGTTAATATTATATTTAACAGATTGATCGAATTTGTCCATAAATGTCTTTGTACTTGCGAAGTTACACATACATATTCATGACCATCCATTTAACCTTTTTTATGACAACAAATTACAAATAAATGTACAAAATAATATCCAATGGATTTAAGTTCATTGGAATGAAAAATCAATGAACAAAAAAGTAAGAAAAATGAATTAATATTTGATTTGAGTACTATTTCAATTATATGATTAAATGAGTTTCATAACTTTTTCATAATGTTGCTAAATGAACTTGTTCAGGAATTTTATCACTAGTCCTTTATAATTCTAATTAATTCTGACCTCAAATTATCTGTTTTACCAATTTGAAAATCAGATAGATTATAAAAAAAAAATGTCAATTGAATATTACTGGCCATGATGATTAAACATGCTTCACAGTTTTCTCAGTCCATGAGGCCCATATATAAGGCCCGATGACACACAAATGGGCTAAATGAAGTATATATGCAAATTGTATAATCAAGAGGCCCATAACATTGCAAACATCCATTTGCCTACTTGTTTCTTTAATGCAATTCTCAAAGATAAGATCATTCGTCTTGGTGATTATTGTCGCACGAGCTTTGTAATTTAAGTGACATTCATCATAGGATGTAGATTGTAATGACACGAACTTAGTGATTATTGTGATAATAATAATAGGAATAGTACTCGTAATGGTCCAATTAGAAATACGATGTTAATAATGATTTGGTCCACTCAACGTTAACATGGTTGATTGAACAAAAAACTGTTTATAAAAAAATGCAATAACAAGGCAAGAGCGATCGACGTGTAAAAGAAAAGAGCAGCAAGGAGGACTGGGAAGATTGACTCTAAGAAGACCAAAAAGCCCATGAAGCTGTGTTATTCATGTCTTAATTCTGACACCTCGCCTAAAACTATCTCCTCAATACCAATTTTACCCCTTAATGCTCCAATAATACCCAGATTCTCCTCATCGAAAGCCATCACCGAGAAAACCCTGAAGCTTTATTATATCTCTCTCTACTCTCTCTACCTCTACTCTCTCTCTCTCTCTCTCTCTCTCTCTCAGATTACATTAATTTCTCTGTATAGTATCGCTTGGGTCTCTCTAATTTCTCCATCCATGACGATGATGACTCCTCAGCCGCTGGATGTAACTCCACTTTCTTCTTACTCTCCCATTATTCAATTTCTGCTCATTTTCACATTCTGTAGGTGTATAGCTGAGTGTATCAGGCGTATGAGCTATCTGTCTAAATTTTCTCAAATTTGTGTGCTGCGGCGGAGATTTTGGTATCTGAGTGCTTGTGTGTGTGGGCGGGGGCTGAATAGTTCGATCAACTAGGGTTTTACTTGAATGAATAGGAAGGTTTTAGCTAACTCAATTGGAATTTGTTGTGATTGTGTTGATTGAATGCGAATGATGGAATTCGAGGTCTTAAATTTTGGGACAAAAGCTACTGTAAGCTGGATCAAGCTTATTTAGTTCTTATTAGTCTTTGTTTCCTGAACTTGTAGCAACAGGAAGATGAAGAGATGCTGGTACCACACTCAGATTTAGTTGAAGGCCCACAGCCTTTAGTTGAAGGCCCTCAGCCTATGGAAGGTGCCCCACTCTACCACACTACTAGATTTCTAATTGTCTATGTAGATAGATGGATGCATGCATGTGTATGAAGCAGTGTCATGGTCTTTTTATTGGTTTTTATTGTTATTATTATTGTTTTTGGGATGTATAATGGTTACCTAGGGCACATGATTGGTGGACCATTCTCTTAATTTTTTTAATGATTTTTAGACATTCAATGGAATTGTTTTAGGTTTTCTTCCAAGTGTTTTTGATATTTGTGGCAACTTTTCATATCAGCGGCCTCAGCTGACAATGCGGGAAGTGTGGAAAACCAGGCTAGTGATGAGCCACAAGCATCACGTTTCACATGGACCATTGAGAACTTTACCCGATTGAATATGAAGAAGCTTTATTCTGATGTCTTCACTGTTGGGGGTTATAAATGGTAATTTCAGAATCTGTAGATGTTGGTGCGTGTGATGAACTGAATTTATTATTTTTGTCGGAACCTACTCAGCTGCATGTGTCACAAGGTTTCATAAATTGCCTGTTTGCTTTTCCTGTTTAATATTTGATTTGTCTTGCATTTTGCAGGCGGGTGCTTATTTTTCCAAAGGGAAATAATGTGGACTACCTGTCGATGTATTTAGATGTGGCCGATTCGGCTACCTTGCCTTATGGATGGAATAGATACGCGCAGTTTAGCCTGGCTGTAGTTAATCAAATGCATAGCAAATTGACAGTAAAAAAAGGTATATCCATGAAGTCTACCTGCTTCGATTCTTTTATGTAGCTGATTCTTGATACGTACACACACACACAACACCGTCCCTTTGAGGGCATTCAGTACAAAGACTGAGAGATTTGCGATTACCAATAAAAAAATCATAGACACTGAGACATATAATAAATATGTGTTTGTGTATGTGTGTTATCCCAGAGGTATGTGATTATTACCTCTTCAATGACTTATATTCCTTAGTCTGTGTTTGGGTGTACCCAATTTGTCAACTCCCCATGGCCCAAATAGAAAATGGAAAAATACCTTGGAATTGCCAAATAAATACTTCCCTCAGTCAAAATATACATGGCTCTGCAAGGAACTTTATAATTGTTTTTTTTCCTAAAAAAAATCAAGATTCTACTATTGTCTTGGCTTTGTACCGGATTTTTAGAAGTTAAGACCGTAGAAAAGTATTAATGAGTTGTAGCTTAGATTCGATCAATTGGTTACATGTTCACCTTGTGTGAGTAGTTGGGTTATTAAATGTTAAGTAGAATTTCCTTATTACCCTGCCATTGCATAATTATAGTTTTTAGAGGCAACTGAGGCTCATGAAATAGAGTCATGGGGTCAAGCACCTTTTGTGGCCAAGGTAGGCGATGTTCCATGGGGGTGCACCTTGCCGCGTCTTTTTTTCCTATTGAGCCATGCCTCTTGTCTGTAACTACTTATTGAAATTGCTACATGCTTTTAGCACTATTAAAAAGGTTAACGCGATTTCTTAGAAGAGAAATTAGATAAGTTGTCTCCCAATCCCACCAACCTTCCAAATTTAAAACTAGGGTTTTACACCTCACCCTAAGAAGGAGAAGAGACTTCTGCCGCTGCACAAGCCTACCCCACCTCACCAGATTTCTGACTGCTGCCTGCACAGAGGATTCCAAGTGCCGCTGCTTCTGCTGCTGCCACCAGTGCTAGTGTTTGTATTTAGATTTGAATGTTGAACTTGAAACGATATTTTTTTAGGGTGTTTAATAGCTTGTGTATTTGGAATATCATTTATTTTCTATTTGAACTTTTAGTCGTTTAATAACAATATATATATATTTTTTCATTCTTTTAGATTTTTTTAGTTTTTAGTTTTTTGCGCCTTGTGTAACAGGCGTGTGGCTCGGCGCGCCTCATGCCTCACCAGAGACAGGCCTGTGTGTGCCTCGCTCCCCTAACAATTATTTGCCTTTTGCATTTGCAACCTGTATTATTAATGGTGATTTATTGTTCCTCTTTGTGGTTTGCAGACACACAACACCAGTTCAATCAAAGAGAGAGTGATTGGGGTTTCACATCTTTCATGCCTCTTAGTGAGCTTTATGACCCCAACAAGGGGTATCTTTTGAACGATACTTGTATAGTTGAGGCTGATGTTGCTGTACGCAAGGTTATTGATTATTGGACATATGACTCAAAAAAGGAGACAGGCTATGTTGGGCTTAAGAACCAGGGGGCAACTTGTTATATGAACTCTTTGCTGCAAACTTTGTATCATATCCCTTACTTCAGAAAGGTTATTTTATTTTCTTACTGCTTATCTTGTTCTGATTAACATGATAGATCTTTTAATTTACGAGCCTATGACTGCAATATACAAAGAAGCCTTACCCTAAGTTTGTTGCATCAGGCTGTATATCATATGCCAACAACAGAGAATGATAATCCCACTGGGAGTATCCCTTTGGCATTACAAAGTTTATTTTATAAGCTCCAATATAACGACACCAGTGTGGCTACAAAAGAATTGACTAAATCATTTGGATGGGACACGTATGATTCTTTCATGCAACATGATGTGCAAGAACTTAACAGAGTTTTGTGTGAAAAGCTTGAAGACAAGATGAAGGTACTCATGTCTGAGTCTGACAGTACCAACCTTCTTGAAATGTTATTTATTGTATCCTTAACTTTTGCTATTATTTTTCATTTACTGTGCAGGGAACTGTCGTTGAGGGGACTATACAAAAGTTGTTTGAAGGACATCATATGAATTATATTGAATGCATCAATGTGGACTTCAAATCTACAAGAAAAGAATCATTCTATGGTATTAATTGTTTATAAGGGCAGCCTCCGGCTTTTAACAGAAGACAACTTTATTTTAATGCTTGTTCTTGTGGCAGATCTTCAACTTGATGTAAAAGGTTGCAAGGATGTTTATGCTTCGTTTGACAAGTATGTGGAAGTAGAACGTCTTGAAGGAGATAACAAATATCATGCCGAGCAACATGGTTTGCAGGTATGCTGTTCCTCCTTTGGATTATAAGCAGTTTATGATTATGTTTATATATAAGATATTTTCTGAGGCTAGTTTAATTTTGTTTATTTTATATGAGATTTCCTAGAAGAGGGTTCTGAGCTGCATGATGTTCCAGACTTAGCTATGAAAGATGGCATTTTGACAAATGAAAATAAAATTACCAAAACATATAATTGGAGGATGAGGCTATCTTATATCAGCAACTTGTAATTGAGATAGTTTTAGCAGTCTATAAATGTATATTGTAATTAGGGTAAAGTGTTATGAGGAGTGATCAGTGATGGCACAGTCCTGTGCTGGTCCCTTTGGTTAGAGAGGAATATAAGAATTTATGAAGACTGAGAAGTATCTTTAGTTGAAGTGCGGGATAGACTTAAGTTTATGGCTATAGTGTGTTTCAAAACATAATTTTTTAAAGTGATGTTATGTTTCAGATATTGCTAGAGACTGGAGTTATGCTCTTTAGCAACTTCATTTCAGATATTTGGATCTTTGTTTCACTTAAAAAATAAGGTGCAACTATCAAACAAATTTCTGCTATGAACAATAAGAATGATAAGTGCAGAATAGCAGTGGGGAAGGTGCACTTTGCTTATTTTTGGGAAGTAAAGGTCATATTCTGAGTTTTTGTTTCCGTGATTAGTTACTCATTGCAGCATGAGGAATAAGACATCTTTGGATGGAAGGAGTAAGCAAAATTCTTGCATGACACCAAGGAATTATGCTCTTGGTGGACGGCTTTGATCATTTTGTTTGGACATTGTTCCAGATGGTTACTAATAAGTTATTTGTAGTATACACTTCATCTGCTTGAGTGTGGTTTTTAGCTGGAGGAAGCTGATTACGGGAAATCTAAGAAATTTTAGTTTACTATAGCTTGTATACTCCATACAGTGGTTCTTGATCTATATATCAATTGATGTAATATTTCTGTCTCTAAGATCTATTCTCTTGTTAAATATTGCCTAAGATCAGGCTTTGTTTCCCCTTTTGTGAATCTCAGGATGCCAAAAAGGGTGTATTGTTCATCGATTTTCCTCCAGTTCTCCAGCTTCAGTTAAAGCGATTTGAATATGATTTTATGAGAGATACAATGGTTAAGGTTAGTAGCACTATTAGTAGAACTTTTTTGTTGTAGATTCACGTATGTGTATATATTCTCAAAATCTTCTTGTTCTCCCTCCAAATTATGTGAGATGATATCGAAATAGTCTGTTGTCCTAAAAGGATCAATGTTGAACCAGTTAACGACTGTCCTTATGTAATCATCTCTTGGGTAAATCTACTGTGGTCTTATTTTTGTGCTTGTGCTGCTAGTTCATGTTTCGCAAGAGGTCTATGGTATTATGATGTTGTCTGCTAGTTGACCCATCCATCTTCATGCTTTTCTGGTTTCTATGTCAAAGTGAATTTTCTTCTGAGAGGAAGTAGCTTTAGCAGAATTCTTCTTTTTTCCCCCCTCTACACTACTTTTCATTTTGATGCTTTGATGGTTATGTATGATGATCTATAAGTGGACAGTGGGTGTGGAATTGATTTTATATCTGGTACGGTGCAGATAAATGACAGATATGAATTCCCGTTGGAGCTTGACCTTGATAGAGACAATGGGAAGTATTTGTCACCAGATGCGGATAGGAGCGTGCGAAACCAGTACATGCTTCACAGGTCATTATGAACCCTTATACATATGTATATGTCCATCCTTGCCTATTCTTATGTGACACTTTCCTGCATGTGTTAGTTGCCTTTTGGTTTTATAACCCCACACTAGAGCATTTGTAGTGGAAAACAAATGGAATATTTAGCTTAATATACAGTGATCCGGCCTTGTTAAGGCATCTGCCTATTTTCTCTTGAGCAGCGTGGTTAATCAAGAACTTGATAATTATTTTGCCTGATGTTGGTGGACTGCCTTTGTATGTGTTTCTAATGATCTTTGACCTCTTGTGGTCTTAAGGTTTTGCTCAAATATTTTTTAGTGAAAATCTGTCATTGAAGTAGTTGATATATCTATGAATGCAATATAGTTTTGCTTCTTTGCTGGTCTTTCCTAATGATAAATTTATTTTTGGGTCCATGAGTGGCAAAATCCACTAGTGGTGCTCCTGTAATATCACTAGTATAAATTTGGCTTTGAGGATTATTTTCTATTTCTCGTCTTCATTTGTTAGATTTTCTTCTCTTGTTTCCTTGTGAACAGTGTTTTGGTTCATAGTGGCGGGGTACATGGTGGACATTATTATGCATACATCAGACCAACTCTCTCTGATCAGTGGTATGTGCTATACTTGAGAATAATCTCTCTTCTCCTCCTTTCTCTCCAGTTTACACATATTTACACTTCATGAGAGAATATTGAACCAGAGTTTTCAGATTAAATATGACGATAACTGAACAGAGACATGCAGTTTCGTAACCATGCATGATTATACTAAGTCTTGTTTGTTTAATGTCTCAATCACATATTAATGTTGGATATTGTGTGTATTCTTGTTTACACCATCTTAAGAGTTACATACTAGGGTTTATTTTGCATGCCAGAGGATATTACTCCTATGATTCACTTTTCAGGTACAAATTTGATGATGAGAGGGTCACAAAAGAAGATGTGAAGAGGGCACTAGAAGAGCAATATGGTGGCGAGGAGGAGGTGATATATTTGCCTTTTCGATTTGCATCCTTGCAAATTCTTTTTTTTACTCATGTTTATTTATCTTGCAGTTGCCTCAGACGAATCCTGGTTACAACAATACCCCATTCAAATTTACAAAATACTCAAATGCATACATGCTTGTGTATATAAGAGTGAGTGACAAGGATAAAATAATATGTGATGTGGATGAGAAGGACATTGCAGAACATTTGAGGGTAACTTTTAACTTTGTTCATCTAAAATCCTATAGTATTATTTTTTCATGAAGTTTTTTAAACATAACATGTCCCACTACACCAGATAAGACTGAAAAAGGAACAAGAAGAAAAGGAAGATAAGAGAAGATACAAAGCGCAGGCCCACCTTTACACTATTATAAAGGTAACTATTTTCAATGGGTGTTCTCATGTACAATTGATTTCCTCATTTCTCTGAGCTTGATTTCTGAAGCAACTCATTTTACATATTTCATTGTAGGTAGCTCGAGATGACGACTTGAGGGAACAGATTGGAAAGGATATATACTTTGATCTTGTTGATCATGATAAGGTTCGGAGCTTCAGAATCCAGAAACAGATGTCTTTTGTCCTTTTCAAGGTACCCTATTCTTATTAATGTTTAACAGTTCAAAAAAGTGAAATATTTTTTTAGTAATTGACACTATTCTAGAAATGTGAAATTCATTCTTATGCAATAATTTGAATATACTTTTAGGATAAAGCATAGTGATAGAGTAATAGAAAGTTACTTTTAAGAGGAAGTTCACCCAGTTTAGTTGAAATTGCTGAATGGTCTAATATATTTATGTAATTCTACTTTTATCCAGCAACCCAAGGGGGAAAGATGAATGTAACAATGCTTCAAGTGGCCTCATTCATAAAGTATTGTATAGATGACTGTAGGTGGAGTCTATTGGTGAGGAAATGGTATATGTAAGCTTACGAAGAGAACAACTTTTTTGAGTTGTCATGAGAAAGAAAGTTGCCCCTCATTTGAAAACACCGGTGCCTCTTGCTTTTGGGACAAGTATCCTAGAAAACTATAAACCATGAAAAGATCTATTTGTTATCTTGTACTAATTTTACGAAATGAATCATAATACTGCCCATGTAGTTCTAAGGATGGAAATGCAGACAACCTTAATAGAGAGGGAGAGGGAAAATTCTTGTTGTAGTGAACTTTTAAATGTGAGTAAAATTGAGCTTAAGGGGTCATCTTTTTTCTTGGCACTTGTAGTGAAATTTGTGACTTGTACAAATTAGATAAGAATTATTTGTTCTGAACAGCTTCATGTGTTCATTATGATGCTTCAGTATGTTCATGTATTTGTGCACTGTACTGTAACCAAGTTAGTATTTCTAGTTTTTCTACTAATTGTCAAATTTCAGTTTAATCAACTACAGCCCTTTCTCCCTTTTCTCTCCGTAGAAATGATTTGTTCTTAATTCATCTATATCAGATGAAATAATTTTTTCATTTCATGTACTACTCTGACTAATGATTCTGTTATTGAAGGAGGAGGTTGCCAAGGAATTTGGTATACCAGTTCAATTTCAGCGCTTCTGGATATGGGCAAAAAGGCAGAACCACACTTATCGTCCAAACCGGCCATTGACACCACAGGAGGAAACACAAACAGTAATCATTCTTGCCACATTGCTAAATGATATTCTATTTTAGAATCATGAGGATAGTATGCATTATGATAATTCTTAAAGAGGTACATTGAATTAGATAGACCCATTTCACTTAACCTCTAAAAGTGAGTTAATATGTAGTATAATTCCATGAATGAAGTTATCATGTGAGAATTAATCTGCAAATTGAAGGTTAG